>JAQQAC010008719.1:2751001-2918826 GCA_029783875.1 Phataginus tricuspis | reverse complement strand
GAGAGAGAGTGCGTGTGCGCACATGTGTGTGTGTATATATGTGAGAGTGTGTGTGTGCGTGTGTGTGTATGTGCGTGATTCGTCTCTACTTGCTTATTGCCCATTATTTCTATTAGAGTTTTAGTTTTGTAAAAATATTTTTTTATGACCTTATATTTTAAAAATATTACTACTCTATCATATGTATTGTAAATATTTCCCACATTTGTTGAGTTTTTCTACTTTGTTTTGTATATTTTATTGTTGTTTCTTCATATGGCTTTATTTTAAACTTGTAGAAATGTTTATATAGTCAAACCTATTTCCTCCTCTCTATGGAGAGGAGAAAAATTCTCCTCCAGCATCTTAATGATTTTTTTAATTGCTTTTTATTTTACAACCAACCCTTCAATCTACCTGGAATTCATTTTGTTGTATGGTGTGTGAAGAGGTTCAGAATGAGCTTCCCCAAAATGTGCCGCTGTGGCATGTGGATTACTTTGAGCTGAAGTCAGTCAAGGCGCAAAAGCCTCAGGAAGAGCTTTAATCTCCCCCTTCCTGACTAAAAGAACTTAGATAGAGGGCATGCTCAGGAAGAGAGCTGTCAGGAGAGAAAGCTACAGAGAATACGCGCGGGGTGTGGTAAACTGGGGGAGTTGGCAGGGCCTGGCACGGCAAGCTGTGGTTTTTCTTCACATCTTCCTGTGAATTTTCTCCCTCCCCTTTTGAAGTCTCCGAGCCCTACCCTCTTTCTCCCTACCTCAACTTGCATATAAGCCTCAATTGCCTGACTGCCCTTGGGTCTTAAAGTCTTATAGAGCTCCTGTTTGTACATAATTAAATTTGTTTTACTCTTATCCATCTGTTTATGTCAATTTAATTAATAGACCATCCAAAAGAATCTGGACGGGTACAGGAAAAAAATTTCTTCTCCTACATGTAACCTGAAAACAAATTGATTTTTAAGAAATTACTTAAATTGGTTTCAAATTATTTATGAAAATAAAATTTCAGTAGCCTATTCATATATATATATATATATGTGTGTGTGTGTGTGTGTATATATATAAACCTTTTGATCTGTCACACCAGAATTTGGATCTACTTTTTTATTATGGTTCTGCTAACTGCCTATCTATTCTTAAGCCAACAGCAGAACTAATTTTAACTATTATATTGTTAAATGTAGTTCATATCTCATAGGGCTAGCTCTCCCACCTTACTCTTTAACAATATGAGTAATATTTTCACTGAAATTACCTTCAACTTAAATCTGGCAAGAAAATATAGAAATATATGTCATACTTTAAATTATTCAAGTTCTTTTTATGTTTTGCAGTAAAGGTTTGTGATTTTATTCACCTGTTCTCACCCATTTCCTTTTTGGCTATTTGTGGGCAGTTTATTTGGTGGCGGCTGCTGTAATTTGGCTTTCTTTTATACATTATACATTTCTGGTTGTTGCCGGACTATAATATCACTTATTTTATTTATTTTTGAGTTTTATTTTACTTCACTATGAAGGGTACTGTTCTGAGATTAAACCCAACAGGTCTGAATACTTACATGTTGGATAGTGGCCAAAGTAAAGATGCTGTTTTCAAATTGCCTGCACTTTCTCTCCCTGTGGCTTTAAAGGTGAAAGCTAGTTTTTGTTCTTGAGGCATGATCTTCCTTTGGGGTGACCATACTAACAAGCCTTTTGTTTATGCAAATATAAAGGAAGTTCTGAATAGGGGATGGTGTCCAAAGATAGGTGCTTCTGACTGAGATATTAAGCATTCTGTTTCATAATGAACTAGATCTTCATTTTGGTACACATGGCATCTCTGGAGATTATTAGCTATGCGTATGTTTTTCTTTTCCTTCATTCTTTTTCATTTTTTTGGAGGGGATATGGGGAGAAGGGTATGCTGCTGGAAGTTGAGTTATTAGAATCCAGGGATCTAGGGAGACAGATTTAAAAAGAGAATACTGTTCCAACTAGAACCAGAGAAAAGGGAGCTCTGGGAAGGATTCTGGCTGTGGACTAGAGGAGAAGTGAGACCTGATTAGCTGTTTTTCAGACTTCATTATATAGACTGTAATTCCTTCACGTTGTCCTCAAGCATTTGATGCAATCTGTTAAACAAGGTAGCCTTGTTTTAGCTGTAATTTGAGGAGTTAAGAGAATAATTTGAATTGTAGTAGAGCAGGAATAGTTGTGGCAGCCTGGAGAACCAGTTATGGAAAGGCCAAAGTGGAGATGCTTCAGAAGGCTAGTTTGATGAGATGTGTACAGACACCGTCCTGGGGGTTCTCAGCGGTACTGGGGTGGTGGAGTGGACTCCCTTCATCACGGATGATGACTTCTCACATTCTTTATTTGGATAATGAAGCAAAGGCTTATCCACACACATCCCCACTCCCACCTCCCACAGACCCCTATCCGCAACTCAGAAGATTAGAGATATAAGTATATTTATCATATAAATAGCTTTGAATAAACTTTCTTTTTTAAATCAAATACTTATTATTTAGGACCTCTAGATGTTTAACTGTGTCATTTGAAATTTATAATTTTATACTCTACTTTTTAAGTTTTCTCTATTTTATTCATTCATACACTGGCAAGAACATCTAGAATCATATAAAAAAATACCAGCAATTACAAACATCTTTGCTTTCCTCTTGGTTTTAATGAATATGACTTTTTGTGCACCATCAAGTTTCATGTTGACTTTACTTAACGAACATAGTTTATACAGTTTTAAGGAAATACTCCTGCATTCCTGTCTTCTTAAGTTTGTTAGTATTATTACAGATTATTAAATGGCATTCAGAATCTCTTGAAGTGATATTTTCTTACTTGTCTTATTGATATGATAACAGGTTTGTAATTAATAAACTATCATTAAATCCCTAGGATAAATCTTATTTGCCTATGGTGGGTTATAATTGTTTTATATGTTTTTGGCTTTGATTTCATGCAACAGAAGCTCAGTCATAAGACGTTACAAAAAAAGGAGGAAATTTATTGACATATAATGAAAATGGGTAACCAGGAAGAATAAAATAGTCCAATAAGCCAGATTTCCTCGTTTCCTCACTCTCCTGACAAAGCAGGAGGGGGTGCGGCTGACGGCGTCAAATAAGTCTGCATAATAAGGGAGAAGATTGTATAAAACAAAAGCAGGGTATTTTAGCAGAAGTAGTGGAGAGAGATACAAGGCAGGCAATTTTTTTTTTAAATAAGGGAAAGTTACATACATTAAATGTAATGTTGACTTTGGTTTGCTGGTAATTTATTTGAGATGTCCACATTTACATTAAATGACAGTCACTGATATTTTTGGTTCTAGCTTTTCAAACTTCGCATAAAGATTAATATAGCTGGACAGAGGGATCTCTGTATGTCTTTTCATATGTTCTTCATTCTCTAAAACACATTATAGCATAATAATCATGCTTAAAAGTGTGAAAAACTCTCCTAGAGAATCCTCTGGGTCTATGATTTCTGTAGAATTTTCTTCAAGATTATTGGTCCCTTTATGTCAAATACAGAGTCTATTTTAGCTACTTCTATTTTCCAGAGCATTTATTGTATTTAATTTTTCAAATCAGTAAACAAGGAGTATAATGAGAAATTTAAAATGATAACATGAATCTATTCAAAATTAATTCAACTAGAAAGAGAATAAATGCCAAAATTTTTAAATGCTTACATATAGTCAATATTTATTTACAAATTTACTTTATCTCCATTTCTTGTCTTTTAAAGCGTATTTCCAAACATTAGTCCACTTTGCTTTAAACCTTTATTCTATGTATTGTCTGTTTTCTGGTTAATTATTTGTATTGCATTATGCATTTTTGCAGGTATATCTGATACTTCTTGAATTTAATGTTTAAGGTCATGTCTTTTTGTCTTTATGAATAGTAGTGATATTTTAAGATATGAGTTCCTTTGTGAATTCTTAGCTAATGTTATTACACACCTGATTTGCCCTTCAACCTATTTTTTCTACAATATCCTTATGGCAGGTTTTAAATTTTAAACTTTTTAAAACTCATGTGAATAACACAGAGATACTACTTACTAAACAGAGACAAGAACATACTAGCATCATATACATATTATTTTTTATGACCTAATATATGATCCATGTTTTTAAATGTTCAGTAGATTCTGAAAATAAAATACATTTATTTCATTTGTAAAGAAATAGTTTGATTATGTATCTATTAGTTAACTTTAATTTTATATTATCTAAGGTCCTTTCTGTATTTATATGATTACCTGATTTGTCATAGACTAGTATTTGTTTCTTTGAATTTTTCTTTGAGTGTCAAAATACTTAGTTTTAATTATGTTGTAGCTCTATTATTTTGACATATAATTTCACTACATATTCATCATGGATTATAGTTATGAATACAAATTTATTTTCTCATTTCGATTATATTCTTACTTGATTTCTACTTCGCAAAGTGTTGGGGGTTAAATCATGTCTGCCTCCATCCCAAGATTCGTATGTTGAAATCATAATCACCAGTGCCTCAGAATGTAGCCTTATTTAGAAATAGGGCCATTGTAGATGTAATGAGTTAAGGTGATGTTGTAAGAGCGTAGGAAAGACCCCTTTTCCAATATGATGAGTCCTTATAAAAGAGGGAAAGTTGGACACAGAAACCATTCACAGGGACAGTGCTGTGTGAAGAGATACAAGAAGGCAGCCATATATGAGTGAAGAAACACCTAAGGCCACCGGAAGTTGGGAGAAAGGCCCAGCACACCTGTCCCTAGAAACTTCCAAGGGAGTATGACCCTGCAAACACCTTTAGACTTCTGGCCACCAAAACTGGGAGACAGTAACTTTGTGTTGACTAAACCACATGGTTTGAGTTATTTTATTACCACACCTTAGGAAACCAGAACATAGAATAATAGTTGTGCCATTACTGCTTTTTTCTTTTGTTGTATTTTTAACTTATCTGATATGTAATATTCTAGATTCTTATTTGCAACCTTACTACATGGTATAGATTTAGATGTTTCTTTTGTAAGTAGCATAAAATTGGGATTTCCTTCTCATAAACTGGGAGAGAAATTCAACCACTTATTTTTATTTGTTTTAAATTGGAGGCTGGTATCTTTTGCTGTGATGCTATTTGTTTCTATTTTTGTCTGACTATCTATTCAGTGTACAGTTGGTATATATCTTCTTCCAAATTGGTTTGATCATTATATAAAATGTTTTTCCTTTATAAAAATATGGACTTAAAATTTTTCTATCAAAAGTAAAAAAACAAAGAATAAGTTTTGATTTTCCATCATAATAAATTATTTCTCTTGCTCTTCCTAATATTTTTCCTAATAATTTCCCCTTCTTTCTATTATTTGTTGGCTTTTTAAGAAAGTATAGCCTAATATTATCATACTCATAGTATCTTACTTCAGTTATATTTCTAAGTTGCTTTTAATTTTATAACTACTAATTGTGTTAATTATTCTTAACTAAATATAAATACACATATTTTTGTAGACACTGCCCCATTTCTCTATGGTATGAATTCCTCCTATTTATATTATTAATTTCGATGCTTTCCGATTGGATTAGAATTCTCTAAGCGCTTTCATATTTTTCTGAGCTCCTGCATAGTTGAGAATGTAATTGTGTCAGAACTGAACAGAAGTAATGACTTTACCAAGTCTTGGTCACGCTTGTGGCTGACTCCCAGAAAGTTCTCCCAGAAGTAAATGGGTTTACATTAACAGAGCCTGGCTTTCTGAAAAGGGGGGAGTTATGTTGAATGACTAGCTTTTTTCATAAATATTTATCCAATTCTGACTACGTGCTAGGCTAAAGATATGACAATGAAAAGAAACAGGTAAAAATGATAATTGCTAAGAAGTGATAGGGAGAAAATAACACAATGAAGGGGAATAACCATAGAAGCTGTCATCTTAAATAGAGAGGTCGGGGAGGTCCCAAGGAGGGAATGGCCTCTGAACAAAGACCTGAGAGCAGGGCATGCCAGGCAGCAGTCGGCACGGTTGGTGTGCTTCAGACACCTGGGAGCCAGACTGGCTGGGGACAAGGCAGGTAAGGTGACAGTGGTGTGAAATAAGGCTGGAAAGTTAAAGGATTGAAGTTTTAGGGCCTTGGGGGTTTGGTGGGACTTCAGCTTTTTCAGTCTCCATGAGATAGAGCATTTTGCAGTGAGAGGAAGCATGATCTGAGTTTCAGATCTACTGTTTTGAGACTAGAGTGTAGGGGGAACGTGTACAGAATGTAGATCAATTAAAGTACTAATAAAATTATACCAATGAGATCATTAAGAGTATTTAATGGTAGTTTTCACCACAGTAGTAACTCTGGAGGGGAAGAGGGAAGGGAAGCTGGCTGAGTTTTGGATTTCAGGTGCAATGAAAAAGGCAAGGCAAGGATGGAACTAAAGTTTTGAGCCTGAGTAACTAGAAGATGTAGTTGCAGTCACCAAAATGAAGGAAATTAGAACTAATACATTGGAGGGGAGATTACATTAGCATGTTGTTTATGTTAAATTCTTAGATATTTAGTAGACATTCAAGTAGTGTGGATCACCATTTGGATATTTGATTTTCAGGTTGAGAAAGATAAAATTTGACATTATCAGGGGAATGAACATAAATTCAGGACAGAAGAAATCTGTTTTCTGAGCTTTGATATATTTTATGTAATAAGTAAGAAAGATGGGGAAAGTTCATAAAGAGACTGGAAATAGAGGCAAGAGAAGAAGAAAATGTCTAGAGGGAGTCCTGAAAGCCAAATGAAGAGAATGACTGAAGGAGTTGCAAGTGGCCACCGTGAAATGCTGTTTCTAAGTCAGGGTGAGCAGGTGTTAAGAACCAACATTAAATTTAGCAAAGAGGAGGTCACTGCTGACCGTGACAGTAGCAGTCATGTGGATGATTGGAGTCATGTGGTTTATTGGAGAGAGTCCATGTGAGAATAAAAGGAGATACACTGGAGGCAGAGAATATGAGCAAGTCCTATAAGGGGCTTTGTTCTAAAAGGTAACAGAGAAATAGAGGAATATGTAGACGGGAATGTATACTCAAGATAGATTTATTTTTATTTTATTTTAAATACTGGAAAATTAACATTATAATTAAATGCTGATGGGAGGGATGTATCAGAGGAAATAATTGATGATGCTGGTCTTACAGAGAATTGCTAAAGCAATGTCTTTGAGTGGTTGACACATGTGAGAATATGTGCCCAGGCAGACTGTCATTATGAAGGGGCACAGATACTTTGTCTGAAGGAAATGGAAAGAATATATGGACACAGGTAAGATAGGTAGGGATATGATGCTTTTCTCAATAAAATAGGAAGGAAGCTCTTTAGTTGAGGGAAAAGACCTAAGCTAGTGTTGTCTAAAAGAGTGTAAGCATAAATGGACGAGGTAACAGTTCTAAAAATGAGATCCAGTGACCCTGGTGGGAAGAGGCCCAACATTAGGGTTCCATGGGTCCTCTCTTCTTTAATGCAGAACAGGGTGTGCTGGGATTCTCTTCACATACTCCAACCCAAACAACAGTGCAGAAGCAGATATGGGAATCCAACTGCCTTTTCTCAAGGCAGATATTAAGAAGAGAGTTGAAAATCTGAAAATAGTCATTCATTAATAATTTTTTGTTTTCAAAAATATAGTTATTTCCCATAAAAATGTTATTTAAGCTAAATGTGGTAGTTTTATTATTATTTTAAAACAAATTAATGCATAAGTAGTTAAAACTTTTCTCAATTTCAATAGATATAACCCACATTTAAAAAAAATTCTTTAATGTTCTTAATTTTTTAAGAGTTAAGAGATGTTGAGATTAAAAAGTTTGAAAACTACTTAATTAAAAAGTCAAACTTGGGTTATGCAAAAACTTTCCCCATCTTTATCCATGGCTTTTATTGCAAGTGTGAAGTAACTTCCAAGGGCATCTTGTTCACAAGTCTCCCAAGTAAACCCTGCAGTTAGTAGACCAGCCTCTCAACAGCTACCCTACCCTGACCACTTCCAAATACATAGAGCAGACACACTCATTTCTTATTTTCTCTTTGCCTTTGTTGCTAGAGTTAATGAATGCTTTGCCTTCCTGTAATAGGCAAATAATTTGTGACAAATAATAGAATGAGATTCTGGAGATACCATTCTTGAGAATAAAAATGTACACATTTGCTAAAAATCAGAAATCCAGGCAGGACACTTAATCCCAAGCAATAAAGAATTTTAAAGCAGATATATCCACATAGGTAAGATATGTAAGGCTTATGGTGTTTTTCTCAATAAAATAGGAAGGAAGATCTTTGGATCAAGGTGAAGACCAAAGGTAGTGTTGTCTAGAAGCATAAATGGATTAGGGTAGTTCTTCTAAAAATGAGATCCTGTGACCCTGGTGGGAATACTCCTCCATTGAAATTCCTCATTATTTTCATGGACCTCTTTTTTTTTCCCCACAAGTATTATTGACTAGTACTGAATCATTCTGTCTAGTCTTATTCTAATGAAAAAAAAAGGGGGGAGGGTTATGTTTTCAACTACTACTTATAATAGTAATTTATAAGCATCAACACACTGCTGAATATTATAATAAAAAAACATGTAGTTACTCCTAAAATAGGGATTTAAATGTTTTCACAATAAATTTACACTATTCAGTTTTTACTTTAGAGAAGATATCCAAAAAACAAAAAACAAAAACATTAAAGACCCTTAATATTGTTAGCAAACGCTGAATGATTTGGGAATGACCACTGGGCATCTTCTCCGCAGTGCTCTGCTGAGCTATCTGCACATTCCACTGTCTTTTCAAGCTATTTACAGTTCTAAATTATAGAAATATGATAGTAATGCAAGTTATTCTTATCCAAAGAAATGTAAATTGTGTTGTGTCCGGTGGAGATTCAACTGATCTCTGCGTTGTGTGCTTTGACAGTTTTGCATCTACCTATAAATTCATTTCAGCATTTTGGATTGCCCAAATTTGTGTGTTCTTTGAATTCTCCTTTGAGTTGGTTTTAACATCTTGTTAGTTCCCTCATTAATTAATGAGTTAAGTGAAATTGTTGATAAGGGTTTATTGTATAATTTTATGAGAGCCACAATATTATTATTAATATAAATCCTCTAGTTTCTTAAAATAAATCCTCTAAGAGTATTTTTGTGCCAAAACAATTCATATTTCTTCCCAGTTGGTCAAAAATAGCATATTTTGTAAAGTGATACAGAAAAGATAAGTGGTTCTCAGATGTTCACAGATCACAGTATTTTCCCTGCCCAGGGTTGTGAAGCTTAACATAGAACTGCACTTTAGGGGTAGTGGGGATGTTGGTAGAAAGGGAAGGCTGAAAGTTAAAGATATTCAAAACCAAACAAAATTTGTCTTCTGATGATAGAACATTTTAAAAGCAGAAGAAGAACAGAAATTCAGAATAAAAAATAGTTTTTTAGTGAAAATGATTCAGATTTGTGAGAGTTTATTACATCACCTTTATTTTCCTCACATCACTGCACGGAGGAGAAATCTTTATTGGAGGATACCATTGGACCAAGGACCAAATTTACAGAAACTAAGATTTAACAAGATACTTAGGGGACTGAAGCTTTTTCTGACTTGGCTTAAATTAAGTATATGCATATAATTGCATTAGTTTCACACTGCACTGTGATTATCATTCTCCTCCAGGAGACAGTGAATTTCAGAAGGCTATTTGTTAGACACTGCTAGCTGTCAAACAAAATCCCTTTTCCCCAGTCTTCCTTGGCAATAGCCAAAGACTTGGCTGCCTATCCATATTACATTTCCAGTCTCCCTTGCAATTAAAGTTGCCATGTTTGTTAAACTTTCACAGATGGAAGGAAGCAGATATAAAGTGTGCACTTCACTCAAGACCCCTTAAGAGAGAGGGCATGCCTCTTCCATACTCTCTTTTTACTTCTCAATAGCTACAACCCAGATGTGGTGGCCCTAACTGACATTATAGTTGGGGATGGTGAAAAAGGATTAAAAGAAACCTGGTTTCTAAACAACCATGTGGAACAGATCTGTCTGCTAATTGAGAATTGTTACATGAGAGAGAAATGTCTTCATGTTCTTTAAGCTGGCTGTCTATATATGACAGCCTAGAGTTAGGCTAAATAATAAAGGATGGAACTATATTTATATTCATCTTAGGATCTCAGTAGACTAGGATGATAATTGGCACATGAAGAATACGCAGTAAATGCTTTTCAAATTAAATAAAGGAAATGCTGAGTCATAACTGTGAGAAATACATCAACATGGTTATAAGAGGGGTTCTCAGTCAATTATAATAATTATTTCAAGAAAGTTTCACATTTGATGTAATAGCATTACAAGGCCCTGTTTTAAGCACTGTAGGTATATACCAAATAATATTATTATAATAATCCTACAATTTAGAAATTATGATTTTTATTATGGAGATGTCCATTTTCAAATGTGAAGAAAGAGGCTAAGAAGTTAAGTGATTTCCCAAGATTAAGTAGATATTTATGGTGGATATTGGATTTTAACCCCACTATATGAATATTAATTCATTCAGAGGATAATATTTAGGCAGCATATATATTTGGGCAAGTGGCTATATGTTTTTAACAAAAGAATTTTTGTAAAGGTTAGCTCAATCCCAATGCACGTTTCTTTCAAGTCTGCATTTTCAAAGACAAAAAATTATAATCTTTACAATCCAACTTGCCAGAAGTTTGATAAATTTACCCATATACCTCTTATCCTACCTCCCATACACACAAATTTCAAATCTATAGTACAGTGTAAAATAAAGTACTTTCTTCTGGAAGTGTTTCTGATCACTTCTTTATAAAAGTGTGGAATCTGAGATTTAATACATGAGGGGTGAAAACGTATCATCTGTCCACATAGAATTAACATCCTGATGGATTATGGTTCTATTTTAAAATTAAAGCATTCTAAACTATCACAGTGACTTCTCCAACCATTTACTCTTTGGGAAATATTCTTTCCTCTGAATATTATTTGGAACACCTCATCTATTTGTTTCTTAGTAACACAAAACGTGGCTCTTTCACTAATTTATAAGGGAAATAAAGAGTGAATACTCATTACAGTTGAAAGACTATCCATTTGAGATGGATTATATTATTTCCATAATATTTGAAATATACGAGGCATTTTCTATTTTGAGTTTATCCTATTTCATGTATGAACTAAAAATATTTTTCCTTTTCCTCACTTGTAGACAAGATGGTATGTCATAGCTTGAAATAGCCTCTCATTATTTTTCCTATTACCTTTATACACGACCTTCATCACTGCAACATGTATTTGCATATTTTAGCTCCGCACATCAAAGTTCAGGAGTACGATTGTAGCATTTCCCATTGGAATGGCAGTTTCAGCCTGATTCGGGAGCCAGCAAGCAGACAGGTATACAGTGGTAAAGTATTACTCCCAACATGGGGAGCCAGAGAGGCTTCTAGGGTATTATTGGCTTTAATTATCACTCCCATAAGCTGTAATATCCTTTACTTTTGGTGAAGCAGCACTCCACAGAGTGTGAAATCCTTTCCTGCTTTTGAAGATACACAAGAAATGAACTGAATCACTTCCAATCTGCTGTAACAACTGAACACCCACTGATAAGTAGAAGCAAGGGGCAAATTGATCATGACCAATAGAAAACAGGCTTTTTGAAAGTGAGATTTGAGACATCTAGCTGGCTGCTTACGAGCAGCAGTGTTCAGCAAAACCAAATCTACTTTCATTTTAAACTCACGGGCATTTTATTTTCCTTGATTGGTATTCAAGTCAATAAAAAAGCACAATCTTTTTTTTTAATGTTTATACCTCATTTATTGCTATAAAATTTAAACACTGACACACCAAGATAAACAGTTCTCATAACCATAAATTGCCAGTCCTGCGCTCATCTACAACGTCTGCTTTTTTCCTTCTGTCAGATGCTTCAAACACAAATCAGACCTGAGGATTTTGAAGGCTCCATTTAGCCTTGCTTCCAGAGACCCAGCCCACGCAATCCTGGTTTCTTTGCCTCCTAAGGTAAGGCTTATATAAACACACTGCATAAAGATGCAAACTCTTCAGGCTGAAATCACCAGTGCACAGTGATTCACTTCTCACTACCTCCTCGGGGTTTCAACAATTCCTTTGGTTTCCATACTAAGACGGCAGTGAATTGCCTTCTAGCTCCCCGTTCTGAATTTAGATCTAAGGGGACAAGGCTGTTAAAGGAAGATAATCGAAGGAAGAGAAGCAACTCTAAGGAAGAGTTTTTAAGATATTTGGTAGGCACTCTTATTTTTTATTTCAGCATGTAAATAATATGACAGAATTTTATTATAAACTAAAAGATGCAAAAGTATTTGTGTGAACTTCAGTAAATTCACTTTCAAAATGCATTTGAAATAGCTATTTGCCTACAAAATCATCAGTGACATAAGACATCAGACTTTCTCATTTATATGAATTCTTATTGGAAGTATTGGAAATTCTCCTCTGGCATGGGATTTTCATTTCTAAGTCCAAGACCTGTGATTGACTTATTACTATATTAAAAATTCTGCAATTGCATGCAACATAGCAGGTAGCCAGTGATATGGCGAAAATGTATGAACACAAGACTGCCATTTACTGATGTTCAATGGTACATTTCTTGTGTGTGCCTGCAATTTTTAAATCTTGTAGTTCTTGAAATTATAGGTATGAAAACCACAAGCTAAATCAAATCAGAAGAAAAAACAGTAACTGTGAAATCAGTTTCTTTTGGTTTGACTATCTTGTTTCTACTGATGTTGGAAATGGAAAAAGTCGTAGTGGTTTTATAAATGATAGAATAGCCTTATTTTAGAAACAGGAGATATTAAAGCTTTTCTCCTTACTGAAAACTTATTTTAGTTTCATCTTCTGAAGTTAGTGGACTTTACCACAGGGAATATCAGCGATCCAATTCCTTATAGCAAACGCTACACATTTTAACTATATGCTTATTCATAAGGATAATCATTCTGATAATCATATATATTCCATACAGTTTATTATTTCTGGCCCCTTCTCTGTGTTCTCAGAAAGAACAGTTCTAGCCTGTTCTAGCCTAGTAGTATCTATGGTAATATTAATAGCATAATATACTGATCATGTATAGATTTCTAAGGGTAAAAACAAAAGCATGAGGCAAAGAGAAATAAAAACAGAACTAAATGACACCAAAGAGAACAATTTCATTTAAATAATTACACCAACTGACTGTGTATTTCCATAAGTCAGACTGAATCTTTCCTATTTGTTAAACCAATAATTCAACCATATATTAGATGGAGATTTGTGGTTTGATATCACAAACACATGTGAATGGGCAACCTGTTCACCAGCTCTCCAAGCTAGGACCCCAGTTGCCTGCCATGTAAGACTAAATATGCAAATATTCTCTGTGTTATGGCACTTTAGGGCACCTGGAGACTTGCCATTTGTGCTATTATGATAAAAGCCAGAAGCCAATTTCCTTCAAACCATATTTTTTAAGCTAGAGAACATTAGCCAGGAGCAGTCAAAATGACAAGGCACTAAGTATATGGACAGAGTGAACATCCGGCAAAGAAGTTTAAAGGACTATGACTGCAATAAAAAGTTGTAAAAATTGCCCAGTGATTTAGGTGGTGAACTATCTTTAAGTTTTAAACACTTTGGGAGAGAGTGTGTGAATTACTGTTCCAATTCCACGGTATTTTTTGAGAGAAATAAGAATATAACTAAACTGCACTTGCTCTTGAAATACTTTCCAATTTGGTCTGGGTGAAATAAAAATGGCATGAAAATGTCAGCTGAGCTTTTGAAGATTTAGGGCATGCTGCTCTGAGATATAGGGGATGGCAGATATCAGTAACCTAAGTAGTTCACTCCACTCTCTGACTTCATCTTCATGGGTAACTTCTTTAGACCTAACTTGTAGGGAGAAGAATTAGGAACCCTTCTCTTCCTAATAACTGTTCTGTCAAAGAACAATTTAAGTGGAAATGTTTAAGCAGGATTTCTAAGGGAGGAAATTTTTAGGGAATCACTTCAAAAACACAACTGAAGTCTAAATCCAAATCCAAAATGCATTCATTTTCATTTTTAGTTCCTTCATTCATGATACATTTTGTTATTGTTATTTGCCTCAGTATAACTGATGTATTTAAGCAAAGAAGTTATTTTGAACTCTAAGCATATTCTGAGGTGTAGCAAGGTAACTCTCTGTTTCCTGTGATTACTGCTTTATAACAGAGATCAGTAGAGGTTACTAATAACACTGGATGGAATGTTTTACAAAAAACAAATTATTATTACTTAGGTCCTTCAATAGCAAATAGTAACTCAAGATTAAGAAAATAACGAGACTTAAAAATGAGTAATTTACAGGTATGGAGACTATGCTCAGATCCTGTCACTTAGCCCTGCCTGGGGAAGTAGTGGAACAAAACACAATAATGCCTCTAAATGGTTCCTGTAAAGCAAAATAAGAAGGTACTATTGTTCAGGAGGGTGGCCCCCTAGCCCACTTGATTCTCTGGCTGGTCTAACAATTGAATTGGCACAAGACAGATCAACAGGAGAAAGAAACAAATTTAACTCATCCATATGGAGGTCTTAGAGATAAGGGACCCACAAAGTAGCCAAGGCAGGCGGCTTTTATACCCTAGATGACGAAACAGGAAATTTGTGAGCGACTGACAAGACAAAGGAACTCAGGTTTGAGTATTAATTAGTGAAGAATGCAAGCAGAGTGTGTTTATACAGGCTTCATGGCCCTGAATTCCCTACTTCTGATGATGAGGACGTCTTCTCTACCTCCTGGCGCAAGGCGGGTGCCTTTCACGTGGGAGATTTATTTTTTGCTTTTTGGAGACAAAGGAGGGTCAGAGGGTTTTTCTTTCACTGGCTGATTCTTAAGTAACTTTAAGTCAAAACAATAAGCATGGCACTGCAGTGTATCTTGGGATGGCCTGCACTGAGCCCCAACAGTGCCAACAAGTTAGAAGAGGTGTGTGGAGTTGACACTGAAGGATGGCTATTTGGAGTTTGGTATGTAAAAACCTTGAAACTGGAACAAGTTAGATTCCATGTCACTTTTTCAAATCCCCTTTCCGGTCTGTTAAGTCCTCATCATCAGTCAAAGTTCTGCCCGAATGGTCTTCTTCATGAAGGCTCCTCAGACCTCCATAGCTCAGAACTACACCCACCCAAGCTCCCAGTCTTTTATTTGTACCTCTTCCGTGGAAGTCCCACAGTCCACTGGCTTCTGGAGCCGTTTCATCTGCCTGTGAATTCCCAGAGAGCAGAGACCATAGTTTGCGATTATTTTTATCCCTAACACTCCCAGGAAGGTTTTGAATATATGCCAATTTCTCAACAATTTTTCAATGAATTAAAATGTTTTATACTTGTTTACTTGTGTGAAAGTGAATACATTTAGAAAACATAATAATAAATGAATTAAAAAAATCAGAATATCAAGGCAGTCAACTAAATTGAAAAAAATGTTTCAGCTCTGAAAATTAAGTAAAAGACTGAAAATAAAAAATCAGATTTTCTAGTAATATACTGAGAAAGTATATTTTAATATACTTGAATCTGCTATGCTATGCTGATATTTTAAAAGTAGAGATGATATTTTATTTTTTAATATAGTAACATAACATACATGTTCCCCATGCTACTAGATATTTTTCATAAATACTTTAACAGCAGCAGTCTAACCTATCTTATTGGTGTACCATAATAGACCTAACAGTTACATTTCTTGTAGGCAATGTTTGATTTTTCCTAGAGTAGATATTATAGAGAAGATGGCAACAAATATTGTTGTATTAAAAAGTTAAAGACTTTATTCCAGTTCTTCAGTTATTAGAAATAAGACCATTATTATATGCATAAGCCACAATTGGTGGGATAACACTGAGAAACTACCAAGACAGAAAAACCATGGCTAAGATAGCAGAATGATTTTAAGTATATTTTCCAGATATATTTGCATTGCCAAAGTTTTACCTGGAATTCAAAGGAGCATGGAATAATGTCCAGAAAAGAAACAAAGTCTCAACTAATATAAGTAGGTTATATATGCTAATAAGGCTAAGAAATGTACCTACACCCCTTTCGTACTCAGTCTTTGAAGTGGAGTAGCAAGCTAGAACAAAGATTTGCAGAGGCTCAGAACAATACCCAATCCGTGTGGAGAATTCATTTAACACATTTTTATTGGGGAACTGCAGAATTTCAGATTGTGCACTAGAGCCAAATTTCCTAAGTTCACATCATATTTCTTCCACTAATTAGTTGTGTCATATGGGGCAAGTTATTTAACTGGTCTGATGTATTTTTTCACCTCCAAAAAGGGAGATAAGTGTACCTAACTCCTAAACTGTTGTATGTATACAATAAGCTAATAATTACAACATGAAGTTTGTACAATTTTGTTATAAGTATTTTATATACAGTAATGTGTATTGATGTGCATGTGTAAGTGTAGCATATGTAATATAAAATTTGGAGAGACAGAGCAACTTAGTGTTTCCCAGTAGGGATTGTGCAGCCAGACTACCTGGATGTGAGTTCAGGTCTACAGTTTATCTGAATGGCTTTGGATGAGTTATTCAGTTTCTCTGTGACTTTAATTCCTCACTGGAAAATGAGATAATAATAATACCTTTACTTCATGTGTTGCTATACAGATGAAATAAGTTCATATATTTAAAATGCTGACAATGTCTATTAAATGGAAAGCTCTATATTCATTTGTTAAATTGATGTTTGCTGTTGCTATTTAAGTAAGATCAGAATGTTATCAATAAGGAAGGCAAAGAGGAGTTTATAGAAATGGTGAATCTTTGCTATCAATACCCCTCCTTTTTCAAGAGCCTCCAAAGCTTCAGAAATTGAAAGAAGAAAGTAGTAACAGTAAATGCACAACATGAGCCCTGGTCTCCCCTTTTTTTCCTGTTATGTGAAATGTTGCCATAGCTAAAGATTACATACTTCAAACATGTATGAAAATTGCCCAACATTTCAGAGCAGAAACTACAAGATGAATCCTGAAAGGTAAGACACAATTACTCGTTTGGAATTTGGCCAGCATTTGGGGGAAGGGAAGGTACTGTTATCACTACAGGATGTAGAGGAGGAAAACTCTTAATTCAGTGAAAGCCCTGGAACTTAAAAACTGAAAAAAAAAAACAGGATAGCCAAAACAAAAGGAACCCCATGCCAAGGAAAGAATAAAGGGGGAAAATGACAAAAAGTGAACTTCAGAACTTGAATATGTACACTTAGTTTGACTTAGAAAATGTGAAAAACACAGAACACTGTATTTCAAAAATAGTTACGTTGCAAGTTTATCTTTTTTTAACCAGTTATGTATCCTATAAACATGTAGTGAGTTACATTTTACTCACTACATGTTACCTTTTACTGAATGCAAACAGTTCTCTAATAATTTAGCCTAGTATTTCCCAACCAGACCATGTGGACATCTTGGGCTAGATAATTCTTTCTTGTAGAAGACAATCCTGTGCCTTGTAGGAATTAGATATCCTCCCAAAGGGGACATTTGGCAAAATTCCCCCTGGTGGAAACTGCTGCTTTAACTAATAAGAGAATGAAATAATCTCAGGTTTGAATGGCAATTGAGGAAATCAAGTAGTTCAGCTCTTAACATGGCATGTCCTCCTTATTACCTCCAATTAGTGTTCATCCCGTGTTCCTCTCACCCGCAAATTGTGTCTGTGGTTAAGAACTTTCTCACTCAAATCTCACACTGTTGTACTGTAATCCTTTCTTGCATCCACTTCTCTGGAGAAGATTCTCTCTATATGATTGTGTTTTCTTTCTGCTAAATCTTCTTATTCCCAGGGGAAAACATTTCTCCTTTTTCCTCTGCAAATGCTCATGCGTCATAGCATTTAGCTCCCCCGCAGTGTACCAGTAGAAGACACCTGTAAACAAACGCTCCCGTCAGTGTGAACCGGGGGAAATACACCCACAAGTATGACTGAATTTTCATCTCCTTTGCTCCAAACTCTATAAAGAACCGGAAATCACAAGACTCTTTAGAATCTTTATCAAACTGTTCAGTCATACTGAATTTGAGGACAAGAAAATACCCAAGTCATTTCTGTTAGCTCTGCTACTGTATTTATTGCATGTACCTTACACTTTGAGAGTTCTTAAGATAAAAGGCATATATTAATTCCAGTGACAACTCAAAATTATACAATAACTAACAATCCTTATTTACATTTGCCTACAGAAGAAATAGTCAGAACATGAAACAGCAGGGAGGTCAAGGGCACTGATCGATCAGGACAGGTGCCTGATGGAGACGCCCTCAGTGATTCTGTAACGCCTTTCTACGTTGACACATAGTAACGGGACTAGTGGGCATGAGGGTTTAATAATGTGGGTAACTGGTGAACCACTGTGTCGTGTACTTGAAACCAATATAATATTGTATATCAACCATACTTCACTAAAACAAAAAAACCCCAGATGTCTGACCTATGAAACTGGAAGCCTCATATAAAAACCTGTAGAGCCACATCTATACAAACAACCTAAATACCAGCCAAATCATACAGTTGATTTTTTAAACTAATTTCAGGGCTTTATATCGAGTTCCACTCATTTTCACCTACTATTTCATTCTGTCCAGACTACTTTGGATCCTGACCATCACCACTGTAGATAATGCAAAATAAACTATTTTAATGGTAACAAATAAAAAACTTTTTTAACTCTGCTCAGAATGAGGAACTCAAACAGAAGTGAAGTGCTGGGGGATTTCATTAGTTAACATTACACCATCAGCTCCCATCTCATGGAAGTGAACCATCCTTGTTCTAACTCTAAATGAGACTGAAAATCCGTGTTTTTCCTAAGGACCTCCTAACGCCCTCTCCTGCAGGACTGTTCAGCGCCGCTGTTACTCCTCCTCCCTCACTCTTCTTTTTGTGATGTGAGGTGATTTTTGCTGGTCAGAGTTGTTCACGTTATCACATTTATTCTTCAACAATTTTTTTTATCCTAAGTCAGTTTATAGAGTCATAAAATTTGAACAAATTGTGAGCCAGTCTTTTCTACAAATTGATCAACATATCTTTTATAGACAAATTACCATACCGTCTGCTTGCGCGGCACAAATAATGAATTAACAATTAAATATAGAAATTTATATGCTAAGTATTTTATTTTGTAATCTATAATCCTTTAAAACATTTTATTATACTTCATATCTTGCCTTTAAAAAAAAGTTTAGGGGATTGATATGACTACCATAAGATATACTAAAAAAAAAATCTCCAGATTGTAGAGAAAAAAATTAAAAAGACAAATATAAATTTGCTAATCTGAAGGCCCAAAAGCCACAAAAAGAACTTCTTTGTTTCATTGTATTTCCAGCTTGTTATCTGTTATTTAGAAATGGTATTTGCTATATAAAAAATGAGCAAAATAGTCTTCATACAAATAATTTTCATAGCATATCCAGTTTTTACTCCCAAATTTCATTATGTTGTATTGTCATATTTTAGTATATAAATCCTTAGGAATTTATTTAGGAAATGTATTTTAGGAAAATAAATTTTGTAGGAAAACAAACTCATACCAATGAAGTATGGATTTACAAAACCAAGTATTAAATGATGTGAATAATTTCTTTGATATCTAATATCATTAATTATAATGCCTTGATTAAAACATGTGATCTTATAATTAAAGACGATTTTTGTAACAGAAGATCTAGGGGATTTTTCTCCAAACAAGAATCAAACAATTCTTGTAATCTAACAGTGTATTTTTTCAGAGTTTAGAGGAGTTAAACAGAACCCACTTCATTACCTTACTACTCGAAATTTTTTTGTTTTTCCTCTAGAGTGGAAGCCTAGTTGATCAATATATAACCTTTCAAGTTTTTTCTCTAGAGAATCATATCCCCTAGGAATTCTGATAAAGGAGGCCGGGCTTTAGAGGTCCGGAATGTGTGTTTGTAAAAATCACTTTGCTTATACTAGTCATCTACCTGCATTGGCAACAGCGGGTCCATGCTATCAACTTCCTAGCTACATGGCTTGGGAAGGGCATTGCGTTTTGAAATTAGAAAACAGAAAAGAGAACTGAGTTCATCCTACAAAAAGGGTAGCCAAGGCAGAGACTTCAACTGTGGGGATACTTTGAGAAATATAGATCCTTTTTTGTGGTAAGCCTGGGATTGTTACCGGGCAACTGCGTCTGGGGGGGTCTCTCCCTGCGCACTAGGCGAAGCACTAGGAGAAGCCTCAGGCTGAACGGGGGAGGGCTCTCGGCTCTGGATGAGAAAGAATTCTCAAACAGGTCCGACGAGTACAGATAAGGAATTCACCAAGAGCGGTAGGGAGTGGTAGCTGCCCTCTAGGCAGCCGAGAACAGGGGGAGATCCTGGAGGAGCCCCCAAAAGATAACGCTGAGGTTCTTGCTTATGGACTCGAAGAATGAACTTCACAAATTCTCCGGGTAGGCAAGCAAGAAGGAGCTTTTTATTGACAGTGAGGAGTAAAGACCCGGAACTCCTAGGAATATACTGGAGGGGCAAGGCTGCCGTTTATGGGCTCAGGTCTAGAGGTTTTATGCCATTGCGTCAACTAGGGAGAGAAGCTGTTTGTTTTCTATAGGTTCCCGTCAGAATGCCGGCTATATTTTAGCCAGTCATACTACAGGCCATTTCTGTTTTTAAACTAGTATGCCTTGGTCGAGCTGTGAGCTACCTGCCTTAGAGTCAGAATGGTTCTTTCTCAGGGAGGCTGAGTGGGAACCTTCTTATACATTGTTGGATTGTTTCAGCTGCAAGTTTCCTGTTTTTCACATTCCTAAGGTCCTTAGCACCCGTTTGTCCCTCCCAGGGCCCTTTACTCGCTCTGACTGGACAGAGGCTGCCCCCTGTCCCTTCCCTGTCTCAGGATTAGATCTTGCTTTCTGAAGAATGAGAAGAGACTGAAGCGTAATTTTCAATAAAGGCAACTCAACTCCACACATATTGTTGAGATAAAACACTCTTCGTCAACAGATAGATTTTGATGACCTGATTAGAAACTCTGCAGGAAAAATCTTTTCGTGACTATAATCTATAGCTGGTTTCTGATGAAAACTTATTTAATAAATAAACCATTATGAAGTTGACTTGTAGAACTCCAGTGGCCTGCTGGACTTTCCTCTTTGGAGTCTTGACAGTTCACCCCGAATTTGCCACAAACAAGTGGAGAATTCAGGTGCATATCATAGAGAATAGCAGAGTATTTCTTACAACTAGAATGCAGAATTAATAAATCTGAGTCTTCCTTCTTTCCCTGACACTAAGTGGCTTTCCAAAAGCAGGCAAATAGCCTTATTTGAGTTACTTGTTAAGTATTTAGGTTCTTTGTTTTGGCCTGATAAACAAAGGAATTAAAAGAAATACATTGATTTAGTAAACATAGTTTTTAAAGTTCTTTCATATTAGGCATTCTAGTAGGTATGAAAAGATTTACAAATAAGATAAATATAGAGCTCCTAGTCCTGGGAGTGCCTTAGATACCAAAAGTCATATTCATCAATATTTGCAATTAGCGTAAAATGGAATATGTGAAATAGAGGTGTAAAAAAATGCTGTAGAAGTTCTAAGAAGAAAGATATTATTTTTCCTGGGGTTCCAGAGAAGATTTCTTTGTGCTACCACTAGAAGGATGAATAGGATTATCACATGCAAAGTTTGGTGATAGAAGTACTTGATGGAGAGGGAACTTTCTGAACTAAAGAGGAAGAATAGGATGGCATTTGTTTAGGGATTGACAGTTTGGATAAGCGAAGGCTACAGAGAGGTTCCAACTCTCCTGAGACCTAATATATTTGGGAAATTCATGAATGTATGGTGACTTATTATCTGGCATTGGGAGACAGTTTAGATTTTCCAGTAGAAATAAATATGGGTTAAAGGCATTGATATGTTGATTGTTAATGATAATAAATGATAAAGAATGGCTTCAAGATAGTTCCGATATGTCCATCAGTAGTGTTCAGGTTAGCTTGATCATCCACCTACTTGGTTCACTGATTAATATAATCTTATCCCCAAATCCTCTGCATCGAATAAATAAAAGTAGCGTTGCTCTGGTTAAAAGGGAGGACGGGGTAGGACCCAGGGCCCCACCCAGAACCACCTGCTGGATTTCTTAGGCAATGCTGAGGGCCTTGATGTTTATTCAGAACACAGACTGAAAACTGTGGGCAGAGTAAATGGGAATAGGATGATGCCATGGGTAGAATAGGATGATGCCATGGGTAGAACAGGATGATGCCATGGGTAGACTAGGATGATGTCATGGGTAGAAATAAGATCAGTAAGCGGAGCAGTTTGGGAATAGAGGTTTATGAGTTTGCTGGTTATGGAGAGGTGGCAAGTCAATATTCAGGTATTTCTAAAAGGAGGAAGTGGGGGTGGGGGTAAGGGTTAAGGGAAGAAATTGAGGCAAAGTGTATTACTTTTGAGGTCAAAGGTGCTCAAATAACAGCTGATCTTGGTTGCAGAAAATAAGGAATAGCATTTAGTTTGTTGTCTGGTTTTATCTGTAATTTTTTGATAAAGGTATTTTCAAAACACATAATAAACATGTCATATCTTTAAAATATGATTGAATAGACACAAAATAGCCTTTTTAAAAAAGTAAGTACATGTATTTAGGAAACATTTACTAGATTAATTCATGAGTGAATGGAAATATTCCTTCTCGTTTGAATATAATGCAAGGGAGTCCAAGTATGTACTGGTGAAGGTAAAAAGAAACTTCAAAGCATAAAAAAAGACCATAACCACCTTGGTTTGTACTGGAGTTACTGGAGTCAGAGACTTTTCTGCATGATTCTGTTGGAGAGTCAGAAGCTGGTATCCTAAAGGAAAGAAAATAAACTTCTTTAAGACCCTATTACCTGGAAAAATTATATCCAATATCTAAGAAAAATATATTTAAAGTGATTTCCAGAGGTCATTACGAAACTGCTGTAGAGAAGCAAAAGCATGAAATGATACCAGATTGGAAAATTAGATCAATGTTAACTGCTAGGGTCTAATGATCCCTAAAATACTCTAATAGTTACAGGATTGGATCGTTCTGATTATACTTGAATATATATCTATATTTTGGCAATATGGACATTTTCCTTATGTATAAAGAGATGTGTATATGCATCTGCCTCTACACACACTCCCAAATGCTTAGTTCTCTATTCACAATGGCATTTCTATTGATCATCATTGCATTGTAATATTTTCTGGTGAACTTTCTTGTGTTTTAAGTGCTTTTCTGGCGACATACTGAGCTAGTATAGGGCCAGCTCTGCAGATGGTGAGAGGCTCTGGGTCATCATTTATCTACATTAGATTAAGATTTTAAAGCTGTGTTGCTAACTCATTGTATACCTGATAACAAAATACTATGTCACCAGATTTATGGGGGTGGGAATGAGATATATATGTCTCACATGGCATTCCTAAAATTTAAGTTGGTAAGTTTGAAAATGCACTTAAATATTTCTAATGTCAACAGTGAAAATGTTTCATTGCATATTAGTTATTCTGTTAGAATTTTCCCCACAGTTGGAAATCATAACAAATGACTTTTTTGGAAAATGTAGTTTTTGTGTCTCCCCTAGTAGATGGTACATTTGTAGATTAAGTTTCAGTGTTTTAATTTATTCTGTGATGTCCTAACTGAACACTTAAATGGCTTTTCCAACCACAGCCTACTCATTAAACTATTAGAACTATATGTTTTTCCATTTAATTCCCTTTCCAAAACAAATTAACACTGGAATATAGAGAAGGTTTTGAAAAGAATATAGAGCAGCTTTTGAAAAGAAAAGAGAATAAAAATATCAAAAGAAATAACATACAAAAAAATGATACAGACTATGGAGATAAACATTCCATATCCTAAAAGTTCTGTAAGTGACTGACTTGAATGGAAAAACAAAAGAACGAAAGGCACTTTAATGCTACTGATCTAAATTAGTCCTAAATTATACTTGTCAGTTAGAAGTTTAAAAGTTATGTCAGAATAAAAGTGCTTTTAATTGGAACTAATTTTATTTTCTCTGTCATAATAGCAAGCTCCCCCAGAGGCGCTGGGCCGCCTCATCTTGCCTTAACTCCACCAAAGTATGCGAGTGCATTTGGCATCCTGCAAGCTCTACTCAAATCTTTCTTGCTTGGCTACTATAGGTAGTTGCATTTTTTATCTTGAATTTAGTAGGTGGGAACCCATTTTGGAATTGTAGTTAATTGCCACAATATATGCAAATACAATCAAAGGATAAATGATTTAATATGTACTATATGATAAAAATGCACCAGCTACACTCGCATGTAGGGACATAATACAAGGAATAAACCATTAAGAAGAAAAATGTATTAAGTCCTAATGAAGTCTTCCAGTTTTGGCTAGGAAATTAAAGATGGCAGAGATGATATCATATTAAAAAGCTACACTTCTTCCTGATTTTCTTTATTAGTGTATGCCTATGTGACAGTAATGAAAATGAAACATGACCAGACAACCAGGGACTCATGGGAAATAAAAAAATAATTTTTGATGAAGTCAGCCTATCCCAATATTATGTGGCCTCCCACAGACACTGAGTTCTTTCATGTCCGAAGCTTTTGTACAACTTCATCCCTCGGCCTCTAACGTCCTTCCTTCTTTCTGTGGCCTGCCTCTCCTCAGTCTTCAGAGCACGGTCCTATTATCACAGTCACTGAAACACAATTCCTGATTTTGCCCTAGTAACCCCCACTGAGACAGCACGGACTTCCGACCTAGCTCTGGTCCTTGAACATAGCTCTCTTACAACACCTGTCACATTGTATCAGCATCGCCCGTTTACCTCCCACCTGAAACACAAGCCCCTCAGGCGTAGGACAGCTTCACATGGAAAACGCTCTTCACGTTCTTGGAGTACAGTAGAGGCCCAGTGAATACTTAGAACTGATTGTCATCAGTTGTTCACTGGGTCTCAGATTCCCATCTGAACATGATTCGACTGTTCTGGTTGATATCTAAGGTGCTCCCTAACTCAAAAATACAGACAAATTATGTGAAATTTGAACTTCAATACCTCCTTTAACACCATTGACCACCTTTCTTGAAAATTTTATCCTTTTGCTCTGAAACCATTCTTCTTTTTTCTCTCTAAAAGATCTTCCTGCTCTTTCATATTGAATTTCAATATATTTTTTAAAAGCCTAGTCTGCAGTTGCTTCCTGCTCTCTCCCATCTGTAACACTCCCTCCTTGACATTTACATATTTATCTGATTTCAACTACCAATTCTTTATACATTGCTTCAAAGCTCACATCTCTAGTCCTCCATATACATTGTCAGTAAGAAATTGTGTGTCTGGAGACCTGTTTTTGAATTATGACTCTGTAAAATAGAAATAGTATTTAATGTCCACCTCAGGGTTGTGAGGATTAAATGAGATCATAAACATAAAATGCTTAGCATGGGGTTTAGTGCAAAATAAGAGTTCAAGAAAAGAATATGAATGTCTACATAGGGTACATATTCAATAAATGCTTGAACCTTGTATGCACCTTGAAAACCATAGTAGTTTTAGATAGAACCCATAGTTGTAAATGAACTTTAGTGTTTTTCATAGTTGGTGGAATTGAGTTTGGAAATAATCTTAGACAATCCCTTAACCTTTCTTAGTATTTCTTAAAGGGCTACCAAATTAATGGTTCAGTCCAAGTAATATGGTTAAAGAGAAAAAATATATCACCTGACTTGTCTTATTTAGGCTTACCTAAAGCCCATTTAGAAACGAAGCAGGAATTTGTGTGACATGTTCTCAAGGGACACAATCTATTTGTATGTTTTCTTAAACTAATAATAATTCAGGTAGCTTGAACTTGGGCCTAATAGTCTGGATTCAGTGGAGATAAAGATTATTTTTCTTTTAAAGTCTTGAAGATGAATAGTTGATAGGAACGCTAGGATATCCAAACTCTGGGGCAGAGTTTCTTTATTTCACTTAAGATTAATTTTTAAAATAATATTTAAGTGGAAGTTTATTAACCCATCATCCTTGTAAATAAAAAGAGTAGGTAAAAAATACCACCCTGAAAAATACTTCCAAATTCTCTAAAGCCTATATCCTCTCTTTCTATTAAAAATTTGAAACTATTTCATGAAGATATTGTAGTAAATATACTTCAAAGTATCATTCAGAAATATATTTCAATGTATCATTTCAGAACTGACAAGACAATTGATGACTTAATCCATTATGCCAGAGCAGGCTAAACGTCCTCAAAATTTGAACACGAAAAACTATGTTTTGTCAAACACAAAATACAATAAAAACACCCCACAGAGCTGACCACTAGGGAAAAATGTCTATTCAGTTCAGGTTTTCACTTTCATTTCCAAAAACATTCTACATCCCTCCCTAACAACTATGGTACTTTTTTTTCATGCTGTCAAACATAGAGGCAGATATACTATAGCCTTAATGTTTCAGTACTTTTATAATAAAATATTTTATATTAGACATTTTTCCCACATCATTAAATTTGCTGCGGAATCGCTATAGGCTTAATACAAATTTAGAAAGCAAAAGGAAAACATATTACTCCATGCCCTGTTCCATCAACTGTCAACCATGGGCAAGAAAGCTAATGGCAAAAAGCCTTTTTCTTTTTTGAACTAAACTTGATTCACTCCGAAAACACATTCTGGCCCTTTCAATACTTTAAACTTTTCTTTTCATGTATTTATTAGAATGCTTGGGTGCTTAACATCTAATATAATTTAAATTATATTCTGAATTATGAAAATCTTAATAGGCTAGGAAAAGACTAATGTTTACCATCCAGTGTTCCAAAGAACAATAATTAAGAGGGATGCTCATAGGCACTGTTTAAAAAACAAACAAAAATAAAGGCTTCATGTTCAAAAAAGCTTTAGAAATTCTGGGTCAAACAAATAGATTTCTTTACTAGAAAATATGCAGAGCCTTTAATATGCTAATTTGTATTATGAATCTTAAAGGTATAAAAAGAAGCATTGCCCAAAAAAGATTGTGGAACCATTTTCTTACTAGTTAGTTTCTATTTATTTGTTCATGAATCAAATATTTATTGAATGTTTATATCCTCTTTTCTCCAGCTTACATTTTTGTACAGTAGAGACAGAAACAGGTAGGTAAGTTATGCTAAACGTTGAGTAAAAAGCAGATAAACTAGGGAGGGAGAAGAGAACTTGAGAGTCACAGAAGAGCTCTATGGAGATGTGACATTTGAGTTGGGACTTGAACAACATTATTTATCCAGCCATGAAAAAAGTTGAGAAAAAAAACTGGCCAGAGGAAGCAGAGGCGAGAAAGTGTAGGTGTGTGTGTGTTGCAGGACTAGAGTGGGAGCTACTATGGCTAGAGCAGAACTGCCAGAGGGAGGCGGCTGATAGATCATTTAAGGTATTGTAAGGCATGATAGATGTTTGGAATTTATTGTAAATGCAACACAAAGCAAACAACTGGTGATGGTCATGGAAGGGAAGAACAGAGGACAAAGCTCTGTAAGGGCAGATAAGTGCAACTAGCCAAGGAGCCTAGAATAGTGCCTGGCTGATAGTAAGCACCCTTTCATTTTTGTTGAATTAAGATCCAGAAAGCAATGGTTCTTAAGTAAAAAATTGGATTTAATATAAACCCAAACCAGGAATATCTAATTTGGCAATGATTCATATAACATGAATAAATCATATGAACTATTAAAACTTAAAAAGACATATAGGAAATGGTTTCGAGAGCTCATTCTAAATATATTTGCATAGTTTATAAATGACGGTAGTCCTGTATTTATAAAATTATTAAGTCTACAGAGGTTGTTTTTACTTTTCCATTTATTTCATTGCATTTTACTGGTGAATTAAATGTTATGGTGCATTTTTACCTATTTGGAGGGTCTCAAAATTCTTGGAATATTTATAGTTGACAAGGGTGTACTCCATTTGCAGATGGGCAATCTGTAACCAAATGATATATTCTCAAGAACACAAACTATCTCTAAAACAGAATTCCTTAGGAAAAATATGTCTTATTTTAAGTGAAACTTAAACTTACCTTAAGTTATAATAACATCCTTTATATCAATTACATAGTTTACTCTAAACTATTTTGTGCATATACATGTATATGGTAATTTCCATGCAGACAATTTATTATGTAAATATGCAGTATAGATGGGGAGAAAATATCTATTTACACAGTAATGCCCTTCCATATTTGCTGTAAACATCTTTAGCTAAAATTACACTATAATCACATGTACATAAATGTTTAACTAGCAATTATAGCATAATTATTACCATGTTCCTGATGAAAGT
Organism: Phataginus tricuspis; assembly: GCA_029783875.1. Lineage (NCBI taxonomy): Eukaryota > Metazoa > Chordata > Mammalia > Pholidota > Manidae > Phataginus > Phataginus tricuspis. Next base: position 2,890,386 of record JAQQAC010008719.1, on the reverse strand, counting down.
GATATTTGAAAAGATACCTTCAATAGTATTAAAATCACGAATCTGTTTTTCTTATAAATTATAGTTAATTCGTTAATTCCAAAGGTTGGTTACAAATTGAATTTTAACTTCTAACTTCACATACTTACTATTTATCAAAGACACTCTGATTTTTTTTAATCAATAGGAAATACAAACTTAGGAAAAAAATTTAAGAGTTTGGAAAGGGGAAATTAATATTTATTTCCTATGCATACTACAGTTGAATAAAAAAAAAATTTGGCAGATAACCGTCATCTCAGTTGTGCTAATTTCTAACTGCCAGCATCTGCCTTTGAAAAAATTTTTACATTAAAAATGATAAGATCCATGTTTTTTTTTACAGTATTAGATTTAAACAGTTTGATGTTAGGATTAGTGCTGGTCCAAAATGAGGTCAGGAATATGAATTGTGTTTAATTATCTGAATGTTTCTTTTGAAGAACTGAGATAAACATGAGGTTGCTATATTCACCAAATTCAGGACATTCTTAGATCATTATTGAAATAAGTGTGAGATAAATGGCATAGAGTTTTAACCCCCATAATTAAATACAACATTTGAATTGCATTTATATATCCTTAGAGTTTTACTTTGTAGGAAGCACCAGGTATGTTTTTTATCTTCCAAAGTATTTTTATTTCCAAAGTATATTTTATTTTTATCTTGTATTTTATCTTCCATTAAGTATTTTTCACGGCTTGTCATGTTATTCGAAGGCCGAGACTCTTAACTGACTGACCCTGAACATGGGTGATGTGATGTAATATCTTAGAAAGAGAAATAATAAGCTCCACGCCCAAAGGTTGTTGTGAAGATTGAATGAAAATACACTGTATTATGTGTGTTAATGGACTTTTCACATCTTAGTTGCTAAATTCATTTTATTATTATTAAATAAAACAACTGGCTAATAGGACCTCGAACTTCTGCTATTCAAATAGTTGCTTGGGTATTAAAGAGACATACGTCCTTCAGCTTCCAGTGATGCTTCCTAAGGAATCATTCCTGGGGCAAGAGAAGTTCTTGTGGCGCTGGGAGTTCCTACTTTCCAGTAGATAGCATCTGCACTTCTATTCTTCATAATAAGCACACGCACATAACATGTCCATATATCCATAATATATGTATTCTGTTTTACATAGAATATATATAAAACAAGATTCTATATATAAAATAGAATTTTCCAGAGATCTTGAAAATACCAGTCTAGTGGAGCAAAGAACCAAATCTATACACCCAAATAAAAAACCCAGAGCAAACAAAAATTCTTCTGTCTGTAGAGGAACTACCAAAATTTTATATATGTTTATATTATATATATAATATTATATTAAGTAACTGCCTTAAAGATCAATTACTGGTACAAATGATGAATTATATTAACTAACCATTCTTAAAATCAGAAATTTAAAATTTGTCTATTTTAACAAATTCTAGAATGAATATAATTGAGAGGAAGTAAAACTGGAGAATTAGGGAATAAAGGCTTTTATTTTTAAACATGAAGTATTCCTTTAGGAACTTGTAGTTTAAGATTCTTTGTGATAAGGGTAGAGACAAAATGGTGCCGTGAGATGTCTTCCAGACCTAATCATTCTGTTTTTGGAACTCATTCTGAATAAGACAGATTTTATCAATAAACTGACTAAAACAACATGGTGAGAAAACCAGGTTTGAAATAAAACATATACTGGACCTGAGAATGTGGAATAATAATGACTTCTTCTGCTGAATATGATTTCTTTTGATAAGACTGATGTCTAGTAAAGATGTGTCTATCTGATGCCTTTAGAACTTATACTCCCTTTTTAAACATAGTAGGAAATGGAAGGGAGAATAACTTTGAGAAACCTATTAGAACAAGGTGATGTCTAAAAAATAAAGGAGTAGATAAGTATCAGCCTCCTACTAGGGCATATAAAATGAAATGTCTTGTCACAAACTACTAAGTGATACTAAGCACACTGATCAATCTTTCCCTGAAGTTTAAAAATGGGAAAGTAAACATTTTGACAGTCAATAAACTGATGGATGACAAATTACTAACAATTTTTAATAACTTTATTAGAAAAAAAATCTGGAAAAATTAAATAGCCATATTTTTCACATTGGGAAAATTAATGTTAAAATAATAGGCATGTTCACAGAACCCAAGAATGGACTAATAGTTACCAAAGGGAAAGGGACTGGGGAAGAAGGGCGGGAAGGGAGGGATAAGAGGGTAAAAGGGGCATTACGATTAGCAGACATAGGGTGGCGGGGCACAGGGAGGGCTGTACAGCTCAGAGAAGACAAGTAGTGATTCTCATCTCACTACACTGATGGACAGTGACTGTAATAGGGTTGGTGGGGGGGACCTGATGAAGGGGGTAGTTTAATCATCACAATATTGCTCATGTAATTGTAGGTTAATGATACTAAAATAAAATAAATTGTAAAAAAAAAAGACAATGAAAATAAATAAATAAATAAAATAATAGGCATGTTAATTCCAAAGGACTGATAGATCTTGACTCTCAGATGGACATAAGCTGTAGGCAGTGTGGATGACAGGCTTCCATTTCTGTACAAGTCCACTCATTCACTCCTGCTCATTAAGGCAAAGCAGACTATAGACTGGGATTGATTTTGGATACCCTGACTCTTTCCATCTGCATCTGTCTGGATTTCTTTCTATGAAAATCCAATCACAATCTTCTATTTGAAGAAAATATTCTAAATAACTAATGATCTTCTATTCGAAAAAAATATTCCAAATAACTAATGATAGGTATGATACAAGTCTCCATATTCAGGAAAAAACAAAAAAAGCCATCAGTAGTGGTCCAATGTGGCTATAATAGGTTTTAACTGAATTTCGGCTTTTCTTCTACTAAAATACAGAAGTAAATCACTACCATGTCTGTCACGTCCAGAGGGGTTCCAAGGTCATATATTTAACTTCCTTCTAGGTATCACAGTTTGATTCTCTAAGATGCCAACTCATACCAAACATGGACAAGACTTAACACATATGTAATCCACAAAACCTTACACTGATAATTGTAACCCTTATTTGGAAAATGACATTACCATCAGATCTGATTAGAAAATTAACCTGTTGTACAGACCAGAATCCAAGGAATCATTCCTGATATTCCAAATGCAGCCAGCAGAGAGGAGAAGCTGTAGAAATCTTCAGGAGGCAGTTTGCTGAGGCTTTATAAGTCATCTTAAAGGTTACTGAACTTTATGCTAGGCATAAAGGATAGCTCTCTGATTTTAATACTATACTATAAGAGAGTTTTGCATTCTGAATTTTTCAAAGTTACTCAGTGTTGCTGATTTCTAAGTGGTTTCAATATCCAAGCATCTCTAGGTATGATAATTTGCATTTTTATATGATAAATTCCATTCCTTCTATTTTGCACATATTTTGAACTTCCCTATGTACAATTTGATTATGTGCTTCTCTGTGGACTTTGAGATACCTTCATTTTAGCAATGACTAAAGTCTTGTGAACTCTCCATCTGCGTGTTCTCCTAGTTTTGAAATTATTAAATGGCACAGGGATACTATCTTTCTAGTCATTTCCTTCAGTATATTAGTTCCCGTATGCTTATTTTCAAGCACACCTTTTCAACACATTAGATTCACAGAAAATCATATTGGTAGTGCAATTTTATCAAACACATATGAAATGCTTCAATTAATGTTCTCTTATGTATATCAACATAGTATTTTTACATACTGTATCAAAAGTATTTAATGTGTGATTAATAGTTCCTTATAGGGTCATGCTTTCAATGACTTTTGAAATATTACCTTGCTTATTGGAAATGTAAAACTAAGCAATATTAATATTATTTCTATTTAAAAAATTATTTAGAAGATGATGCAATAAACAGAGATATCTTTATTTTTCAATCGAATTTTGGTCGGTAAGAATCTCCAGCTCAATTCTCTATATATAGAGGTATATATAAAACAAATATTAGATGAAAAAGTATCAGTTGGTCAGTCATTCTTGTGTTTATTCATGGAGCAACTGTTTAAGTGCCTATTATGTTACTGGTATGGTAAATAAAAAACTGGACCAGCTTGGAAGTTGGTCTTCCAAGGGCTAGCATTCTTTGCTTCATATAAAAGATGTTAGACAACCAAATTGATGGGATTTGGGTTTACTTGATTATCGAATTTGAAAACATCTGTTTGTCGAGGAAAGTAAATGAAGGAATTTCTTTGAAAAGGTAAGTAAATATTTATAGTTCCTATGAGAAGTAACATATTTAACATTAATAATCACTGCAATGTTTAAAAACCTCACCAATTAAGAAAATGGGTGAATTATGTGAACAGGAAATTCACAAAATAACAAATGTAAATTGCTTAAATTAATGTCATACTTGTTTGTTATTGTTGATGAGAGTTAGAAAGTCTATGATTATTTAAATACAAAATAGAATAAAGTTTTTAGACTTTATTATATGTACAAAATATACTTATGTAACATTACATTAAATTGATTTTATTTAAAAATTATAAAATAATCTGTTAAATCATTAGACACTGATTAAATAAAATACATACTAAAGATGGATAATTACATACTGTCAAAAATTACATTCCACATATACATAAAGGAATATATCCACATAATTATCTTAAGGGATAAAGCCACAAAAATAGTATATTCCAGATGATCTCCATTTTATTGTGTAGATACTTAATGTATATATGTGTGTGTACAAAATGGTAATGAAAGCAGAAAATTAAAGATAATGCTAGAGAGTGTAGGTATAGGAACTTCTCAAACATTTGCAGTAATTTAACATATTATTTTATATGCAGGAAATTGAGCAGTAACAATGGCCTATTCTGTAAACATTTGTGAACTATGTGGTATTTATTTATAATGGACTCTGAAAAACAAAATTAAATTAATGTTACAGTAAAAGATTGAGCAGAGTTTAGGGATTCTGAGATAAAACAATTATTTCCACTAAAACAATTCACCAGCAAAGGTTTTATATAGACTTTTAATTGAACCTTAGAAACAGGAGTGAGACATACCCTAATCAAAAGCCAGAAGACATCAACATGTATTTATTGTGGGGCAAAAGGAATAGTTATTTCTGTGAGGCCAGAGCAGAGCCTGCATGAAGGAAGCCATTCTGAAGAACCTGGAATTTTCCTAGAAACCTATAATAATCTTTCATTGCCTTATAAACAAACAAAAATTGAGACTATCTCCTATTACCCAGGGGAAAATATTAGCCCATTCTTCTTAAGTTTCTCAAGTTCACTATTTACTAAGTAACCAGCTAAATGACTCATTGCCCAATTTCCTCTTCAGAAAGGGAAAGTCATGTTCTATGATTATAAATAAAAAATAAATATGCAAATTGCAGGGGTTTTTTTCAGATTAATTTAATTTGCTCTTGGAAAGTGCTAAGGTTGAAAACATTCACAATTTTTTCTAGAACCAACATTTTTTTCCCAATGTCTCAGATGCTTTCTTTGAAGGCTGACAGTCTAGATTGTTTCAAATGAAACTCCTCAAAATTTCGGATGCACTTAACTCTCTAAGAAAGTGATTTAAAATGTTTTTTCTGTTCTTATAAATAGCTTCCTTTCTATCAACATCTATGTCAGAGGGACAGTTTTGTAACAAATATTTTTAAAAATTGCACAAATATTCTAAACTGCTTTTGTCTTGCAGTTTGACACAGCTTCAAAGAAAATATCTTCCAAAATCAGATGAGTTTCTGAATATCTTTTTCAGAATAAAACATTAAGACTGTTTTTATAATACTATAAATGTAGTCCCCACATTTCCAAGTCATGCCAGTTTATCAACATCCTTGGACCTCAAATAGCAGCACTCAACTGTTAAATTGATACATTGCAGACATCCATTATTTTACAATCTGGATATACTTCTAATATTCAAGCAATACACAAGATAATTATCCTCAGTATAGTGTTTTCTAAATTTAGAAATGTCCAGAAACACTAACTCTAGAAGACTTTGCCAACACTTTGGAATGCCTGTCTCGCGTGACAGCTGGAAAAACCAATGTGAAGGACTTCACGATACTTAGAAATCAACAGTGAGACTGAATGAGAACAGGACAGAAGTTAGAAACCTGGCTCTGGAATCACACCGATGGCATTTAAAGCCCCTGTCTGCCGCTATTTATGTGACTTTAGGCAAATTATTTAATATCTCTCTGAGACTATTTCCTCATCAGTAGAATGAAGAAAGCATGTTTGGTCGTTTAACTCAGAAAATTTGAGACTTCAATAATATAACATCCAAGCACCAAGATATATACCTGACATAAAATAAATAACCCATAAACATATGCTGTCATTTTCTTTTAAATAGGTGTATAAAAATACAGAAAACAATACACCTAATTCCATTGTTTCAAAAGAGCTCATATCTAAATGTTGAATAATTTCTTATGGGACCTCACGGATATACTTACAGCATTTTCTCCCTATTGTTTCCTCTGCCGCTATTCAGCAATGCATTCCTTTAAGCAAGTTCTAATGGCTGTCACTATGATTTAAAGCTTTCTACGGAGTCTTTCACATAGGGTATGGCTGCCTAAATTACTTTGGACCTAATTTTAGATAAACTGCCATAGCAAGTGTTGAATAAATGCATGAGTAAGCAAAGTAAAACAGATATTTAACAATTGTGACTGGTGTTATCTTTCTGGAGTGTTTGAATAGAAGTAGTTTAAGTTGTTTAATTAGGTTCCCTGTCCCTGCCCCCACAACACACACACACAAAACTTCATGTTCAGAAACCTTACATTACATTCATCATTTCTCTAAAAGGTTGTCACTGAATTGCCTTAGCAAGAGAGAGATCAGATCAATTCCAGATGCATATCCCTCCAAGACACCATCTCATCTTTCAGCACAATAATACTGAAGTATAAAGTAAAAACTCCAAACTAAAATACATTTAGGCCAGTAGGATTTTTCAGCAGAAAAGTTCTATGATGTCAATAATGCCGTCTTGGCAAAATTAAATGCTATTCTATTGCCACTACGTGCGCTCTGATTATATGTATTTGTTATTGAACTGGATGAACGTCTTAAAATAAAATGAATTTGATACAATAAATTTTTGACAAGGTAAAAAATGGAAGGATGGCCAATTCTACAACTCAGTGTTGGATTTTAAATACAGCTGAACGTATAATGGAAATGAAGGTACGGACTATACGTGGAGAGAGAAGGTGCCCTCTTCTCCTTTACATCCGCACTCCTCACCGAACGTACCAAACACAAAGGTCTCCTTACAGAGCTGTGGCTAGAAATGTATTATAAAATAATTTCATTTAGCAGCATTATCTTCAAAATCATTATTTAAATAACCTTTAATTAGGGTATGTGAATAATTTTCTCTTTATCCACTCTGATTTGCTTTAGGCAGCCTGGGCAGAGTAACTCAAACATTGGTCTCTGAAACTCCTCGTTAATACCCAATATTACAAGTGCTTCTGCTGAACCTAATGCAAACTTTGGATGTAAATTGACCACAGGGTGGAATCAATAAAGTGCACCCAAATGCTAAATGAGATTCAAGAAAAAAGTCATAAGAAAATAGACAAGTCAATAAGGTGATGAAAGACGCCTAAATGTAAAAGCTATTATTATCAATCATAAGCACCAAACTCACTTTTAAAATGTCAAGAGGAAAGCTGAGCATTTAAAAGAAAGAGAAAGTAGGTGCTTTATTAATTTAAAAAGTATAGTTCTGTCTGGAAAATTGAATACTTGCAACTTTATGCTATTCCCATAATTCCAGAAAGGGCTTTATTGATAGTTGAGTCACTTAAAAACTCTTCCTAGGATCTGTTAATATTTTCATAAAATTTTGGGGACCTTACCGTGGGCACCAATTTCTTCCAAGGTGTTCTACAATAACAATTTCTGCTCTGTCACTTTTAACTTCCTTCTTCCAGGCTCCTACTGTACTTCTTAATTTTCGATATCCATATGTATTCCACTATTCAAAAACACCTTTCTCCCTTTTCAGTCAACAGACAGCCTCCAGTCTCACAAGTATTGCAGGTGAGTTGAGGGTCATAGCTGCTGTTAGAATAAAACATTTTTTATTGTTTGTCTCCTTTCTCCTTGAAAGTTTGTTACAAATAAAGCTATATCACACCCAGACGTACTGAATCAGAATCTGCCCTTTAACAGGACCCCCACGTAATTAAAAAATACACAACATTTTCAAAACACTGAAGCTAACACAGTTCATCAGCTGAGAAGATAACATTTTTTTATTCCCCCAAGTTGTTATAGTTGGAACTGGCTGGGTGGCGAGAGCATGGTTAAGTCAAGGAAAGTCACTGTTTTCCACTGTCTGAGCAACAGATGAAAAGGGCTACATAGACACTTGCCTTTGAAGCATACCAACCATCAAATAATCCATGCCGAAGACAGAGAATCCCACCCATGATTCATAGGATGTTACTGTAATACATATGTATTTGAAGTAGATACAATACTGTCTTCCTGCAAAATTTGCAGTAAGTAAGCATTTCCAAAAATAAGCTTCATTTTGCAAAAACCTACCAAACAATATTTCCCCATTAACAGTACAGATGCCTACCAAACAAGTAAACCTAGAAGACACTGAATAGGGAGACAAACATGTATTTTTAGAAATTATAAAACTGGAAGTAGAGATACTTTTATTTTTTTTTTAGGAAGCACATATCTACTTCCATTATTATTGTAAGTATACGTGATGTTTTGAAGACTGTCTCATTTTCAATGTTATGCACTTTCAACATGCATACAATATTTAGGAGGGAGACTGTTTCAAAGCATAGTTCAAACTCAGAGGCTGAACATTTGCAGTCTATCCCCATCTTCACAACTAATTGCTTCTACAAAATAATAGAAATTGAACTGTAAGGGTACAGAAACACTGTATAAATTGTGTGTAGGGCTTGTCTACCACAATGAAATAAAAAGCTATATTTCAAAACATGGCACCCCATTTTAGTAAAGGTGTCCACTGTCATTCTTAAAATAAATACTCGGTGGCCCCGATAAACCTTTCATAGGCATGTAGTACCTGTCTACACTGCAGTTTTGAGGGAGTGATAGTATTTTTCACTGTTGGTTCACAGTGTACACTTTCATGTAATTTTCATACTTATGTAAAAATACAATAAATACGAACTATTTTTCCAGCAAAATGCAATGAAGGAAATTTAAGTTTTAAAGGTAATAAAAAGTAATCCAATTTTTTTCTTTATAAGCATATGCCTGGGTTATTAAAAAGTTTCAACTTTATTACTAACAGTTCTATTCATTATAGTTCATCTAAAAATGTACTAAAGGCAATTATTGTCAAAAATTAAAGGTCTTTCTGATCTCTCTATTGATATGAAAGATAAATAGTGGTGTTTCCATATCCTTGGAATTTGATCTTTTCTTTCTCTCTCTGGGTTGTATAGTTCTATCATAATTCCCAGAGGAATGTTAACTAATGTTATTTGGAATTATGACTGACTCCTACCCCCCAGCAAACACACAGGCTAAAAATGTCATAAATCAATATTGCTTTTTATGAAATGCATGCATAGGTCCTTTAAAGACGTTTTTTGGGGAAAGGGGAAATTCTCATTCTTGATTCAAGTAATATTCTTAAATTTTTTTCAGAACTTCTCTAATCACTTAGACTCTATAAAAGTGGCTTCATAATTTTACATATAAATATTTCAAACCTGATGAATAAGCAGATTATAAACCAGACACTTTCCAAATAGTTGCTCAGCCAAATAGCTCCCCTTTCTTGATCTGTATAGCCAAATACTGGTAAAATGCTATAGATCCATGCGATATGTGAGGTTGTGAATCCTAAGACTGTTTGTCTAGAGATGCAAATATGGATCATCTAGACCAAAAGAAAAGGTTCTGATCGCAGATACAACCAATAACTGATTCTCTCCTATATCACTTTGCACTCAGCAATGAAGCCTTTGATTATAGGCGAACCACCAGAATGAACCAGTCAGCTCCTTCACAGAAGGAAAGTACTGCTGGACATGGTCTATAATTAATTTTATTACGATCAATTATTTCTAATAACACTCACACCTGATAAATTGGGAAGGAAGTAATTTGTCTCTGATAGTGTTAAGACCAAGAGAAGTGTAACCTTAGAGCACCTAAAAAGTGCCTGAAGCGTAACCTTCCAAGAGCCAGAACTAGCTGGAGCTCTACTCTTCTATGTAGCTACAGAAAACGGTCTAAGGGTCAGCATCTTGCAATGAAAGCAACACGACAAGAGGTTCCTAGGAGGGAAGGCTACCTAAGGCCCCACCCATTGGCGTTGTGGTGCCAGGTTCTACTGTTTCAGGTGCCTAAATTCAAGGATGGCAGCAATAGGGCCTTCTACTTTAAACCCTCCCTGCAGAAAGGACAAGACTAGAACAGCAGGCCAGTGTCAAAGGAAATGCCAAGCTCAATTTCTCAAGCTCCTTGGCAACAAGAGGATGCCTTGACTTGTTTGCTGCCTTGGAACATATGTGTGGTTGCCTATGAAGGTTGTAGGACCCAAGGGAGGCAATACCTGTAAAGGACCAGAAATTGAGATTATATAAGATTTTATAGATCCTGGGTCATTAATCCACATTATTGCATGCAAGTCTTAGATATTTGACTTTCAAACATATTTCGGGCATGTATTAAGTACAATCTTGAAAATGTTCAAGAACCTAACTTCCATATTTAGGGAAACACACCCCAAATTGATCCCCATAATTTCTTCATATATATGTGTGCTTTCATTTCTACTCAGTAGTAATGAATACATTTCCCAAGTAATTAAAATTGATGAGCACCTGCAGTCTTTCTGAACAGTATTGCTACCATTTATTAATTTTTCCTGTTATACTTGCAAAATGTGCAAGTATGATCATTATATGTTTTAGTCCAACTCTGTTTCCACAATAAGATACAACATGGCAGTGTTACGTAATTACTGCTGCAGAGTCCTACTACTAAGAAAGATACTGAATGGAAAATGTTCCTGTCTTTCTATGATGCTCAAAACTGCCACAAGCAATACTCACATACCAGTCTCAGCACCTGACATTTTGACATGTTGATGTATCTAAGGAGCAGCTCCTGGAACCCAGTGACAAATCAAGGTTTTTAAGAAGCTTGGGGTGTTTTGTGTCAAATGTAATTGAATGCAAAGGGAGATGGGGTAGAGTCAGGGCTGGAAAACGGTAAAGGAAAATGAAGGTCAGTGCTAAGTACTTATCCCAATATTTAGAAAACAGAGATGTAATGATAGAATAATGCAAAGTATGGCACAGGGATAGTGCAATGTTCGAAGTAATTTGGGATAAAAATCCACCCTTTTCCATGCCATGTTCCAATTGCTCCATGTGGACAATTTTTACTCTGTTTCTTTTCCCTGTACATCGGTAATTCTTTACATTTTTCATCCTCCTGTTCTGTTCTTTTACCTTCTTTTAGCCTTTAAATCATTTTCCTCCTCTCTAATGCCTAATCTTTCAATCAGACAGCCATTCCTATAGGCCTCACTCATCCCCAAGAGTAATACTGAGGGATAAAGGGACGCTCCTGACGATGCCGCAGGAGTAGAATGAGCTGGGAAAGAATCCCTTACAAATAAAATCTCTCCACAAATCACTTTATAAAACTATTTTGATAATGAAGACAGTATGGAGGGATCATTTTAAAAAACAACAAAAAAGCCTAAATGTTCCTATTACAAGAGCTCAAATACGATATGGAATGCATTAAAGCCACCAAAAAATAGAAAGTAAAAAAATACAATATTTGAGAAAATATAAATTCAAGTTATGTAGGGAACTGTGAGTGAATTAAAGAAAAAAGAGCAGATACTGAGGAAGGGAAATACTGGACAAATCTAAAGGCTGAAAACCCCCCAGGAAACCAGTAAGGTTGCACTGTCTTGTGAGAATGAGCACCTCTGAACAGCCCTTAGAAAACCCATCTTAGCAAGATGAAGAATTTACTTCAAGAAATGGGTCATGACTTCTTAGCTCTAAAGGCCTACAGGCATGTTGATGTGTCCCAGAAGACACAGACACAAAGGTGAAGATATCAGAGCCACTCACCAGTCCTGAGCAGCCTGAATTGCCACTTGGAGAGACCCCAGAGTGACATCATAAGGTAAAGAAGGAGACTGGAAAACGATCCAAAAAAAAACTGGCAGGAAACCCCAAGAATCTGATCATTTGGGGGAAAAAACTCAGCCTCTATTTCCAGTGATACAGATGTAGGCGTGGCTATTCGCTTTACCCTCTGAGAGTGTGATATGTGTAGGGATTTAGAAAGAAGGGATTGAAATGTTTCCCTTATGGCTGAAGATTTGTTTTCATATGGCTGAGTTTTTGATGGTTTCAAAGTCTGGTTTAGAATTAGCACAGTCACGTTCAACGCCTGACCTTTGGAAGACCTAGCAGCCTGAAAACACAAAACACACTGTCTTACATTCTCCTCTTCCCCACACTGACATCTGCCATTCTGGCACTTGTTTGGGAAAGAAAAAGAAAAATACAAAGAGCTTTTTTATATATGACAAGGTATACTTTTCAAAGAACCGTGTTTACCAGACACCACCTATTGTCTAATTAGTACTGAAGGTGGTATGCCATTCAATCGACAATTTTGCATTCTTTGTTTTAAATTCCTGTTGACTTCTTTGTACACTCAACTTATAAACCCCAACTGTGTCAAGCTGATCAAGGATAATCGCTATCCCTGCAAGTTTTTTAAAGATTAAATGTGATTCTTCAAGTACACAAAGTTTGGCCCAGTGTACAAGTACACTGAATGTCAAGTTTGTTTTTACTACTATTATTATGGTTTATGTTGTTGATTTTTATCCCAAAGAGTACACATGCATAAAGTAATTTTTTAGAAGTAATTAAAAAGTGAATAATAGGTTTTAAAAAGGTGTATTTTGATTTCAGGGGAAAAGATATAATTACAGTACCATGAACTAAAAACTTCCCCAAGATGATCATGTACACAGTCTACCACTACAGAATTTTTATTGTGCTGGAATTTAATTAATTTGGAATTATTGCTCTCTTCCTTTCTTTGCAAAAAATGGAGGGAAAGAGACAATCACTAAAATTCTTATTCATGTCACATAATGAAGTAAAATATATAAACTCATCAATTTATTTCCGTTTAAAGAAAACACTTTCCCAGACGTGTTTGCACATGCCACCCACATTTCTTGTCTTGATCAAATGCTATTTTTTGTGATTTTTGGAAATGTCCTTTAACATTTAAGTTGTAATGTTTTGACCTTTAAAATCAGGTCAAAGAAGCTATTTTTGATGATATTGTTTTGAAACCCAAATGAGATAACTTACGGAAAAGGGCTATGTTTAAGGAAGTTCAGTGCAAATACTTGCCCTTACCATAATAGAAGAGGAAATAGAGTGTCTGTAAAAAACATATTATATGATCCCTCAGTTTTCTTCTGTATGGAAATCATATTTATCTACAACTCATGAATTTATTTGTCTAAAATGTCCATTAAAGTGATACAATGTAAGCTTAGGCTCCCAGCTGAAGTTTGCCATTCACGAAATATATTAGTGAGACGTTTGCTGTAAGAAGATCATCACAAAAGGAGACAGACCATGAGAGAGGCAGGACCACACGCCAGCCCAGGACGCCTCTCCCTTGCCCTCTCTCAGGGTGCCCTCTCCCTCTGCTCCCTTGATCATGGAGCCTTCGCTCAGGTCTGCAGATCATTTTCCACCTGCTCAAGCCGCACCATCAGCTCCCTTTCCATTGCTTCTACAAACGACTCCAAGTAGAGAAGGCAAAAATTATCATCATTCAATTCTAGCCAAGATCTGACCTGATTTTACTTCATTTGACCTTTATCTCCCTAGGATTAACCAAGATAGACTGTGCTATGTGGAAAATATGTTTCTATACTGGGTAATTTAAACAAAGATCTGCTGTTCCTACATATTCTCCAAAGTATTATTTTACTACCGATAGTTTTACATGAAGTTGAAACTCATGCAGGTATAAAGAGGAGTGACCTACCTGTATGTTTGGGCCACCTCGTACTATATCCACTCAAATCATTTGAATACTTCAGAGTTGTTCGGGATTTTTGTTTCCTCTTCTGTTTAAGCAGTCTCAGCAGTGAATTTTTTTTAAATTATAATGGAATGATTTCCCTTGTTCTACTCTGTAGAGGACTGTGGCAGGAGTTGTATGCAGTTCTAAAATAAATAAGATCTCTTTTATAGCCTACATTTCTGGACACATACAAATACCTTTTCCTGTTTGAATACTTTTAGCAACTCATAAATAATACAAAGGGAAATTCTGTAAATTCTACTTGGATAATTTGAATAAGTTCAACTTCTATACTCAAGAAATAAATGCAATCCCCAAGGAATAGCAATTCTCATAAACCAAATCATTTCACCTAAGAATTGGCAGCTGTTGATATTGTAATACGTTGCAATAGTGTAGCTTTTTATGGTGATCATTACTAATATAAATGACTGCAATATAATAAGTTGCTTATGTAGAAAAGAAAAAATTAAGAATTACAAATGAGTAACATGATTCCGAATTGCCAGATTTAAGAGAGTATAGTTCTGCCTAATAAAATCACTTTTGAGAGATGCAGCAGATTATAGAACAACTAATTATTACCAGACCCTATCCTAGTAAGAATGAGTATTTCAAAAACACCCAGAGGCATTTACAGTCATCAGCCACAAATTGATTATTCCCAGGTGGTTTGCTCACATTGCGTCCCCAGGTGTAGCAGATTTCCTTGCTCAGCTGCTTCATAATACCTCAGGCAAACTCTGCTCTCCAGCAAAGCATTTCTGCTGTTCAGTCAGGCTGGCCTACCCTTTGCAAATTATACTAGGTTTTAGCCCAAACCTCATGCCTCTGTTTTAAGAAGTCCAATCAACCCCTCCTGGCCTTCCACTGCCATTGCATTCTTAGGTGGCTCGCTCGGGTCTACAGGTAAGTGCACGCCTCCAGAACATTTCTACTTTTTCCTCCATGAGGAGTTACAACCATTCCCTACAGAGTCCTGTGCATGAACATAAATATCTAGTCCCCTCTGTCCCCAATTCCCTGCACAGTATCTTGCTGCAGGCAATTGAGAGAGGGTAAACTGACCCGGAGGCACTTCTATTTGTAGTAAGCAATTCTTACTGCAAAAAGCTTGCAACCCAAAACCAGCAAAATAGAAAATTAGAAAGTCTTCATATCACCCCAGTAAGGACCAGGAAAACACTGGAGGAATATGTAACTTTGAGGAGTCCATTAATATTTACATAATCACCATATATTCAAGAACTTAGTACAATCATTATCGAGCATTCATATGCTTGGGTTTCAAACTATGTTATATTAAAGACTTTATAAAACTAAGGATTATTACATATTTATATCACTCCTGTATTTCCAATGGCTAACAAGATGCCTAGTGCAAAACAGAGCTCCATAAATAACTATTAATTGAATTAAGAATATTCATACAGAGAAATGATTTAGGGTGCCATTTGTCGACAGCTTATAAGAAATCCTAATTTGACCCAGTGGAGAAAAAAATCAGCTGTTTGGTAGTAGTTAATAAAACATTTGAAATGATAAACACCCCCCACAATAGCTCCTCAAAATAATTTCCTTTAATTTATGGAGTTGATTTGGAATGCAATTTGAGTCCCCAATTGGAATGAGAGATTAGAAAATAGAAACATTACATTGAATTTCTTTTTCTTATAAAGTTCTCTTTTATGCCATAACTAATGAGGGCTTTAACATTTCTCTTTCGGTTCTCTCTTCCTTCTTTCATTGCTCCATTTATTCATTCAGTATTTACTGAGAGTCAACTGCATGCCAGGCACTAAGTGAAAACTAAATACTCCCTATGGTCAAATTCTCAATGTCATAAAATCATTGTATTATAGAGAACATAATCTATTCTGGGTCATCAGGAAAGGCTGCCCCCAGGAAGTAACATTTAAACTGAGATCTGAGAGGCACTGCTTTAGATCAGATTCATCACAGTGCAGACATTCAGATGAGTATTTTTGTGCAAGTGATTTATTAAGAGAGGGAAAAGCAGGACAGGAAAGGAGGCAAAAAGTGTGAGATTTCAGGCAACAAGTAGCAATAGACTGAGAGCAATCCTCCAAAGAAAACATCAGATGTGGGCATAGATGCAAAAGTATATAAGAAGGGGTTAGGATACACAGAATTGGTCAAAACAGATCCTGGTAGATCTGGACAGACCATTGACTATGTCTGCTACTGAGGCCCGGAAATAAGTTTCCTAACAGTATTAGACAACATTGTAGGCAGAAAGAATATCATGTACTAAGGTCCTGTGATGGCATAAAGCATTCAATGAGCTGAGCGAAGTCCAGTGAAGAAAACATAGTGAAGCAACAGGAAGTAGCATGAAGTGAGTCTACAGAGATAAGCTAGACCATCTTAGGCCATGAGGGCTATGTAAACTAGAATAAGACTAACGACTCAAATACGCAAATCCCAAAAATGTCAGTGGCTTAACATAATGAAGTTTATTCTTCATTTACCTGAAAGTCCAATATAGATATTTGTGAATGGTGGATGGTTTGTTGCATGATACTTCTGTCGCGTGATTTTTGCATCCCTGTGACCTTAAAAGCGGTCTGCACCTATGCGGGAGGGAAGAGAGAGAATTGAGAAACTCCGATGACTTCTTAAGACCATGACCAGAAAGGATGATTACTACTTCCACTCATATAGAGAGAACTAGTTTTTAAAATAGTAAGGAAAACTTGGAAATGTAACCCCATGACAGGTAGTTGCCCTGGCAAGTCCACACTATGGAAAGGGGAACGCGAATTTTGATGGACAGGTAAACATTTCTGCCACCCCAACCGTATTATGGACTTGAGTGTTTATCATAAAACAGTGGGAACATCCTTAAGGAAAAATATAAGAAACAGTAAGGACCAGTGTAAATCTAACTGACACACAAGCTATAAATTGGATATGGAAAATAATGTATTCAAAAAATAACCTGAGTCAAGAGCTGATACCAAAATGGTCTTTGGTAGTTGAAGCAGAAATAAAAGAGATAATTAAATGCCAGGGTTTTTAGGAGATAAGTAGGCTTTAGTAGGATAAATGGGACAGGAAGAAGAAAAGGTATCAAGCATTAATTCTAGGCTCTGGCTTGTACTGCTGTATGAATAGTATTTCTATTTACTGTCCTAAGAAATATGGAAAGAGGATCATAGTTTTAGGGGTGCATATGGATATTGTAAATCAGTCTATGGAATTTTTTGAGACTGTGATACCTTTGATGCCTTTATATTGAAAAGTCATTTCCACACTTCTGTTGGCAGACTCATTATTTGAAGATGGTAATTTAAATGTCTCTTTTGGGATATTAGAGTATCAATAAATGACACTCATCTCTTTAGTTCCCAAATCTGAAACAACTCATTGACTGGAGAGTCAGACAGATGAAAATCAAAAAATTACTTTCATTACTACTGAAGCTAATTGGAAATGTCACTTGAGCCTGAAGACACGTTTAGTTTGCTAGTTCTGCATCCCAAAACTGAATGTACTCACTCAGACACAGACAGAGTGCACAGCCATGCCTTCTTCTATGTAGTCTTATCCTATGAAATGTCAAGGCATGGAAGAGCAAAGAATGCTTTCTTTTTGTATCTGGAACTACACTACCCAGTTCCTTCTTCCAAACTAAGATAAGTCAATCCTACTTCTGTGGGGAGGTGTGAGGGAGAAGTCAGAGGGAGGCCAGAGTGACACGGTCACAACTCTCACCATATGGCAATGAGGAGAGTCAAGTCTAGTTGTTTCATCTTTACCATACTTTGGTAATAAAAAAAAAAACCGGTTTTGTTTTCCTCTTAGCTTTTATTTCTATTTAATATTGTTTATGAAGGCTTTTACCTATTATATCCTTTCTCCCCCTTCTACATCGTAAGCTCAACGTAAGAAACAATTTTTTTGTCTTGTTTATATCTAGTCCCAAGAGTCTAGAATAGTACCTGGAAAAAAGTAAATGCTCAGTAAATATTTTGCTGAATCAAATAGTACAGGTCTAGAGCTCAGTGGAAAAGAATAGAGAATGAAAAAATGAGGTCTGGGATAGATGGTGATAATAACAGTCCCCAATTAATCATGATTCCCAGTGTTCATGGTCTCTGGCATTGTGATGTCACTACCTCTGTCAAGAGGTGGAATAGATCTCAACATCACTTTGAGTCTGTATGGCCTTGGGACTTGGTCTGACCAGTACAATTTGACCAAGTTGATTTTGTGCTCATTCCAGTCCTCAAGATATATCACCATTCCTACTTATGTACTCTTGAGAGACAGACACTATGTAAATAAGTATGAGCAAAACTGTAGAATGATGAAAGACCATAAGGAGAGAAAGCCCAGAAGGCCACCTATCCCTGCTGGGATTTGGGATGTGAGTGAGGTCATTTTTACCCTTTAAGTCCAGACTTACCAGATGAATAAAGACATTCGAGTGAGCTTAGGTGAGACCAGGAGAACTACCCATAATCATGAGAAATACTAAGTTGTTGTTTTAAGGCATTAAGTTAAGCATAATAGAAACACGAGTTTGGGACCACATGTTGAGGTTCTGCAATATTCGGTTGCTAGACAAAAATTAAAGTAAATGGGAAAATAACAAATAGCAGGCAAAGAGGTAGAAGAAAATTTAAGATACTATATGCCATGGAATTTAAAAAAGAGAATAGAGAGAAAGAGGGAGAGGGAGTGGGAGGAGAATGTCTCAGTGCGAACGTTACCGATCTGTCACATAGTGCTTGAGAAATGAAGATGAGGCCTGAAAAATGACGGCCGATTTAAGGGTATTGGTCATTGATAATCTAGTGAGACTTGTTTTGGTGGTGTGAAATGGGTGGAAATCAACTCAGAACAGATTGAAGAAAGAGTGAAAAGTTAACAAATAGATACAAAAAAGATAACAAATTAGTTCAAATAATTCTTTGGAGATATATTTCTGTAAAATATGAGAGGAACACAGAATGGTGACTGGTGGAACTTGTGGGTTTAGAGATGGGTTCTTATCAATGTTTATGGATTTTCGTGTTTTGCTTGTTAGTTTACTGTGATTTTTCATTTGAAGATAATTAATGGAAGTCCCAGAGAAAGTTTGAATCTATAGGAGCTCGTGGGCATAATTCACGGGTTTGGTTTCTTAACATCTAAGTCAGGTGGGAGAAGCACGGGTGGAGGAAGTGGCTGCAGGTGAGAGGAGGGAACACCTCCGTTATGATGAGATCAAGGAGGGAGCATGTGACATACCATCACAGAAGTTTATAGGAAGTTAGAGTTTCCAAGTAAAAGCTACCCTTCCCCCCATTTTTTTTCTGTGAGCTAGAAGCATATTCATTTGCTAAAAATTAGAAGGACTGTGAGTGGAAGTGAGGCAAGTTGGAGAATGATTGAGAAAGTTTGGAATACTCTTCACATATTTGGGGATTGAACTGACCAAAGGAACATAGGCTTTTGAGCAGAGAGTCCAACTGTGACAGGTCGTTATTAATTTATAATGTGTTATTGTGCTGTTATTGTCTCCAATTTATCCTCTTCGGAAGTATTCATTGTTTACATTCATACATAGAGAAAGTACACAGTTGAGTTAAACTAGGATTAGAGTTTCTCCAAATAGGTGGGTAAAAGGACAAAAGGACAAGGGAGTTTAAAATATTACCAAGAGTACAGTAGACATTGTGAAAGATGCATGGACCCTAAACTAGATAAGAAGAGGAAGGGAGAAAAGAATAAGGGTGGTAGTCTGGAAGAAAGCAAGGGCTTGAATGGATGGGAGGCCCTGAAGAGGTCAAGACATTAGTAGGAGAACCTGAATGGCTTAGGAGAGGTAGACAGTTAGATAAATTCACCGGAGTTGACAGAAAAATACTGAGAAACCACAGGGTTTATAGGAATGTTGAAGTCATCCAGGATGAGATAGGTGCCAAAGTGTTTACAAAAGGAAGGAAAAAGCTTGAAAATTGTGCATGTGCAACAACAATATGGGCGATTGTTTTGAACCATGTTCTCTGAAACATACTGGTCGTAAAGGAGTCAGAGTGAAGCTTCCGCATTCCCTCAGGAACGTGTCAGAGAGCTCCACGTCACGTCGGGGCAGCAAGCAAGTATATTGCCGCGAAGGTCCGGTTGTCCACACACTAGGTCCACTGTAGGTGTAGACTGCCAATAGGCCACCTTTTTGAGAGGACCATTCCTACTCCAGGAAATCATTCTTTTCTGTTTCTGTTTTGCAATATCATTGAAAGAAAAAGAAATTTGTTCTATCAAATAATTTTTTAACAAATTGCATATTTCACTTCCCTCTTTAAGATGATCGAATATACAAAATTCTGAGATGTCCTGCAGATTATTTTTTTAATTGTGAGCAGACACAAAGTTGAATGTTTCAGTCAAACAAAACTTGCAGCCTGTTTAACGTGGCACTTACTAATTTGCATAATCAGTATTACACTGTTGGATAATTAGGTAGGGAGTTCACCAAAAGGACTGCAATTAGTATTACCTTTTAAAAAATAAAGTTTTCTATAATTAGCTCTGAGTCAGGAGGTTCTATAGAGAATAAGAAGCTTTCCTTAACGTATTGAATCCTTAACATTGTTTCTGGATTTCTAAAATCAGCTTGGCTTGGTATGAGAGGGGAAAAGATCAGGTTTGAAGAGTGATATGTAAGGAGTGATAAATCGTCTTTGGGGACCCCAGTGCGTACATGCTGCTGAATACAGAGGGCACATACACTCAGTGTTGCTCCGGGAGGAGAGGGTTCCCTACCCAGGGTAAGTTCCCCATGAATTCAGTGAGGCTGCAAAGGCAAGGAGCTGAGAGTTTAAAGAGGGTTTATTCTCACGGCAGTAGGTCTCCATCTCTCCTCGCTCCCTGCTCTCCCTGGCCGTAGGCTACTTCCTTCCCTCCTCCACTCTCCAAGCTCCCTGCCCTCACACTTGGGCTTAGCCCTCCAGGAGCACCCAGGCTCTACCACCCCCAGAGCACTCTCCCCACTGTCCCCCGGCCTTCTATTTCCCCACCCCTCACACTGTGAGGAGCTCTGTTAGCAGGTCTCTGGTGACTGGCAGATGTCTGACAATAACATACCAGAAACTGAGAGAGGAAAGAATGGGTGCTTCCTCTCCACCCCTCCCCCGGGCCAGTACTCGTGATTGACCAGTGGCTCTGTCAGCAGTAAACATCCCATAAATGGGCAAACAGGCTCGTATTATGTACACAATGCGCACTGTTAAGGCCAACCAGGAATCGTGGTTAGAAGCTCCCACGTTCTCCACACTTAGGTAGCAGGTGCCCTCTTCTCCACAAGTTTATGGACACGATGTTGGCTTTCCTGTTTTGGTCTGACAAATATAATCACACAGTGATACTGGGAGACATACAAAACAGACCCAGGGATAGTAAGGCAAATTGCTGGCTTTGAGCCATCAACCCAGTCATGTGAGCTGAACGATTACAAGCCAACTTCCTTAAATAAGAGCTGTTTTAGAGTCACAGAGATAGGATACAATTTCTAGAGCCAAGAGATTGGGGTGGGATGCTGAGTCAGAGCCAGCACAGATTAGCGCCGAATGAGGAAGGCAGTGTATGATTTCCCGTCGTTGTCAGAGACCTTGTAGGTGTGCAGTGCACATGTGCTGGGGAAGTTAAAGGGATAGGATCAAAGCCACCTGAGAGCAGAAATACAGAAAATGCATTGAGATGAGAGAGTAGTACAGCAATGACAGATGATAGGTCTTGGAAATCATTAAATGGGAAAAGAAAACACTCTGCCAGATGCCAAATATGTGACAAAAGGAATAGTGGTTTATAAATAGGAAGAGGGAACACAAGAAGAAGAAAAAGTTTGGGAGGGCAGGAAATTCATTTTGTTCACATTATACCGGAGATGACATCAGAGCATGGAAGGCAAATTTCAATCAATTCATGTGAGTAAAATGGGTTGGATTTAAAGAACAGGCTTGCAAATGGAGATGTAGATATGAGGATCTTTTTGAATAGATGTTGGGTGAAAAGAGAAGGCGAAGGACAAGAATTGGAAATCATCTACATGAAAAGGGGGAAAAGAGCATTAGTGAAGATGAGACTGAAGAACAGGAAGAACCAGAAAAACATATTGTCAGAGACCCCAGACCGAGAATATTCAAGTGTTAACTACTAGCAGCCCAACTTCAGGATGTGTAAATGACTTTTCTTGTTCAATACCAGAATCTCAGTCACTATTGCACTTAACTGGTTAATACAATTTCTTATGCAGATCAAGTAGCTTATTTGTTTTCTCTGCAATTATTGTGATAAATAAGAGTTGGAAGCATCCCTGTATTTGACAAGGGACGTGCTGACTTGCTTTTTCTTCAGTCAATATTAAAATTCTTGTTTCTCTTTGTTTTTTCTTTCACTCATTTACATCTGTAGTATTCTGTAAAATATGACTCAGTGGGGAACATTAATTGTACTATTATTTTATTCCCTTTCCTTTATGATTCTCTGGTGAGTCTTGTTAGAAAGAACCTAGCAACACTGTGCATATTACTAATATATTGCTTGTCTTGTGTCTTTCCTTAGTGCCTCTGAAATCATAGCTCAAATGTTAAAAGAAATCTCTGTATTTTAATAGATGCTCTTGTCTACAAACTCAAAATCTACTCAATAATATATCCTAAAAAACTATTTACAGTTTTAAACCTAATGCAAATATGAAGGTAATTTAAAACCTACAGATTACTCAACAGTAATATGAATTTTATAAATAGAAGATGACATTTTTGTCTAATAGATGTGAATTACCCATCATTTTACATTTATGCTAATTCTAATAACAGTGTTCTACCATGAAAACGAATTTAAAACTGATGAACATTATCATTGGAGACATCAAGAAAATAAGATAACTTCTTACAAAGTTGAAATGCCTTTTATTATGGCCATATTCTCCACCCCCCAAAAAAAACTCATCTATAGTCCAGCTGAACCATTTTAGTGATTATGTATAAAAATTCAATCAATGAGCAAGAAAGATTATTCTTAAATTTAATCAATACCACTCTAGAAATATTCAGTAGAAAATGAAACTGAAAGTATCATAGATGTGATTTCATTTTCATTGCAAGAACCTCTTTTCTAATTGGTAAGGGAATACATATATTTCATATAGTCTGAGAAGAGAAAATATTTCTAATGTAGAGATCATCTAGTAAACAGAGAAAGTAATGCATACTTTTGTTATTTTACTAAAAGCCCTGTATATGTTTAAGGTGATTAATTTCTCTTCCAGTTGGGTTCTTTTCTCTGCCTGATCATTTCCCTTTTGTGTATGAACTCAAATGTATATGAATGTGGTTTATTTGCTTGTTGACCTCGTATTTGACAGGCTAGCCTGAGAAATGTGTAGGGAAGGTCACCCCCCTTCATTTTAAAAGTATCGAATTCTTTATGTCTGAAGTAACTTTGGTGTGATTTGAAATAGAATATGTCCAGGATTTAAATTTTTTTTTTGGTAATATTTGCTATACTGAAATATTGATAAGAATGAGAGGACAAAAATATACAGGCACAACTAGCAAAAATGAAAAAAAAAGGAGATAAAAACTTACAAATACTTAGCTGTTTAACCCAAAAGATTAGAGTGAGATTTCTACTTCTGAAACATCCAGACAGCATGTTGTCTTGCTGTCTCAATCTATCATCCCCTTCAATGCTCAAGAGGCTGGAAGAAAGGAAAACATCCTGGTTCTCTCCTAATAAGAAACAACAAGGAAAATGATCATTTAAGTTAATATTTTTAGAATGATATTTTCTTAGCCAAATTTCAATGTAGTAGGTAGTAGAGGGAATTTTTTCCTCAATTATCAACCCATCCCAGAGTAAAGCTCTTTAAAAAATTACTGAAGACATGGATATCAGATAAAGAACCAAAAATCTTTTACTCAATATGGTATAGGAAATAAACACATTTACATAATTATTAAGGAGAACTTCTGTTTTGATGAAAATGTATGAGATAAGTGGACAGAAAAATGAGATCTGTAAATTTGCAAAAATATACTTTAATAAAAGAATATGTATACAGTTTGCTTATGTTGTGGGCTTCCAAGTGTGGCAAGATTTGCTTACTATCCTATGAAACGCCATACAGAAGTGGGGTAGCAATGTTGTGAGCTACAGTAGGAGGGTGCCAGGGAGCATTGGGAGGGAAGTCTCCAGTCAGGTCTCCCTTGAAGTGAAAAATCTGCATGTACAACCATTCCTAATAGGAAAATAGAGAGTACACACTGATGCTACAGGGTTTCTCCTGGAATACAGGAGAAATACTGGGCGATGCTACACTGAATATAGATTTTCTGTTCAACCCTGATCCTTGGCAGAAAAAGCTCTAAGCTAGAAAGATCAATACTGCCCATTCAGTTTTCTGATCTGCCGTGGACACAAGCTTTAGAGATGATCTGTACTCTATGATTAGACACTGAGTATATATTTACAAACTGTTTATTAAATTACTGATGATTTTTTTGTGTAAGTCACCATTTTAAGTTATTCCTAAAGAAATTTTTTAAATGATGAACAGTATATAATACTACTTGCAGGGAACTCAATAAACCATGTTTTTTTCAGTTATTCTGGGTGGTTAACAAAATCATAAAGCCTTAGCTTCAGAATAGATCTTAGAGATGATCTCTCACTTTACAGAAGAGTAAATTAAAGGCAAATGAAGGAAAGAATTCTCTCACTGTTATATACCTGAAGGTGGTAGAATAAGCCAGTTTCACTGGCCTGTTATACTTCTAATTTAGGTTTAAAGTAATGACCTTGATGAAAGACTAATACGTAAATGAAGCATGCACATACATATTAATGAATAAGCTGCTGAATAAAACCAATGCCATTTCAAATAAATAGCTTACCAAAATCAGCTCTGTAGCAAATACTGAGGGACAGATGGGTACTTTACTTTTGTTAATAACATGTGCCTTTTTTTAGGTTACAGTCACAATAGTTATGCTATACACCATAGAATTTCATACAAATGCCTGAAAATAACAGATGGTCTTTTAAATAAACATATTTCCCACTGTATCATCAGCATAAAGTCAGATACAGGTTGCTTATTTTTGCTCTGACGCAGCTTCAGTGAATTCATCATTAGCACATCTTTGTGGAACTCAGTTTTAATAATAACTGTATCTTCAGAGTGTAATGTCAGAGGTAAAAATGTTATGGCTAAAAAAAAGCATTAAAAAGCCAATTATTTTTCTTCACTTTGTCAAATTTGAAGTATAAACTATATTTTGACTAATGCAGCAATTAAATTTGTTCAGTTGTAATCCAGATGCAAAGGAACATTAACATAAATGTGCTTCTCTTGCTTACCCTGACAAAGAAAAGTACTGACTAAATGATAAAACAGAAAGTGAAGGTGTCTCAGCATTCCCCGGAGACCACTGTCCTGTTCTGCCCACAGGGAAGTCAGCTCTTCAATTATTTGGGAGTTCAACAGTTTACCCTGAAGCCTAACCCACAGCACTTACAAAACTTAAATCCAATCATTTTATATCATGTTTTCCCTATGACAGGTATCACAGATACCTACAGATCTTTTTTACTAAAAAGGCATTTTTTAATTACAAATAAACAAAAGATGCAGCATTTTTGTCCAGGGAGGCAATATTAGGAAATGTGGCACAAACCATGACTCCTGAGAAGTGAGTCAGCAGTATCTCCAAGGGATTCCTTTTAAACTCAAAACTATTAAGTGGGTAGAGTATGTGAAAACAAAAGAAACTGCATCACTCGCCTTGAGTCCATGGGGAATTTAGCTGCTTTTATGGTAGGATGTATTTGTGGAAAGGTAGTGCATGAACTTACTAAATATTAATATAGATGATTTTACATTGTATTATATGAAATAAAAGCATACAAAATATTGATGTATTTGTAAGCATGGACACAAACACACCGTACTATACTAATAGATTATTTTTTAATTCCCGAATAATTTTTAATGAGTGTATACATTAAATAATTATTCATAATTTCATACAATTAATTAGACATATGTTTCTTGAGAACTTACTCTATCTTAAGAACATACTTTATGCTTTGACGAAGTATATAGCAATGAGCAGAAAAGATCCTGGCATTTATTATTTTAGAGTTCTCAATAGCATTTAGCTGTTGCAAGAAACTTATTTTCTAAAATAATGACAAAATTAAGATAATATAATTTGAATTATTTTGATAAACTGTTTTGTCATCTAAGAGAACAATTTGAAAAATTACTTTTTTCTCAATTTTATTTTTTACTTATAGTAAAATACACATACAGTGAAGTTCAGCATCTTAACTATTTTTAAGCATATGGTTCATTGGCGTTAAGTACATCATATCGTGCATCCATCACCACCATGCGTCTCCAGGACTCTTCTCGGCTTCAATACTAAAACTCAGTAGCCCTTCCCCCTACAGTTGCCTCTGGCAACCACCATTCTGTTTTCTCTGATTTTGACTAGATATATATCTAACAAGTAGAATTATGCATTACTTTTTTCTTGTGATTGGCTTATTTCACTTCCTATAATGTCCTCAAGTTTCATCCATCTTATAAAATATGTCAGAATTCCCTTCCTTTCTAAATTAAGGCTGAATGATATTCCATTGTATGTATGTATCACATTTTGCTTATTTGGGTTGCTTCCCCATTTTACCTACTGAGATTAATGTTCCTATGAACCAATATCTCCTTGAGTCTGCTTTCAGTTCTTCTGGGTATATACACAGAAGTGGAATTGCTGAGTCATATGGTAATTGTATTTTTACTTTTTTGAGTAATTGTCATTCTACATAGCAGCTAGAACATTTTACATTTTCACCAACATTACTAAAGTGTTCCAGTTTTTCCACATCTTCGCCAATACTTTTTATTTTCAATTTATTTTCATAACAGTCATCCTAATGGATATGAGGCCACAGCTTATTGTGTTTTTTACTTATATTTCCCTACTGATTAATGATGTTGAACATCTTTTCTTGTGGTTATTGGATATTCTTATATCTTTTTTGAATAAATGTCTACTCAAGTCCTTTGCCCATTTTTGTATCAGGTTGTTTGATCTTTTGTTGCTGGGTTTTTTGAGTTCTCTGTATATTCTGGATATTAGTCTTTTTTCAGATACATGAATTTTACATAATTTTTCCCATTCTTCAGTTGCCTTTTCACTCAGTTAATACGGTCTTTAATGCACAACAGTTTCTAACTTATGAAATCCCATTTGTCTCTTTTTGGTTTTTTTGCCTATGCTTTCTGTGGTATATCTAAGAAATCATTGCCAAATCCAGTATTCTGAAGCTTTTCTTTATGTTTTATTCTAAGAGTTTTATAGTTTTTAGTTCTTTCAGTTAGGTCTTTGATCTATTCTGAATTAGTTTTTATATATTATTAGATAAGGGTCCAACTTGATCCTTTTGCATGTGGAAATCCAGTTTTCTAAATATCACTTATTGAGAAGATTGTCCTTTACCCTTTGAATGGTCTTGGAATCCTTGTCAAAAATTATTTGACCAAATATGCTAGAATTTCTGAGCTCTCTATTCTATTTCGTTGGTCTATATGTCTGTCTATATTCCAGGGCCACACTACTTTGACTTCTGTATCTTTGTAGTAAGTTTTGAAATCAGGAAGTGTGAGTAGTTCAAATTTATTCTTTTTCCAAGATTGTTATGGCTATTTGGAGTTCTGTTTAATTCCTACTAATGAATTTTGAGATGAATTCTTTATTTCTACAAGATATGTTGATAGGATAATGATAGGGATTGTAATGAATCTATGGTTGCTTTGGTTAGTTTTAATGTCTTAATATTTAGCCCATGAACATGAAATGTCTTTCTATAAATTTGTCTTTAATTGTTTGGACACTGTTTTGTAGTTTTCACTGTACAAGTATTTCACTGACGTGGTTAATTCCTAAGTATTTTATTCTTTTTGATTCTACTAAAATGAAAATTGTTTTCTCAATTTCCTTTTCAGATTGTTTTTATTAGATATAGAAATAAACTTATTTTTGTGTGTTGATTGTATCCTACTATTTTGCTGTATTTGTTTATTAGTTCTAATGGTTTTTTGATATTGTAGCATCTTTAGGGTTTTCTACAAATAAGATAATATCATCTGTAAATAGAGATAATTTTGTATCTTCCCTTCTAGTTTGGATGCCTTTTATTTCTTTATATTGCCTTATTTCTGTGGCTAGCACTTCCAGTATTATGCTGAATAGAGTAATAAAAGGTGCATCCTTGCCTTGTTTCTGATCCTAGAGGAAAAACTTTCAGTCTTTCATCATTGTGTATGATGTTTGCTATGGATTTTTTCACAAAAGAGTTTTATTATGTTGAGATAGTTTCCTTCTATTCCTAGTTTGCTGTGTTTTTATCATGAAAGAGTATTGAATTTTGCCAAATTGTTGCTTTGCATCAGTTGAGATGATGTATTTTTTCCCCCTTAATTTTGTAAATATGGTGTATTATGTTGATTTTCATGTGTTGAGCCATCTTTGCATTCCAGGAATAAAACCTTATTGATAATGGTGCATAATCCTTTTAATACACTGAACATGGCTAGTATTTTGTTGTGGATTTTTGCATCAATGTTCAAAAGGGATATTGGGCTGTAGTTTTATTTTCTTGTAGCATCTTTGTCTAGCTATGGTATCAGGGTAATGTTGGCCTCATAAAATAAGTTATAAAGTATTCCTGATTTTCTTTTTTTTGGAAAATTTGGTGAAAGATTGGTGCCAATTCTTTAAATGTCATAGAATTCACTGGGGAAGCCATCAGGCTCTGCACGAATTTTAGCTGGGGGATTTTGGGTTAATAATTCAATCTTCTTACTTGAACAGGTAGGTCTGTTCATATTTTTCATTTCTTTATGATTTAGTCTTCATAGGTTTAGTATTTAAGGAAATATGCCCATTTCATCTAGATTATCCAATTTGCTGGTGTAGAATTGTTCATATAATCTTTTATAATCCTTGTTATTTCTGTAAAGTCAGTACTAATACCTCTTTCATTTCTGATTTTACTGACTTGAATCTTTTTTTCTAACTACAATTTTCTCAATTTTGTTGATCTATTTGAAAAACCCATGTTTCTTTCATTCATTTTTTCTACTATTTTTCTATTCTCTCTCATTTACTCCTGCTCTAATCATTATTATTTCCTTCCTTCTACTGGCTTTGGGTTTAGTTTGTTCTTTTTCTAGCTGTTTAAATTCCAAAAATAGGTTATTGATTTGAGGTCTTTCTTGTTTTTTAATCTGTTTATAGCTATAAGTCTCCCCTTTGGCATTGATTTTGCTGTGTCCCACAAATTTTGTTATGTGGCGTTTTTATTTTCATTTGTCTTTAAGAATTTTCTAATCTCCATTGTGATTTCTTTTTTGATACATTGATTGTTTAAGAGTCTGTTTTTAATTTCTATAAATTTGTGAATTTTCTAGTTTTCCTTTTGTTAGTTATTTCTAACTTCATTTCATTGTGATTGGAGAAGATGCTTTGTATGGTAGCTATCTTTTTAAACCTACTGATATTTAATTTGTGATTTAATGTGTGGTTTGTCCTGAAAAATGTACATTGAAGAAAAATGCACATTCCATTGTTACTGAGTACAGTATTCTGTGTGTGTCTATTAGGACTCGATTTTTATTGTGATGTTCAAGTCCTCTATTTCCTTTACTTATCTTCTATTTGGTTGTTCTATCCATTATTGAGAATAGGGTATTAAAGTTCCCAGCTATTTTTATGGTAATGTCTACATTTCCCTCCAATTCTGTCAACATTCACTTTGTATACTTTCATTATCTGTTATTAGGTGTATTAATGTTTATAATTATTATGTATTCTTGTATTGAATGTTTTATTAATATATAATCTCTTTTTTAATTTAAAATCTATTTGGTCTGATATTTGCATAGCCACTCTTCTTCTCTTTTGGTTACTTATTTGGCTGAGCTGTCTTTTTTCATCCTTTCACTTTCAATCTATTTATGTTTATGAATAGTGAGTCTCTTGTAACCAGCATAAAGCTGTATCATGGTTTTTTAAATGCATTCTGCCAATCATTGTTGTTTTTATTGGAGAATTTAATACATTTACACTTAAAGTAACTAATGATAAGGAGAAATTTACTTCTGTCATTTTGTTGTTTGTTTCTTTATACCTTTTTTCCCTCATTTCCTACATGTCTTCTATGTTTAGTTAATTTTTTTGTGGTGCAATGTTTTAGTTCCTTTCTCATTACCTCTTATGCATATTCAATAACTATTTTCTTTGTGGTAACTGGGGATTAATTTAACATGCTTACGTTATAAGACTCCAATTTGAATTTCTACCAGCTTAATTTCAACATACGAAAACTCTGCTCCTTTACAACTCTGTCCCCACCCATTTCATTATTTTAAATGTCAAAAAATTTTATGTTTATATATTGGGTGTCCAAAACCAAAAACTAATATTTTTTAATGAATTAGTTTCTTAAATTATGTAGAAAACCAAATGTGAAGTTAAAAATCAATGTTATAATAATACTACCTTTTAGAGAAACACTTATATATGTGCTTTAATGTATTAGTCTCTTAATGTAGAAACAAAAACTGGGGTAACATGACATTGTTGCAATAATACTAGAATTTATAATTATCCATGTATTTACCTTTAGTTAGGTCTTAATTTCTTCCTATAGCTTTGAGTTACTGTCTAGTAACCTTTCATTTCAACTTGCAGGACTTCTTTTAGCATTTATTATAGGGCAAGTCTAGTGGTAACAAACTACCTCATCTTTTGTTTATCAAGGGATGTCTTAATATCTCCCTCAGTTTTGAAGGATAGTTTTTCCAGGAAAAGAATTCTTGATTGATGCTTTTTTCTTTGAGCACTTAGAATATATCTTCCCACTGCATTCTCACCTCCAAAATTTTTGGTGAGAAATCTGCTAATAATCTTGTTGGGGATCCCTTGAGTATAATGAGTCACTTCTCTCTTAGTGCTTTCAAGATTATATTTTTGTCTTTGTCTTTCAACAGTTTAATTCTAATGTGTCTTGGTGTGGGTCTCTTTGAGTTCAACCCATTTAGTTGTACAGTAGTACTTATATTGATTCATGAATAATACATATGCACATACTTACCTACACATGCACACACACATACATATATAGGAGTCTCAAAAGTCTAGTGAAGTGACATCTAAATAAAAGAAGCTAGGAAGTAAAATAGAGATTTGAATTCAAAATATTTAGCCTAGTTCTTCTATACTAGAACTGTAAAACCTTGAAATTCCATTATTATATCATGCTCCTGATTTGTCCTACATGACTTTGTTCATGCAACATATCAGCAAAATCACCCTTATTCTTCAAGACCAAGAATCATCACTTGCACTATAACATTTTCCACAGTCTTTTATAATTCTTTGTGCATACATCTCTGTTAACATTATGATGTCATACTGAATTTGTTTGCATCTCTTACTCCACGCACCGTTGAAAGAAAAAGCAGCAAATATTCATTACTTATAGAGTTCTTGGCACTCACCCCAATCCCTGAAACAGGACAAGTTCCAGTAAAAGGTGAGGAGGAAAGTGTAGGAATTAGAGCTGGAATAGGAAACATTTGCTTGGTAGTGAAATAGGTTACAAAGCTTGAAATTACAAATAAGAGTACAGTGTTAAAGGACAGTGATGCAGTCTGGATGGAATAGACAACTTAGGGAAACAACATATGGCCTCATGTAATATTTAATTCAACTAGCAGAATTGAGTAATATAGAAAGTTTTAGTAAGTGTCAGAAAAATTGTAATTTATGATTCCAATCTGTTCAAATCACTATATTTAAAGTACTGCCAGAAGGAAAGAGCAGTATGTATCTTATGAAATCCAGATGTTTGTCTCTGTGGGTAAAATTATGAGTAAACTGATTTCAACAAATCCTAGGTCAGTACATTCTAACAGTTACCAAAAAAAGGACTACTGTGTCATTTAGCTCCTTGACAAACTTGGGAAGTATTCGAGTAAAGTCCAAGTAATTCCTTGTCTGAGCAGCTCTGTGAAAAACTGGAGACTAAACCAGATATACTTAATCTTTAATGGCTCCCTAGAAATTTCAGTTTTCTCAAAAATAAAACATTCATAGATTGGAAATAGGATTCCAGGCCATAAGATTAATGATTCCCTAACCATCATTATATCTTATATGGATATAAGATAGCAAAAGCACTTCAGTATGAATCTGAGATATTTACATAAACATGTTTGAAATAATTAATTAACCTGTCTTTACAGAGAAAGAAAAAAGTCATAACAACTCAGATCCTAGAGACGTTAGGTATCTCACTTTTATAAAGTCCATGAAATGTATGTAAATTGTGCTCTTTATTGAATAGAATTAAGCCATTTATTCAAATTTTTGTGGTGTGGAGTTTTGCTTTTCAAAAAAAATTATTTTGTAGAAAAGGAATGTCCCTGGATATTTTACTTAAAACACTTTTTTTTAAAATGCATATTTAAAAAAAGAAGTCAACAAACTACAACCAGTGGGTCCCATCCAGTTTACTTCCTGTTCATATAACTAAATTTTTCTTGAAACAATTATACTCATTCATTTCCACGGTATCTATGGCTAATTTTGCAGTTCAGTAGCAAAACTGAGTAGTTGCACCAGAGGCTATATGACCATCCAAGCCCAAAATATTTACTGTCTGTCTCTTATAGGGAGGTTTGCTAGCTCCAGTTCTAGAGTTATTGTTCACAAACACAGGTCATAGATACATGCTTCACAGATCACATCAGACTGACTTGGGAAATGTGAAATGTTAGGACTTCTATGGAGGGGAAGTTGACATAAAATAATAAAATAGCCAAATTATACATGTATGTATTTTTAATAAAACCATCTCACACTTCAGTTTCTTACCCAGAGATATAATAGGCAAAGTATAAAAGACTCTGTTATTCACTGAAATAGTGATGAATTAGCACAAGGAGGGAAACAGTCAAATTCCCATTAAGAGGGTACTCATTGGATAAACCATGAAATCCCACACAGTGGAGTACTATGCAGCGATATTAAAGAATGAGAACTTCGTGTGCTATGGAGGAGTGATACCAAAATATTATGATGGTAAATATATTATTTTTAAAATGTGAAGTAAAGTGTGTATAATATTCTACTGCTTATCTAAAAATCATGAAAGGAATATTAATGTACATTAAGACATACAATATATTATATTAATACATTGTATTATAGTAATTGTAACTAAGTATTATAGTATAATGTAAATATAACAATACATTGTAATAATACAATATATTATAGTAATAATAACCAAATGATAGGATGCAGTATAAAAATAAAAATATCTGTAGGAAAAGAGGAAATAGAAAAGATAGAACAGAAAATAGGTTTCTTTGAGTATATCTTATTTTGTAGATTTGATAGTGAAATCCAGTAAATATTTTATAAAAATACTGCTTTATGGAAAAGCAATTCCTGAAAATGTAACAATTAAACTGTATATATTCAGTTGGTGACACAGCATCAGAAAGAGGAACTGTGATAGGCAGAATGGTGGCCCTCGTCCGCAGGTATCCAGGCACTAGTGCTCAGAATCTGTGAATATGTTCCCTTACATGGCAAAAGGACTTTGCAGATATGACCTTGGAATGCAAACCTGAGGAAGGAGAAGTTATCCTGGGTTATTTGGGTGGGTTCAGTCAAGTCACATGAGTCCTTAAAAGTGAAGAACCTTTCCCAGCTTTGTTGAGAAAGTGATATGAGGACCGAAAAAGCATCAGACAAATGGTAACATTGTTGACTTCAAAGATGGAGGAAGGGCACCAAGAGCAAGCCAGGTAAACAGCTTCCAGAATCAAACTTCCGACTGGCAGGACTGTAAGATGATGACTTTGTCTTGTTTTAAGTCAATAGGTTTATAATTTTTTATGGTAACAATAAAAAATAAATATCGGGACAATTCCAACTGACTTTAAAAGATAGTAATTTGACTCTGTATCTTGAACGGGACATATCCTAAGGGCTAACAGACTGAAAATATTCTTTAACTATTTTCAGTAGACATTATGAGTTATTGTTTCTATTTTTATGCTAAGTTAAATAGAAAATGAGTAATTGTGTAAGTGTTGTTAAAAACCAAGATATTTAGCATGGGTGACAGGATATAAAAATCTAAGATTGATGAGGTTAAGAAAAAAACCTATAGTCCTAAATTAGAATTGGACATCTTCTTATGAATCCAGGAAATACTTTATCTTGAAAAAGCCATTTTTGACCACTGAAAAGTCCTAAGACCAATGAGTGAGTCTCCATTTCTGCAAGTACTATTTTCCTTAAAACAAAACCACACTTCTTGAAGAAATGGCTTATTTGAGATGTGGAGCAGGAAACATACAAGATGAGCTTTTCATGCTAATAAACAAGGAAGCCATCAAAGACTATTAAAATATGCAAAAGTCAATCGACTAGGTCCTACTGATCAAAACTGGGAAAATCTGAACATCATTAAGGGTAGCTGCCATGGATTCAAGCATATTACATTTATTTACCGATTCATAATTATACTCCAAAGACATGCACACACAAAATACCCCTAATAGGTCATCTTATGAAAGACAGTAGAAAAATAATTCACTATTTACATAAAAGGTAAATAAAGGAAAGTAATGTAGGATTTATTCTACCTTTTCTCTCAAACTGTACCTCCGTGCAACCAAGTAGTAGATGAAGGGATGGTTGCATTATAGAAATGTTCCTGAGAATGATTCTATTGATTAGAGTATCACAATTTTATAACCCCTATTGAATTAATTAATACATCCAAGCATTAATGAGAATCAATGGCACCTAAAATAGAAAACACAAATGGATCCTTCTATGATGGAAGTATACAACCACTCTTAAAAGTCTTTCAAAAAAACCCAAGAATCAACAACAAACATCCTAAACTGGGACCTAGAATCTAAGCTCTAGGTCACATCCACGGTAAAGGTAATGTAGGAAAGAGGGGCACATTTTATATAACACCAGGTTCATACAGTGAGTAAAATATAAACTGTGAAATTCAGCAGAGAAAATAACTATTTCCTCAACAAATAGTTACAAGGAAAAAAAAGAGGTTTTAAATATGAAAATATCTCAACCAATTGCAGTGCGTGCTCCCTCTTCAAATCCTGATTCAGACAACAATCTGAGAGAGAGAGACAGATGAGGGACAGAGAGAGGTGCTGCTGGGTGGCTGCGTCTGGGAGGTCTCTCCCTGTGCACCAGGTGAAAACTCAGCCTAGATGGGGGAGGGTTCTTGACTCTGAACAAGACAGAATTCTTGAGCAGGTAGGAAGAGTGTAGGTAAGGAAGGAATTCATTAGAGTGAGACTAGAAATGAATGGCGCAGCTTTGCAGGCAGCTGAGAGCAGGAAAATGCAGAGCTGCAGAGGGAAAGTTTGCTAAACATGTTCTTGGTATAGGGCAGATTCCCTTGCCACCTCTTAAGGCCAGGGTCACTTGGCGTCCCATGTCCACTTGGATCTGGGCTGCGTGAGGACCAGTCCCTACCGCCCTGGGATTTCAGGAGCCATGGCACATGGGATGGAGTGAGATTCTATTCTGAGAACTTCCCCAAGAAGGGAGGTTTCAGGCAGGCCCCTGCAGCTGCGGTTCCATCCGGGTCACCCAGGTGACAGGAACTTGCAGGCCCAATCTGAGCTCTCAGCACCCCTCCACACACACACACTTTTCAGGGGTAAAATGGAGACTTGGAAATAGAATGAAATGGCAGAAAGACAAAATGCAGTAAGTAGGGCAGTGAGAAAGCTTTATTTAAAGGTATGCACTTAAAGAGAGAAAGTGTGGGCGTCCTCAGAGACGACTATGCTAAAAGGTTGGGGGTTCCCTCTTTTAAGGATTTTCAAAGGGCCGGGGGGATATGAAGTGGTAATGTGGTCTCAAAATACTTATCTCTGGTGAGAGACATTAAGCCTTTTCTCTTCTATCATCAGTCCTCCAAGTAATTCTGCAAAAGTAGCTTAACACGAGAGACTGGTCAGTTCCTCCCCAAGATAGCAGCTTCCCTCTGGAAACATACCAATCGACACCACCCTCCCTGCCCCCAAAGTGGATCGAGTTATTGTCTGTTTGCTAAAGAATATGTTAGGAATCTTATTTCCTAGCTTCCTGGTTTTTAACATGGAATCTTAGCCTTTAGGTGGAATCCTTCCTGTTCTTATGCACTGTTTATATCTCAGCATTTTTCATCATAGGCAGGAAAAGTTACCTATGATGCTTGTCTCTTGTCTCTCCCCTATTTCACTCTCATCTTCATTTTGAAGCAAACAACAGACTCTTATTTCATTTTTTCCATAAATCCCTGAATATGTTTCCTCCTAAATTAGAAACTCTCAGAAATATTCATAATAGCCTATTACATTGAAAATAAATGAACAGTGCAGTAATATCATCAAGTATCTAGAGAATGTTTTAACTTTTAAAACGTTTCTTTGTTTTTCCTTTTTGGTCTTCCTTTTTTCTTTCTCTCCTTCCCGCCTTCCCTCTGATGGAGGGAAGAGACCAGAGACAAGCACCATGATTGATTTTCCATAAATGTTGAAATATAAACAGTATAATAAGAACAGGAAAGATTCCATTTTAAAGCTAAGACTCCATGTTAAAAACCAGGAAGTTAGGAAATAAGATTCCTAACATATTCTTTAGCAAACAGACAATAACTCGATCCACTTTGGGGGCAGGGAGGGTGGTGTCGATTGGTATGTTTCCAGAGGGAAGCTGCTATCTTGGGGAGGAACTGACCAGTCTCTCGTGTTAAGCTACTTTTGCAGAATTACTTGGAGGACTGATGATAGAAGAGAAAAGGCTTAATGTCTCTCACCAGAGATAAGTATTTTGAGACCACATTACCACTTCATATCCCCCGGCCCTTTGAAAATCCTTAAAAGAGGGAACCTCCAACCTTTTAGGATAGTCGTCTCTGAGGACGCCCACACTTTCTCTCTTTAAGTGCATACCTTTAAATAAAGCTTTCTCACTGCCCTACTTACTGCATTTTGTCTTTCTGCCATTTCATTCTATTTCCAAGTCTCCATTTTACCCCTGAAAAGTGTGTGTGTGTGGAGGGGTGCTGAGAGCTCAGATTGGGCCTGCGAGTTCCTGTCACCTGGGTGACCCGGATGGAACCACAGCTGCAGGGGCCTGCCTGAAACCTCCCTTCTTGGGGAAGTTCTCAGAATAGAATCTCATTCCATCCCATGTGCCATGGCTCCTGAAATCCCAGGGCAGTAGGGACTGGTCCTCACGCAGCACAGATCCAAGTGGACACGGGACGCCAAGTGACCCTGGCCTTAAGAGGTGGCAAGGGAATCTGTCCTATACCAAGAACATGTTTAGCAAACTTTCCCTCTGCGGCTCTGCATTTTCCTGCTCTCAGCTGCCTGCAAGGCTGCGCCATTCATTTCTAGTCTCACTCTAATGAATTCCTTCCTTACCTACACTCTTCTACCTGCACAAGAATTCTTTTTGTTCAGAGTCAAGGGCCCTCCGTCATAGGCTGAGTTTTCACCTGGTGCACAGGGAGAGACCTCCCCAGGCCCCGCTGCCAGGCAACAAGAGTGTTGGGTGGGGGTGCGCTGATACTGGGCAGGGATTGATGGTGGGTGGAGGGTGTGGGCTGGAGTGTAGGTCATGTTGATTATTGTTGAAGCTAAGTGATGAGTACACAGAGGTTCACAATGCATTTTTCTCTTTTTGTGTATATTTGGGTCTTTCTATAGTAAAAAAGTTGAAAGAAAAAGAAACGGAGAAGTACAAAAATCACTGTGGGGAGGTGTTTAAACTTCTACTAAGATACTATTTTAAAACTCCTCTCTTTTTCTTATAGTCAGCCAGATCTGAAAATTGTTATTTATTAGAAAAAAAATTATTAAAGACTTCTGCTTTCTTAGTTCCAAAAGACATAGTCAGCAGTTTTATTCCCAATTATAAAATTTCTATGTAATGGATAATAAAATAGTTTCACTCTATGGTCTCAGTCTTCTACTGGCTGCTGCTCATGCGTGACGATTCCCTTCACCCAGTAAAACGCCAATAGTCCTTTTCTAGTTATGCGTTATTCGGAGCAAGAATTAAATATGGATAATTTAAGAGTTCTTTCACTGGAAGTTATCAGCTCATCCAGTCTATAAGTTGCAATTACAAAACAAAGAGACTAAAAAAATGTTGCTTTTCCCTTTTTCAAGCCTGTCACTAATGGTGGGATCAAATCGTTCTAGTTAAAAGAAGACTCTAAATCTTAACAAAATACATAAATAAATTTACATTTATAAGAAAATTTGCCTTGTAAGGAATGTCTCTATCAGATCTTGAATTCCTATTTGCAAAATCCAAGGTTGTTTTAAAAAAGGGGAAAAAGGATGTCTTATCAGAGAGAAATTGAAAAATTATTTGTTCTTAATTTATATTCACCTAATTCTAAGAGAGACTTGAAGAACTACCTTAACATAAATCAGAACTGAGAAATATACTGTTGTCTCCTACAGACTGTCCTGCCCAGAGCATAGGGTTCCAGTGGGAATCTGAGGAGACAGAGAAGTACCTTAACCAAGGGGAATCATCAATAAAATTAAAACTGGCCTTTACCTTGCTTTCCTTCAAAATTTATTTTACCTTGTTCTCCCTCAGATGCTGATTAGATTATTTTGATAATCTGAAAACCAAGGATATAGTCACGTTTTCCATTTCATTTTATGCCAGTTATTGAGGAAAAATGTAAATTGTACAAACTTAAATGACCATCGATCACTATAAAATTATGAACCCTTCCTTCTTGCTCTTCCTCCTATCAACTCTTCAATTTAGTTTAAATATTTGTAGCTTTTCATTACAGTCTGTTATCTTGACTCAGAACAGAATTGGTGATCCCTTTTCTGTGATATAACTAAGAATTTTAGATACGTAAAAATTCTGTTTTAAACCTTGGAATTCCCTAATCCTGTCCTTGGAGAAGAGTAGGCGCTCAGTAAACACGGAGCAATTCATCAGGGAATGCTGCAAAGGACGCTTCAGGCTCAGTCAACATTTTTTTCAAGTTTAACGTTAAAATGAAATTACTGTAGCTCACATTTGTAAAAATGAAAACCATTGAAAACCAAACTAAACATAAAATTTGTTCCCTTTCCTGCTTGAATGCTGAAGAGATTATTGAAAACCAAAATCACCACTAATCTTCTTATTGAATTTAATTGAAATAATGTAAATGAAAGTTCTTTGTAAACTGTTACTGTGTATACAAATAAGGTACTATTACTAGTCATCTGTTCTACCATATGATGTTATAGTTTTGATTGTGCAAATAAAATTTTACTGTGGAAAGTGGTAAAAATCTTGTTAAAAGAAAGTGTAAAATGGCTTATGTTTTGGGTAGATAAGTGATTATCTATATTAACTTTAATATTTTAAAAATCAAAGCAAAATTCATGGCATATTAAAAGGTTATAATCCCATAAAAGATAAAATAAGGCATTAAAATTTCTATTTCCTAAATCAGAAATTTCTAGACTCTCATAGGCTAAGTTCCAGCCACAAGAAGTACATTGATATTTGTACTGTTCAAACCATTATTCATCAAAAAGATGAAATTAAATGACTGAGGTCTTGAATTTACTTTTATTTGTACATATGCTTTTAAAGATCTCACTGGAATCTCTCCTCTTCATTCTTTAAAGCTAATCTCAAACAACTCTCTCATGATTAACCTACATCTTCATCCAAGTATTACTGATAGAATACGAATGAGATTTACCTGCAATTTCCATAATAATCACTGTAATTTACACAAAATTTACATAATAACAATCATAATTAAGTAGCATTATAGTAACTGGTTATGAAAGGGACCATCATACATAACACACACTGATGAAAGTTTGAGGGAGACGAGCTTTAAGCTATATCCATATTTATTTTATTGTCTCATTTTACTGGAAATGTATTCATGCCATTAATCTGTTGTAATGTTTGTGTTTAATTTCAACACAGAGCTGTAGGGTTATATTACTTTTTATTTTGAGAATAATATGATGTATTCTGATTTGAAACTAGGAATGAATTCACTAATTTTCATTTTCAAATGGCCAACATCTAGAGACAGTCTACATGAAGGAATGAAATAATCAACTTTTTTTTTGTTACTGTACCTTATAATGTTATTTATTTTTTTCTTTTCCTGTATCACTCCCAGTTCTTCCATTATTGTTTTGTATCAGTTTTGCCTCTCATCTTTTCACTTCATGGTCTATTTCTTCCAAAAATGTTCTTCCACTTTGACACTTCTGTTTTTTCTCTTTCTTTTCCTTCCAGGATGATAAAATCTCTCATTAGATATGCTAATTTGGGCATAATGAATAAATGGCTTGACACACTGCGACAAGAGTCTTTCCCTACACAGAGGATATTAATTAGGATGAGTTTAAAAGAAAATGCACTGGAAAGTTAAATAAGTGAGGAAGGATTTATTCAAGATAATTGCAATAGGGAAAAGAGATTGAATTCAACTCCACTGAAACAAAAAGCAGGAAAATGTTAAAGCACTAGGGTGAGCTAGCAGAAAGCACTGAAGGAGGAGGTCCGTCTGTGTGGTTAAATCATCTGTGTTTGCTAATTGGTGAAAAGTTAGACTCCTACCTTCCACAGAAACCGGAAGAAAGGAGTGTGATCTTGGTTATATTTCAAAGGGATAGCTCTCAGGTCCTTAAGAAAAACTCCCTTTGGTTATAAAATCAGTAAAAGGCTGGAGCAGATTTACATTTTAAGTAGAATGTTCTAAGAAGAGGTTGTTCAGGGGCAAGTGAGGAAGAAAACTGTCTAAAGTCTAGTCAATGGCGGTTCTACCAAATCTAAAAGACACAGCATTTAAATTTAGACTTTCATCCTTTCTAGTCTCCTAATTCTCCAGTTTTGCTAATTCAACTGTTTCAGCATGATGATGACTAAGTCAAAGCCCTCTGTAATATTGGCCCTCAGAGTGGAAGCGATACCTGTGATCCCACCTGTATCAGTTTGTATGAAAGGCATTTGACTTCCCTCTTGCAAAGGCTTTCATGGGAGGTATTTTCACATCAGAAAGTCCCAGGCTACCAAAAATTTTACCAATCTCGACTGCAGGCCACAGGCAGAGCATGCTGTCTTTGGTGGAACTGTGTTTCTCTTGATTTCTACTCACATGCTCATGTTCATCTCACTTTTTAAGAATTTTGGGAAAGTGACAAAAGTACTGAAACACACCAAAATTTAAACTTTTTCCTATTGGTCCCCCTAACACTATAGTGTCAACTACAGCCTCCAAAGAAAATTCAAGAGATAGCATCACAGAATTTATTGCAAAACAAGAATGAGGTTGCTTTTTGAGCTTGGGATATCTGAGTTGTTGCCACATGATGATGTCATTAAGCCAGTGAAAAAGGTTCTGAATTTACTTATCTGAGCACTGCACTGTTAGTACCAAATTCTTTATTTCTGAACATTATTTTTAGTAGCTACTAACATAAAAACCTATAATAAAATAAGCTTAAATAGGAGGGATTTGTTTTTCACCTGTGTAAATGTCGGCAGTTATGCCTCAGTAGTGGAAAAGTGGCTTAGGGTCTCTGGACCCTTCCAGCACACCTCTAGCGTGCAGTGTTGTCTTCATAATCCCAAGCCTTACGTGCATTCCAGGAAACAAGGTAGAGGAGAAAAAGAAGGGAATGTGAATCGTTTGCTCTAAATGTCTCTTAAGGAAGTTCTTGGAAACTGCTATAGGTCACATATCCTTGAATCCCATATGGAGAGAACTTAGTCACATGGAAACACCTACCTTTAAGATGCTTTGGTGATAGGGTCTTTTCTCTAGGTGTACACATGGCTGACTAAATATGCTATCATTTTGGAAAACAGGAGAGAAAAATATTTGGGGAAACAGTTTCTGACACAGGGCAATGTAGCTACTGCTACATTACAACTTCATTAACAACTGGGGCATCACTTGGGCAAATTCATTCACCTTTCTCCTCCCCTCCCCCTCCCACTCCCCCTTTCTCTATTTCCCTCTTTCCCCGTCCCTCCCTCCCTCCCTCCCTCCCTCCCCCCTCCCCCCTCCCTCCCTTCTTTCCATTGAACAAATGCTCACACAGTTTGTAAATACCCACACCCACCAATCCTTGGATCAATCCTATGAGGTAAGTAAACAGATGTGATAACATGTATTTTCAGAGATGAGGAAATAGAGTCATTGACAGGTTAAGTGACATCCTGAAAGTCACAGTGCTGCAGATTTATGAGGCCTTATCAGTTTCTCTCTGTTCTTGCCACTTACCAATCCATTCAAAACACAATAGAGTAAGTTTATAAAAATCCATCTGGTTATGTGATTACCCTAGCGAAAATAGTTTGATATCCTTCGATTACCCCTAGGAGAAAGTCCAAATTCCTTAATATGGATTCCAAGGCCTTTCCAAATTCTGGGCTCTTCTCTTTTATCCAGAACCACATCCCATTGTGTCCCGTGCTTCTCTTGCTCCCAATTTCATGCTCATTGTACTGAAGCCCCTAATATAAGAGAAATCTCTCTCACTTCCAAGCCATTTTACAAGATGTTCACTCTATGAGATATCTTTTACTTATTCATCTGGCATTCACAATTCCTTTCTCTAGTTTATACCTACTATTTTGTCATTTTTTTCTAGACTGAGTTGTAACAAGAATAAAATAAAGAGCATAAAGTTTACTAATCTTAAGTGTACAACTTGCCAAATTTTTACAACTACATATACCTGCATGACCACCACCTCAAGCTATATTTTCAGGACTCCAAAAACATTTCTGCCCCTTCCCAGTCA
Source organism: Phataginus tricuspis (assembly GCA_029783875.1). Lineage (NCBI taxonomy): Eukaryota > Metazoa > Chordata > Mammalia > Pholidota > Manidae > Phataginus > Phataginus tricuspis. The sequence continues at coordinate 2,847,273 of JAQQAC010008719.1, read as the reverse complement.
AGGCCTATTCCCCCACAAGGAAATACTTTTATGACTTCTATCATGAACAAAGAATGTGTCAGTTTTATGGGGTATCACTTGGCTAGGCTAGACTACGTTCCCAAAAATTCAATTTTTAGTATGCTTCCAGGTAAGGTGGACAAAAGAGATATTCTTAAGTGAGAGTTAGAGAACAGAAGGGATAACAACAGCCATTTTGTATCCCAGCTATTCAATTAAATGCCAATCTTAATATTGTTGTAAAGGGATTTTGCAGATATGAGTAAAGTCCCCAAGCAGTTGACTTTATATTAGGGAGATTAACCTGTATCATTCTGATTTAATCAACCGGAGACCATTTAAAAGAGAGTTTAGCCAAGAAATGGAAGCAACCTAAGTGTCCATCAGTAGATGAATGGATAAAGAAGATGTGGTACATATACACAATGGAATCTTTTTCAGCCATAAGAAGAAAACAAATCCTACCATTTGCAACAACATGGATGGAGCTAGAGGGTATTATGCTTAGTGAAATAAGCCAGGTGGAGAAAGACAAGTATCAGATAATTTCACTCATCTGTGGAGCATAGGAACAAGGAAAAAAACTGAAGGAACTAAACAGCAGCAGATTCACAGAACCCAAGAATGGACTAATAGTTACCAAAGGGAAAGGGACTGGGGAGGATGGGTGGGAAGGGAGGGATAAGGGGGAAAAGGGGTATTACGAATAGCATACATAATGTAGCAGAAGGCAGTATAACACAGAGAACACAAGTAGTGATTCTATAGCATCTCACTACCCTGATGGACAGTGACTGTAATGGGGTATGTGGGGGGGACTTGATAATGGGGGGAGTCTAGTAACCATAATGTTGCACATGTAACTGTACATTAATGATACCAAAATAAAAAAGAATAAATTAAAAGAGAGTTTAGGCTTTCCTTGAAGGGAAAAAGAAGATACCACCTGTAGACAATAGACAGGCTCTAACCTGGCCCATAAGGTTTCCTGTGGTCTTTCCTATAAGTGCGTGGCCTATAGACATTGAAATTGTGTAGCTGGCCCTGCCAATGCATAAGCCACTTAGATGATGAGAGAGAGAAAGAGAGAAAGGAGTTCTCCTCTGGTTGAATCAGACATAAGTGGTAAGAATTCTTTTGCCTGTCCTTCAATTTCATACATATAGAATCATGGAGTCTGTACTGAAGAGACAAAACTGTTTCTGGACTCTATTTCTCAATGTAATGTCTTGAGATTCATCCTTGCTGAGTATATCAGTGGCATCTTCACTTTTATAGCTGAGTTATATTCCATTGTGTGAACTTAACACAATAGTACAGTATATTCATGTGTTCTCTTTTGGATGGACATTTGGTTTGTTTGCAGGTTTTTTAATATTATAAGCAAAGCTGTTGTGCATATTACTTATTTTGTTAAACATATGCGCACATAGAAGAGTATTGGTTATATACTTAGGAATAGAATTGTTAGATTATGGTATAGAAATATCTGTAATGCTGTATAGATCCTGCTGAACTGATTTCCAGAGTGGTTGTTCACATTGTACTCCTATCAGCATGTTTATGATTTCCTTGTCCAGTTGATCTGAGCCATATCCTCACCAAAACTTGGAATTAACAATCTTTTTCTTTTTCCTGCTAATTTAATGAACAGTAATTGAGATCTCACTGTGGTTTTAATTTGCATTTCCCTAATAAACAATATCAAGGCTCCTTAAATATCTTTCTTTACCAAAGACTTAAATGTGTGTCTGCTTTCATTTAATGGTGCTTTTGGTTTTTCTCTTATTGATTTGAAGGAGCAATTTTTATATTGCCATGAGGAGTCTTTGTTGGGTATACTTTGCTTTTTTATTAAATTATTATTTTTTTGCTATTATTAATATACAATAACATGAGCAACATTATGGTTACTAGACTCCCCCTATTATCAAGTCCCCACCACATACCCCATTGCAGTCACTGTCCATCAGTGCAGAAGGATGTTATAGAATCACTACTTGTCTTCTCTGTGTTATCCTGCCTTCCCCGTGCCCCCCTACCCCACCCCCACCCCGCTACATTATGTGTGCTAATTGTAATAGCCCTTTTTCCCCCTTATCCCTCCCTTCCCACCCATCTCCCCCAGTCCCTTTCCCTTTGGTAACTGTTAGTCCATTCTTGGGTTCTGTGAGTCTGCTTCTGTTTTGTTCCTTCAGTTTTTCCTTTGTTGTTTTACTCCACAGAAGAGTGAAATCATTTGGTACTTGTTTTTCTCCGCCTGGCTTATTTCACTGAGCATAATACCCTCTAGCTCTATCCATGTTGTTGCAAATGTCTGGATTTGTTTTCTTCTTATTGCTGAATAATATTCCATTGTGTATATATACCACATCTTCTTTATCCATTCATCTACTGATGGACACTTAGGTTGCTTCCATTTCTTGGCTATTGTAAATAGTGCTGCGATAAACATAGGGGTGCATATATCTTTTTCAAACTGGGCTGCTGCATTCTTAGGGTAAATTCCTAGTGGAATTCCTGGGTCAAGTGGTATTTCTATTTTGAGTTTTTTGAGGAACCTCCATACTGCTTTCCACAATGGTTGTACTAATTTACCTTCCCACCAGCAGTGTAGGAGGGTTCCCCTTTCTCCACAACCTTGCCAACATTTGTTGTTTGTCTTTTGAATGGCAGCCATCCTAACTGGTGGGAGGTGATATCTCATTGTGGTTTTAATTTGCATTTCTCTGATGATTAGTGATGTGGAACATCTTTTCATGTGCCTGTTGGCCATCTGAGTTTCTTCTTTGGAGAAGTGTCTATTTAGTTCCTCTGCCCATTTTTTAATTGGCTTATTTGCTTTTTGTTTGTTGAGGTGTGTGAGCTCTTTATATAATTTGGGTGTCAACCCCTTATCAGATATGTCATTTATGAATATATTCTCCCATACTGTAGGATATCCTTTTGTTCTACTGATGGTGTATCCCTTGTTGTACAGAAGCTTTTAGTTTGATATAGTCCCATTCATTCATTTTTGCTTTTGTTTCCCTTGCCTGGGGAGACATGTTCATGAAGAAGTTGCTCATGTTTATGTCCAAGAGATTTTTGCCTATGTTTTTTTCTAAGAGTTTTATGGTTTCATGACTTACATTCAGGTCTTTGATCCATTTTAAGTTTACTTTTGTGTATGGGGTTAGACAGTAATCCAGTTTCATTCTCTTACATGTAGCTGTCCAGTTTTGCCAACACCAGCTATTGAAGAGGCTGTCATTTCCCCATTGTATATCTATGGCTCCTTTATCATATATTAATTGACCATATATGCTTGGGTTTATATCTGGACTCTCTATTCTGTTCCACTTGTCTATGCGTCTGTTCTTGTGTCAGTACCAAATTGTCTTGATTACGGTAGCTTTGTAGTAGAGCTTGAAGTCAGGGAGCATAATCCCCCCTGATTTACTCTTTCTTCTCAGGATTGCTTTGGCTATTCGGGGTCTTTTGTAGTTCCATATGAATTTTAGAACTATTTGCTCTAGTTCATTGAAGAATGCTGTAGGTATTTTGATAGGACTGCATTGAATCTGTAGATTGCTTTAGGCAGGATGGCCATTTTCACAATATCAATTGTTGCTACCCAAGAGCATGGGATGAATTTCCATTTATTAGTGTCCTCTTTAATTTCTCTTAAGAGTGTCTTGTAGTTTTCAGGGTATAGGTCTTTCACTTCCTTGGTTAGGTTTATTCCTAGGTATTTTATTTTTTTTGATGCAATTTTGAATGGAATTATTTTTCTGATTTCTCTGGGTATACTTTTGAATATTTTCCCAGTCTACAATTTGTCTTTTTTTTTTCTCTTAATGGTGTATTTGATAAATATATACTTTTATTTTAGTAATGTCCAATTCACTGATCATTTTCTTTTATATTTAATGCTTTTTGTTTCATGTTGAAGAAATAATTTCCTTCCCTAACATAATACCCATATTCCTCTCTGCCTTCTTCTAGATGCTTTATTATTTTGCCTTTCATATTTAGGCTCATGACCCATTTCAAATCTTTGGTTAGGATGAGTGGTAAGAGTCAAAATTAATTTCTTTTCCTATACAGGCATTTAAGGAAACCAATGACATACATGGACAGGCCGCCACAGGGGCACCCTCACTGAAAATCAAATGACCATATTTGCGTACATCTATTTCTGAACTCTTGTTCCTGTGCTATTTGTCTCTTTTCATATCCTCAAAACGGTGCCACAATGTCCTAACCAATGTAGATTTGCCACATGTTTTGAAATCTGATAGTAAATGGTACCAGTCACCAATCAAGAGCCACTTTTTAGAATTTCAGAAACTCCGGTTTCAAGATCACTTAAGCATATCATACATTCCAGTTTGTAACACTTTCTAAATGAGAAGAAAATAATTTTATTTTAAATAGAATTTACAAAACCACTTAAGAAATGAAGAATGTTCTCGTGGATATATAACCTTGTGTTTTCCTCAAGCTTTTATGATTAAGTTGAATCATCTGTAGAAGGTAGATATCAATAGTCGCTACCTTGTACTTTTGTTACAGGTATTAATTGAGATTATGTAAATAATTTTTAGAAGTGACATATTTTCAGTATTCAATTAAGTATAATTATTATTATTTATGAATTGTGGTAGTTTAAGAATATGATATCAGCACACTAATAAACCAATAAATAAAAACAAAAAGAGAGCAAAATAAAAGTTGTGTAAATGAGAATTAAATAAGCAATATATAAGGCATTTCAAGTCAGTAGGAAGGGTGGATTATTCAATAACTAGCATTAAATCTATGGACTGTCAGTTTAGGAAAATATTTAAAGTTAAATCAGATCTTCAAACTCTTTACAGTAATAAATCCCAATTGACATAAAAATCCTACATGTTTGAATTAGAAAAGAAAATATAATCGTTTTGGGTTATAAGAGAAGCTCTAAAATAAATAACCATAATATCCTCATGATTTAAACACTAGATAACCTCTGCTAGTGCTAAAAAAAAAATACAGAATCTAAGAATGTATTTATCAGTTTTGACTAGGAAAGGCCACCTGTGAAAAGTAAAACAAAATAAATACAAAAAGGAAAACAATGGCAGTTTGAAGTCCAGATGAAAATGTGAGAAAATCGGGACTCATGCTCAGGTAGAGTAGTTCCACTTCATTAGCAAAGGTAAGAGTGTGCACGCCCGATTCCACACCAAGTCCACTCACATGCACACAGAAAGACCTATGACAGGATAAAGATGTCATGAATCCTATAAAATTAAAATACCCATAATGTAATCAGAAAAACTACTAGTAAAATAAATATGAAAGAGTTTATCTCATGCAACAAGAAGAGTCATTCAATACCACTAAAGAATCAGGTTCCTTTGGCTTTCCTTCTCCAGCATCCTCGGCACATAGTTTTCTTCCCTATAAACTTAAGATCACCGCGGGTCACTGACTGAATGCTAAGCAAACGAAATAGGGAAGACAGGAAATGGCACTGTTCTCTTTACACTTCGAGTCCATAATTGGCAACCCTTAACTGCAAGGGAAGCTGAATCCATGGTTTGGTTTTTTTTTTTTTTATTGCTATTATAGAGGCAAGCAAAAAAAAAAAAAAGAAAAGCAATTTTTGCGATATTCCTTTTTTGTCAGTTTTTAAATTTATTTTGGAATAATTTTAGACTTATAGAGAAGTCACAGAGACAGTCCAAGGAGTGCTTTTATGCCCTTGACTGCACTAGCCACAGTGGTAAAATTTTACATAATCATTGTAGAAATTAATACTTGTGCAAAAGGAAACTAAAGCCTTTCTTTGGATTTTTCCAGTTTTTCTACCATTTCCTTTTTTGCTCTAGTTACAGGATCCAGTCCAGAATACCTCATTGTATCTAATCGTCATGTTTTTTCTGATTTGGAGCACTTCTAAGTATTTGGTTTTGTGTTTGTCTGTCATGACCTTAACACAGTCATGAAGAGTTTGCAAGAATTCTGGTTAAATGTTTGTAAAATGTTCCTCATTTTAGGTTTATGTCATGATGAGACTGGATTATGGATTTTGTGGAAGAATATCACAGTGATTAAGTGTTCGTACCTTCACACCCTAGTAGGGAGTATGTGATATCTGTGTGACATTATTCTTGATGTTATCTTTATAACATCTTTATACCTTGGTTAAGGTATCATCTGCCAGGTTTCTCTCCTGTCAGTTACCTTACGTTTTCACTCTTCTTTGGAAGCAAGTCACTCAGTCTAGCCCACATGCAAGTAAGGGGGATGGGAGATTCAGCTTCACCTCCTGGAGAAGGTGCTGTCTACATATGTCATTTAGAATTCTGTAAGGAAAGTTTGTCTCTTTCCCTTCATTGGTCTATTTATGCAGTCGTTTATTTTTATCATTAAGGACACATTTATATGTATTATTCCTCTAGGTTATAATCGAAAGCAAGGCTATTTATTTTCATGATCATCCTCTTCCCCCTCTGGCCACTGGGAGCTCTTTCACGCGGCTTCCTGTCTGACGTGCCCTCCCGCCTTTGGCTTTTGAGTGCCTCCTTGAATGCCTCAAGTTCAGCTTGCACTGTCCCTGTACCAACCCTAAAATTAGCCACTCCTTGAAAGGAACTCTGGTTCAGAGGACCTGGGCAATGTTATTTAGACTCCAGTATTTGAGCACTTGATATGCTTATTGCCACTGAGAAGTCATTGCTTCTAGACCCTTTCAGCAGACAGCCAAGAAATACATGTATGAATATGAATGCATATATGTGTGCATATTTATGTTTCCTCATATTCCTGTCTGAACACATATTAAAATAAACAAGCTTACACTGATATTGTAGGATATTCTTATAATGAAATAATATAACTCTGTAAAAGAAACCAACAAGGATGAATTAAAAGCATAATGCTGAACAAAACTATGTAATTTCAAAACATGTCCACAAATTCTTTAATATTCTTCCCATGAAAGGTGGAGTTTAATTCCCCTCCCCTTGGATATGGGCTGAATTCAGATACTTGCTTCTAATAAGTAGAACACTAGAATGTAGTAGGAGTGACACTGGGGCTTCTGAGGCGGGTTAAAAAATATGAACCATTAGACTGTGACATGACTGAGGTCACATGGAGGGGCTATATGTACATGATCTGTTTAACAGGCTCACCTAAAGCCCTGGGCTACAACTAAGATCACCTGTGGGGAGTAAAACTTTACATAATTCCAGCCTTGGAGCTGTAGCAGCTGATGCTAAGGGGAGCAGAGGTACACCACCCCACCCGGAACTTCCCAAATTGTAAATTCAGAAGCAAAATAAATGCCGCTTTTGTGGTTTACATCACAAAGATTTAGATATTCAGTTATCCATGATAGAGATAACTGAATAGCTAAAATTGTGTATTTTCTTCCAGAAGGATCCAAGCAATTCTAAATATTGTTTTACTGATACCTATGTATGGTAATAGTGTATCAGTGTGGAAGGGAGTGAATTGGAAGTTCACAATCGTGGAGACTTGAAGCAGAAGATTGGGCTTGAGAGTTTACAGGAAGGTATAAGTTACTTTTTTAAGAAAATATATGACCTCAGAAAGGTAAAATTTGATAAGCTTAATAATGAGGATATGAGTTTTTGTTATACTATTCTATGTATTTCAGTATGATTTAATTATGTCCTCATAAGAAAAATTTTCACCTGAAATGAAAAACAAAAAAAAAGTAAAGAAGATTAAATTTCACAGAGACAGGACAGGGTAATGAAAAAGGCTGATGTTTGGAATTAGATAAATTGTTTTTGGTTGAAGAGTTTTGTGGATGCTAAATGCTTACCACCCTCAGCCATGTTAAAGACAAACACTGGAGACCAAGTAAGTGTCAGAAAGTATCATGTGTTTTACTGTAGACGAAACTGGGGCACACAACTCAACCGAGCCTTGCATTTCCAGCCCTGACTCTGAGCCTCAGGGCTCTGGAGTCCCTGACTTCCACTGAAGGCCTGGACGAAAGGTGGAACCAATTGAAAAGACCTGCCTGGGTGGCTTACTGCATATGTTGGAGTTTCATAAGCAACACTATGTTTGCTTTTTGATTTTGCCAGTTGCTAACTCTGTGACCTCACACAAGTTATTTAAATAATCTAAGCCTGAGTTTCCACATTTAGCAAATGAGGTTATTTACATCTGCCTTGCAGGGTTTTAGGAGGATTAGAGATAAGGTGCTTATTGTTTAGCATAGTGCCTGGCATGAACAGGGACACCCAATAACCAGCAGTGGTTCTTAATACTGAAGCTAATTCCTCTTGCAGTAATTCCTGAAATATTTTATTCTTTGTCAACTCAGAAGGTTACCTTTTCATCTAATGGATGATTATTTAAATCTGATCCTACAAGCATATATGTATTCAAAATAAATGGGAATTACAATTACATAGGTAGCACAGAAATTATGACTAATTTAAAAATAATAGTGTCAATAAGCTCTAAAAATGTTATCTTTTGTGATTTTAACACAAGGTAGATTGCGTGCCGTGATGTTCAACCTAAAATTACACATAACTCAATTAGGTCTCAATTACGTAGAATGAAATTTCCTAATGTTTGTTTAGAACAAGCATGGGAATAGATCACTCATTGCTTAGGAACATTTGGAGGCTGGATAAAACTAGGAGATGGCCGCTTCTGTGGATGCCTGTTGGGACGGTTCTAGGATGAGAAGCCTTACTGACCAAGGTAATCTGCCAAGCGGCGAGGGGAGATGGGAATCGTTTCCCAGTGAAAGGCTATCCAGTGGGTCTCCTCACGCGGGCGAGAGGGAAGTTCCTGCTACGTCCTTGGTAACAGGGGAAAGGGTCCTGCGCTTTGGGGTCACGTGACCAGAGGCTTTGCCGTCTGATCCCATCATTTACTTCCCAGTATTGGTTTTGTCATATGTAAAACCAAGAATAGTAATGCCTACCTCACAAAGTTGTTTTGGGAATTAAATGAAATAATATATGTAAAAATATATGGTGTAAAATTTCTGCTCAGAAAACACTAATTTATTTTACTTTTCTTACCAATTTTAAGGAATGTCCTATTGATGCTCAGTTCAAGCTCAGGATGACATGAAGTGTTCCTTCAGGCGTAGGTAGAAATCCTCTAAGTGTGGGTTAATGCGAAAATGACTACATGTACAGAAGTATACATAATCTCTCTGGTCTGAAAAGATCATATACCAAAACAGAAATACTTTCTCACCAAATTAAGGGGAACTTTTCTAGGTGCCTCCTAGGAATTTGAAGGGACATGTATGGAGAACAAGGAGAGTATGCCAGATGGGGAACTAGGAGATTACAACAATTAGCAACACACAGAAGACTGCTGGGGACAAGCCTGTCACTGCGAGCAGATGACCCGGGCACAGGGCCACACCTGGCGTTGTATTCCTCATGCCCCATCCACTCCAGTGACAAACAGGGAGAGTGCAGCCAGTCTTACGGCACAGCTCTGCCAACGAAGTTATTTCTAACAGATATTGTACAATGAAAAGCTCCCTTGCCCAAGAACTGTGAAGGTTTGCTAGGAAAGCACAGTGAGAGAAATTATGGGGCTTGGGCTGATGATAATTAGTCTTTGTACTCATTTTCATGGCAGAGGAGAGCTTTATTGCCGTCCCTGACTTGTGTGGGAAAATGTCTGTAGGTTCCCAGGGGGGGAAATTTGAAAGTCCTGAAAGTAACGGAATTTCAAGGTAAAATTGTTACACCTCTTCATTTTTAATGAATGGGAGAGGAGGTCATCTGTAACGTGGAAGGAGAATTCATAGGAATGTAAAAAGGGCTTATTAAGAAAATGTGGGGAAATTGTAATTTTCTGTAGATAATATAGAATGGAATAAATAATGGAGAGAGAAACCTAAGAAACAAAGAATCTAGAGAAGATAAAAATTCAGAATGTGTATACTATTGTACTTTGGAGAAATAGACTGGAAGTATTATAGAACAAAGAAGGGAAAATACTCAATTAAAAAGAAATACCAAGAGATTATCAGACTGAAAAGAAGAAGGCAGATGGAAAATGTGAACGGAAGTGCAGGACCCAGTTTTCTGATCAGCTGCATTAAATCAGCTGTAATAATACGACACATCTCTGATACAATTATGCCATTGTACGTGCAGCTCGGTTCTCTGTGTCCTTCTGTTGTTTGTGATAAGAGCAATCATCCTATTTCCCATTGTTCAAAATATAAACAGAGCTAGGACCAGAACCAGTATTACCAAAGAGACTGCCAGAACGTGCTGGTAACAATCGCAGTGTTTCGTAGCTGTCACGTTAAGACTCCTTTTACACAAAATACCCACAGCAAACTAATAAGCAGTAACAGATTATGCCCACAGCCTGGGATTCTGTACTCATACTGTGGCTCTAGAAGGCAATGCATGAAATATAGAATCGTTTGAAGTTCTAATCTCTCCATTCTAAGTGCTTTATAAATTCACCACTTATTCCTTCATAACATTCAAGTTGGAAGGCTAGCATGTTTCTTTCCCTCCAAACAAGCTTAAAATTAGCCCTTTAAAGTAAGTCAGAGAATGAGAATTAACCAGGGGTCAAATATTGGAAAATTATGACCAGCTTTGCCATCTCATTTCTACATTTGGTCTGAAATAAAATAGCCAAGATACCTTCAGTGGAAGGCACATTTTGTTCAGATAGTGCTGGACTTAGAGATATGACCCATCAAAATTAATTCTGGAGAATAACAGCTGTGATCCACAAAAATGTTAGTTATACACTTGACAGAGCTTCAAAATGGATTTTGCAGTCTAGCCAAATCAGTTAGTATCAATATATATTTTCATGGAAAACCTGCTATTTTTGTTTAAGAGCTAGAAGAACATTTTTAACTAAAATATAACCATTTGGAAGGCAAGAATGCTATCCTTCATCATTTCCTTATTTAACATATGTCTACCTGCCTACAACAGACTCAAAAATACTGACTACTTGGCAGAACTAATTCTTATAAATATAAGTGTTAGCTCTGGAGAGTCTAAGTGGCCCAGAGTCAGTTGTTATTGGTTTTCCCAAATATTAAATTTTTCCCTACCAACCATTCTTTTCCACCAATCTCTTCTCATTTTACACCTTTGCTTCTCTTTCTTTTATTCCTTCATTTCTAACTGTGCCTTTCTATGATAAAAACAATGACCCCAATGGCCATTTTGTAGTCCCACTCATGGCACTCATAGCTAATGGGGTTACTGACCACTGTCCTATTTCCTAGGAAATGAGAAAGCAATGCTGAATTAAGTTAGCTTCACCTGAAAAAGTGCACATTAACCCATGACCAGAGTGCAAGTGAAACAGAAGATGCTGCTAAAAATAGCTCCTTTTAGACTTTTAGTATCATTTACCATTTTTAATAAACCTATTAATAGGGAAAACCTATTAATATCAGCATCTCTAGCTCATTTTACGACATTATCACTTATTGATTTAATTTTAACATATAACTAAACAAACTCATTTTTATTAAAACATAGCTTTTAAAAATGTAAATTTATTTATTGGTTCTCTTGCTATAAAGCTTCATCATTTGAAGCAAAACACCTACTTTTTCATCTCACTCCAATAGCTTATATGGAACTTCAGTAAACTAGGTCTGTTTAAAGTCTTGCATACAACACATACTAACATTGGTCCAAAGGGAAAAAAAAAGTTTAGAATTTTTTTCAGAAAATAAGAATTTTCCCGGGTTCAGTGTTCCTTGACAAATGGAGAATTTATAAGTATTCATCAGTATAAAGCATAGAACAGAGACTTAATTAAAGTTATCCAGACTGCTCTTTGTAGAGCTGTCCTCTAGCATCCCTTGGCTTTTAGACATTGATTAAATAAGAAGAAACTTTCAAAGGGGTGGAATCTGACATATTTGAAATACTCAAGTTTTAAGGAAACTATTTTAGATAACATATGAACCCCTGCTGATCCTGGTTCATTTTTAGAGACACATTCAAAGCTTAAGCTTTTGTTCTCTAAAATAGATTATTAAGAGATTTTCTTTTATTTTTTCCCTTTCTGCCTGAATAGACCCACAACTAAACACCCACATAGGTTTGTGAGGCATTTCTGGAAAAATAGAGATCAGCTGTAAGGTTCCTCACCCATTTTATTTACAAAATGGATCTTTGTGCGCTTTTTTTAAACTATGTATGTTGAGATTCTAATTGTTCAAATAAGTGTAAGGTGGAAACACCAGTCAAGTAAACTGAGATTTTGGATGCTAATCAAATATAGTACTTGAAATTCTGAGCTGTACATTTATTCAGATATCTGTACAGATTACTGGACGCTACACACTTGTTTGGATATTGAAATGAGAAAAAACATGCTGATGATGGGGAAAAGGTCATCAGAGTGAACTACATTTACTTTATGTTACATTTCTTTGCATTGCTAACAATCATTTTTTTTAGTTCAACTGTGATAATAGTTCTGCTATAAATATACTTTCCTAATGAAAATAACACCAGCCAACTGACACTGAGATGACTTAGAGGGGGAACGTATATACACATGCATCTCATAAAGACACAGGGAAGAAAACCTGCTACGATTAGCAGGGTGCTCGTATTGTCTTAGGTGTAGTATAAATGTCATGGGCATCCGTCAACATTAATTTTGCCTTTTTTTCCTGACAATATCAGCGTAGCTCAGGTAACAGAAAAACCACCAAAGCAGTCAGAGACCAAGAAAGGAGGCCAGTAAATAAAAGTTGAACTTCCTTAAGTATTATTATTGATACAATAGGAAACATAAATCAATATATTGTATTAGCCATTCACATTCATAAAAAAAGAACAATCATTTCACACTGAGAAATATCCAAGGTCCAATAACACATAAAAAATATTTTTGTTTGTTATAGTTGTTACCAAGGCTAACAAAACTAACCCTTCACTTCCTCTTTGCAAGTAAGGTAAATATAGAATGTGTTCCTCGAACAGATTTCCACATATGTTCTTTGTATTAAAATAGTGTATTTTATTTGACAAAATGAAGTATTAGCCAGTCCATGTAATTAAATAGAAATGTCTAGATCATTGGTGAAACAACTATTTTGGCCTTGGAAAAAGTGTTACTGCATTTAGTTTTCTGTTTTATTTGTAGATTCTCTATCCAGATATGTTCTCTTGATACATAAGAAGAAGTTATAAACAAAAGACTCCACTCTTGGAAAAGTACAAAAGGATGGGTATAGGCACAACACATAAATTGCTCAGAGGGCTGAAGAAATACTCTCTTGAACAGGCCTCCAAAAATGCCTGTTCATACCACAGCGGCGCAGAGCCCCGAGGAGGCTCTCGGTCCTGATCCATGCCTACAGACTGGGTGCCCGGAACCCCTTGCTTCCCCCGTGACGCTTCCTAACCCCAGTATTGGATTAGCGCCCCTGACCTGCCAGATCTAGATCACACGTGTGATGATGCCCGCAGGGGAACCGGGAGCAGTACAGGCTGTATCTCTAGCCTCTGCATTCCAGACAAAGAGATTGGAACGGGTTTTGAGAGAACCAGTAAGTTACTTCGTTTGTTGTATTTGGAAACCAGAATGCTCATGAACAGGAACCACGTAGACAAGATTTAATCTCGCTGAAGGCAGTTCTGTTTCCCATGGAGTCCCATAATAATACACTATAAGAGAATTCCATTCTCATATGATTTCCAGTAAGGGGGATGGATGTATCAGAAATCTACCACCATTCCTTGGAGAGAAAAAACTTAATATTGTTAGTATTCCTGTTTACTGATGGAGAGTCAAATCAGTCGTTTTCATTTAAAGATGTGAGAATCATGTTCATGAGACAGCATTAGTTATTCTGAAATTAAGTATAATTTTTTTTTACTTAATTTCAGTTATTGGTATAATTGATAAATAAAACTGTGTGATATTTAAAGTGTACGACATGATGATTTGACACCCATATGTATTATAAAAGGATCTTTCCCATCGAGTTGAATTATTTAACATATCCACCACGTCACATGCTTACCTTTTCTTTGGTGAAAATATTTTAGTTCTACTCTCCTAGCAAATTTTTATCATACAATGCAGGGTTATTAACAATAGTCACCATGTTATACATTAAATCCTCAGATCTTATTCATTTTATAGCTGAAAGTTTATACCCTTTTACCAATCTGTTCCCATTTCCCCCACCTCCAGCCCCTGGCAACTACTTTTCTACTCTGTTTTTATGAATTCAACTTTAAAAAAAAGATTCCACATATAAGTGATAGCATGCAGTATTTTGTCTTTCTTTGACCTGTTTCACTTAGCATAAAGCCCTTCATTCATGTTTAGTCATGTTGCCCAACATGTGAGGGGGGAGAGATGGATTTATTTTTCATTTACCTATGCACAGATGGATGGCCCTTTTGGGTCTTCTCTTCCTGAGAGCCTTTCTTGGACTTTATCTCCAGCCTACCCCATCGTAATTCCACAGCCTCCACAGTTTAAATTGATGCTTATGAACAATAGGGTTTAGCAGAAAACTTGCAATCAAAAGGGATCTTTGACTTTCATATATCTATCTTCCAACACCCTACTTTCACAGTGTTTTAGATCTCATTAGTGACTTGTTTTCTTCTCTGCTCAGTGATATTTTTCAACAATGTTTTGTAGTGTTTTTTTCAGAGGTTATTTCTGCTGACTGCTCTACTGCTAGAAATGTAAATCTCCTGATTTAACTACCAAACTGTTCATATCTTGCTTTTCCAAGTGTGTTTATCCTGGACCAAAGACTTTGTGGCCATATTAGAGCCAGTGAAGGCCTGTCATGGAAAACAAATCAGATTTTTTTTTGTGAAACTTGCAAAACAAAGTAAAAATGATTTTTTCATAGGTAAAAAATTGTTTGAAGTTCTCAGACCCTGTGTGAATGATAGTCTGTCTTTTGTAAGATGAACAGTTATAAGTCATACAGAATTTAATATCAAATCAATATGAGGAAGAACATTTGAACAGGGCTTTCCAAAATTGGAGGTAGAGAACCCCCTTTCACTAGAAATGTTCTCAAAGGGCCTGATTATTTTTCTATGTGATTAACATAAAAATATATTGTTCAGGGCTTGAATAGATGATGTCTAAATTCCCTTACATTCTAATATTCAAGGAACTTATGAATCAATAATTTTAAATCATGTGATTTTTTTTAATCTCAAAAATAAAATCATCCCTTTTAGTTTCAAAATGCCTGAACAATTTTCCATGTTATCTTTAATCAATTCAATTTATAAATCAGGGATTTTTTTCAATTAAACTATTCTCAAAGTAATATATTTTCTAAACGTATTCTGATACTGTTTAATCTTGAATTTACTCAGAAAAGCCAAGAAGTAAATGGAATGATTTCATCATTTTTGTTATAGTTTTCCAAATGCCCACAGGTTTCAATAATTATCTTAAGAATTTCCATATTTCAGTTTTTTTCTTCTAAGTTATATAGCACTAAAAATGATGATTGTAAATTTAAAATAGATGCTTGATCTCCATCATGTTAATACTTAGAGTTTAGAGTCTGACTGCATGAAGGAATCAGTATTCAGTTTTAATAAGAGTGTTATCATAAGTGAAACCACAAATTATATCAAATTATAGGTATACATGAAGATACCACATCAAAAAATAGCCAAAATTCACACACTTACTTCTTCATAACTTTGATTTACACAGTAATTACCTATGAAATTGTCACTTCCCATAGAAATCAGGTACCATCTATAAATTTCTCGTAGACATTTTGTTTGCTTGTTTATGTTGTTTTTATATGTTTCAAGAAAACCCATTTTATGCTTCTTGCCTCAATGCATTCCTAGAAACCAAGTCATAAAGTAAAGCATTATAATTGAATGTTGCGTTCCTGATCAGGAACTCAGCACTGAATAAATATAGCCTGAACTAACATATGTCATACAGGCCAAGACATGAAAACTCATACAAATCTGTAATCATATAAATAATCAAAATTATGCTCTAGACCATTTATTTTATAATAAACATTTATTTATTTATTTATTTATTTATTTTCTAATAAACATCAATGCAATATGCGCGTTGATTATGTGGGGGAAAAACCCTACAGCAATATAATATGTAACCATTGTATCAGGAATTTGACGTACACCTATTAGCTTAGCTAGGAAGGGCATCAAATATTTAATTAGGAGTGGGTTTTTCTTTGTCTTCCTAGAATTTCAAAAGGTTGTGTAGAGGATGATGATCCTGGAACTTTAAGAAGGTTTCTGAGGATCTTGGAGTCACACTCTTTCTTTTCTCCATATAAATTTGGCAGAAAACTTGGAAAATCATTATGCTAACCTTGGCAGTACACTGTAAACACATTTGCTGCTTGTAGTTTTGTTTTTCCCACTGAAAAACATTTAAAGTGTGGGTTGATTGTACGCATCCCAGCCAGAGGGAGCAGTGTCGTCACCACCAGGACTTATTTCTCCCGAGAACTCACAACGCACCCTGATTCAAATGTTTATTTTTCTTCTTCCCTTCATAGCTTTCAACTTTCCCACCCCAACTTAGCTTTAGGTGTCTTTGAATAAACTAAGAAAAAAGAAAGGTTGAAATGACTTTCTTTTTTTAATGCCCTGCTGGCTGTGAACTGGTGACTTGGTCTTGTTGGATATTAAAGGTGTAAAGGTTATTCTCAATGTAACAGTTCTGAATAGCTTCTGTGTTTCAGGAGCTATGTTAGCACTTTATTTTAGCTCTAATCCTCATACTGAAATTTGTCAAAAAATTTTATTATTTCCATTTTACAGGTGAAAAAATCAGGTGCAGAGAATTTAACTAATTTTCCCAATGTAACATAAAATATAGTGAATGGAAAATTGGTGTTTGAACAAAGTCAGCCTGTCTCTAAAGCCTGTATTCTTTTTCCTCCCACATTGACCTCCTAGGAACTTAGAGAGTGATGAAGAAAATCATTTGGATTTTAATTCCCAGGAAGGTAGATATGATTGGTAATTTGTTTTCATGTAGTTCCACCAACATTTTTTACGTGCAAGCCCTGCATTATGCAGATTGTAGGAGTAGTCAAAAAATCTTTAAGACAGCATTGTAAGTTCAGGATGCTGTAGTCTAGAAACTAAGTAAAGGAGGTTCGTGTATATCTATGTATTCTTAGTTTTGACCCATTCCTCAATGTATTAGTCAAATCAGGCTTCTAGTATAAATTGACATAGACTGTGTGGCTTATAAATAACAGAAATGTATTTCTCACAGTTTGGGGGGTAGGAAGTCCAGAATCAAAGTGCAGGATATTCAGGGTCTGATGAGAACCTTCTTCCTGATTCATAGACAACCATCTCCTCACTTTGTCCTGAAATGGTGGAAAGATAGCCAATGATCTCTCTCTAGTCTCTTTTATAAGAACGCTTATCCCATTCTCCAGGGCTCCACCCTTACAACCCAATCATCTCCCAGAGGCCCCACCCTCTAATCCATCACACTGGGGATTAGGGTTTAATTTTGGGTGGGCAACACAGACATTGGGTCTCTAGCAGTCAACTACATGCACCCTGATTCTGTTTTCAGTATGAGTCCCAACTAATGTTCACACACACACACACACACACACACACACACACACACACACACACAAAATCCGGTGATGTTTTTCTCCCTGTAACACAGCCAACAACCTTGCTGAGGTGATTTCCAGGCTGTTTTTCCTGTTGAAGATGTTTTCAGAGAATATCAAATAGCTAAGTTTGGCTTTAGCCGCATTAAAAAAAGTGCTTTGATTCATTTTTCAAATGAACAGCCCAAGGTGGAGAGTGCGGATTGTTGTTATGTGATGTGAACCCCCAAGTTCCCTTCATTCACGGCCCTCCACCACCCGGGCAGCATCTGCCCGCATGTTTCCTAGCGGACCTCCAGGCACTGCACCACAGAGACCGCCAGGACTTCCCCGCCCAACCACAGTCACCTGAGAAGCCCCCACAAGTCACCCAGTCTCAGTGCAGAGATTTCAGAGTGTAGTACTGTACACACACATGCTTCCAAATCTGTTCTGGGTGTTCCATCTGGCGTTGGTATTGAATGATTCAACCAAAAAGTAAATTGAAAGCAGAAATAAACTCAATATATTTGTTGAGCTCTTTACTCCTAACCAAAGCAAATGTAAAACTGTTACTAGGACATCAAATGAATGAGATTTTTGCAGGTTTGTTTGTTTATACTCGTTTCTAATTCAGCTAACTAGATCAAGCAAGAACAAAATCATATTTCTCTATGAAACAGGCATAAAAACAATATAAACTATTTTTTGCAACCAAACTGGTATTTCATTGAATCCAAATTCACGAGGAAAGGGAAAGGGGAAGCAGTGTGTTGGCTTCACAGATTGCACTGCAGTGATCGGAAGATGCTCTTGGGGGACGGAACGTCAATACTGAATTTCAGCAGCTCCTCCCTCTGGTGCTGTTATGTCTGATTTGTCTTTGATATTATGCCAAGATTCTTCCCATTTGACTTCTTTTTTCACAACGCAGACAACAAAAGTGAATTCTCATGCACAAACATAAACGCATATACATTGCAGTTTCATTAATCAAAAAAAAAAAAAAGAAAGTTAATTTTTTGTCACCACCAGCTTCTCTCGCTGGTAAGTCTGAGGATCTCCTCTAATATGGCTGTAACTTTTTTTTATCCAGCATTACTGCCTCAATATCCCTTGAGAAATCCTAAATGACCACAAAGTAGAAATAACTCACTGTGGATAAAAGCAGTCAATAACTTTCTATCTCCATGACTTTTTTAATGTTCGTTAGTCTATGTTTTTCCTACTTTTATGGGAAATTCTACTGTTAAGACTTCGTTAATCCAAGTGTGATCTGTTGGCCAATAGTTTTGGTGTCACCTGAGAACTGTAGTTAGAAATTCATCTCACGCCTGCCCCTGATCTACTGAATCAGAATCAGCATTGTGACAAGATCCTAGGTGATCTCTTAAATGGCACATTAAAATGTGAGCCCTTTCAAACAATAATTTTTCTGTGGCATCTTCCTGGTATTTCCAATGAGTGAGGTAGTTTCCTCTTTGACCTTCAGATCCATATTTTAATTCATCGTTTCTTAAGTCTACAAGTATTTATTAAGTAGCTACTCTGTTCCAGACAGAATGGAGGAAGACAATTTCAACCTGTGGAAATTTCTTACTTAGAACTGGAAATGAAAGGAGTTAAATGTGTCTGAAGGGTGAGTTGCATGTAGGAAAAGACTAGAAAATAGGAAAGGCGAGCGGAAGCCGAATTATTGTATGACTTGCTAAGGAATACTGCATGTAGCATATAATACAAGGTAACAATTGCATATTGCATTGAGTATTTTCCCTGGGAGTGAAAGGAAATTAGATAATAGAAATGAAGTTAATAGTAAAGAGACTAGTTAGGAGGCAAAGATAATAATTCAAAAGATTAGGGATTTGAACTAAAGAGTCACGGTAGCAATCCATTCATTCATTCAGCAGGTGTCTGTTGAGATCCTTCTGAAATGCAGTCAGTTGAGTCGATGGTAACCAGGCAGTTTAGCGAATACAACTCATTTCTCAACCTTTGTACTGAAAGCCGCAAATTTATTAGCTACATTACCTGCTTTCTATGCTAGCAACTATGAGACAGTTTATTGGATGTTTACCACACATGGGTCACCGTCTTTCCAGGCTCCTGCCCTGCCAGGACCCCTAAGTCAATGCCATTTATTGGATATGTATTTTCAGAGCAACACCCAGTCACGGTAGAAATTTCTCCCCAGAGATCAGCCATACAGTTCGTCAGTGTCCCTGGCCCTGGGCGTGCTCGGAGTTTTCTCTGCGCACAGCTCCGCCTCTGCCAGAGTTCCCCCCAGCAACAAGAGAACAGTTTCTGAGCAGTCCTCTATCTTTCCCATAAAGCATCCAGCCTCATATGTTGAAGTTATTCAATAAAATTCTTTCTGAACCTAACCCATAGAGATAGATATATTTTTTGCTACACTCTTAGCTCCGAAAAGATTTGCAGTAATCTTAACTTTTTGTTTATGTTTGATTATACCTCCATTCAACAGTGAAAACTTTACTTTTCCTATCTTCAAAAAGTGAACTCACGTGGCATTTACCATTGAATATGTGAGACAATTGTTCGGTATCATTGCGACTTCCGA
Organism: Phataginus tricuspis; assembly: GCA_029783875.1. Classification (NCBI taxonomy): domain Eukaryota; kingdom Metazoa; phylum Chordata; class Mammalia; order Pholidota; family Manidae; genus Phataginus; species Phataginus tricuspis. Next base: position 2,827,081 of record JAQQAC010008719.1, on the reverse strand, counting down.
GGTTCATGTTGAACCTTCGTAGAGAAATAAGTTCAAATAGGATACAAACATTACTGTATAGTTATCTACATTTTCACCAGCTTTTATTATTCTAATATAATAATAATAACAATAATAACTTAACGGAGTGGTTATTATTTGCTGGGCACTTTTATGCCTTTGACTTAAATGTTTTATTATCACCACAGTACCTCTGTGAGGTAGTCACTATTATTATTTAAATGTTGCAGCCTAAAAAACTTTTCCAAGGATAAATAACTTTCCCAAGTTCATACACTTTATAACTATTAAAAACAGGATTTAGAAACTGAAAGTTTTATTCCTGAGTTCACTGTTAAACGCTGTAAAATATGTCCTCTTGAGAATGTGGAAGCGTTATCAGATGCTAAAACAAAGGTGTGGGATCTGCGCTGAACAACAGCATATGATGTAACCTGGGATTTCTCAGCAGTACTGCTGCTGACCTTTTGGACAGCGTTCCCGTCCTGGAGTTGTGTGTGCACTGTCAGGTGCCGGGCAGCTTCCCTGGCCTTTACCCCTTGGATGCCAGGAGCGCCCACAGGTCGTGTGATAAAAAAAAGTCTCCAGATGTGTCCAGATGTGCCCTGCAAGGACAAAGTCACCCCCAGGGGAGAAATACCACTCTGCGTTTTTTAAAAGTGGAAGTGTATTTAAATTCTCATCAGTGACTAACACACCCTCGCTATACAGCACGGCTGGATGATTGTTTCATCAAGACACCACCTGCGCTGAGCCTGTCTACTCTGGGTGCTCACTATCTTGTCTTCACATCAGGATGTCTTTTCAGGGATAAATAGTATTTTTAGAAGTTGTTCTCTGACCATCCTTTCCCTCAATCTTTCACAATATCCATCAGCTGAGAGGAAAAGACCACCACAAGGGGCTCAGATACCTGATGAGAAAAGATTTCTCAAGAAGTCCCCCTTCTCCTGAAGCTGTTACACACGAGCCGTTATGTGCGAGCTCTCAAGGCGTAGCTCTCAGGTAATCATTACTTTTAAAAAGTGTATTCCTGATACTAACTCATGAGACTATAACTAGATGCAATTTTTCTTCATCAACTCTTTGGATAGCTAGTTGTATGCAGGAGATCGATTATGTTAAGAAAGTTCTGAGGCAAGGTAAGATATTGTCAGTAACTTTTTTTCCCTCAAATCACTAGAATTTGAGAACGAGGACTACTGAGGTTTCCTGAGTGTCACACTTGCAGCCACATTTTCATTCCTTTTTGTGTAAGAATGTATCACATATCATCAAAATCAGCTAGTACCATCATAATTGACAATCACTCATCATTTGTGGATATGTGGTCATATAGTGATGATTTTGCAAGTACCAATTCTACAGAGAATTAGATACTTCTCTTTAATAATTATTCAAATTCACAGGCCCTTTTATAAACTTCTAGACCTGTGCTCTGATGCTCTATATCTGGGAAACCGTGGAAGGAAGCAATTCGGGAGCAGAACCCTTGTCCTTTTCCCTTGGCCATCTGAGCCACCTGCCGAAATGGCATGAACATTTGACTGTTGAAAGCAGGTCCCTGCACTGTAGGTAAAATGTGACGTTCACAACTTTATTACCAGCAGCAGGTCAGAGTTCTAAGTGAACATGTCACATTGCAGATAGAAAATTCCTTCTAAGAGTATCCTTACCTCTTACCAACTTACTGTGCAAAGACAATATTGTGCAAAAACTGGTCAACTTTCTCATTGCTCTTTTCCTTTCAAGTTTTTGTGATTATTTCATAAGCAGAAAGATATCAGTTTAATTGCCATTTTGACATTGACTAGTTTCAGGGTGAATATATGAATTACCATTCTTAATGCTATTTTTCATACTTGAATTTGTCAAATCATCAAAGTGTTTTCTTGACTTTAATGTCTTTCTTAGAGAAAATGAAATTTCAATCATGGCTTCAGGACTGTGAGGGATAACTTTTCCTAGATAGAGTATCAGCCCTTCTATACCAGGTATCTGTTGCTGATGCTAAAATACCCCGAAACTAAGTGGCTTATAAAGCACTATTTTATATGGCTCATGAGTCTGTGGACTGACTTGTCAGCTCTGCTGATCCTGGCTAGTCTCACTCATGCAACTGCAGTCAGCTCATGGGTCAGCTTGAACTGGCTGGTCCAACATGCCCCAGGCCAGGACAGCTCAGCTTTGTCCCATATAGCCTCTCCTTCGCCAGCAAGAAAGCACAGCTGATCACATATTAGCTGGTTAGTACCACAAGGCAGTGAGCAGAAATGCTCAAGGTCTTTTGAGGACTAATATTACTTTTGCCTCATTGTATTGACCAAAGTAAGTCACAGGTCAGTCCAGATTTTAGAGAGGGGAAATAGAGACTCTGTATCCGAATGAGAAGAGCTATAGTCAGTACAAAGGGCATATATAGGAAGTAAAAACTGTGGCTTTTTTTTTTCTATCTACTATACCTCCAATAGGGGCGGTTTTGATGTTTTGGATATAAACAAAATGAGCCTTGTGTATGTACAAGTATGTAGTCAAAATATGGTGGTAGTAGACTAGTCCTGTCCAGGAATTTTATAATTCACTGTGAGGTTGATCAAACCGACCAATTTACAGATGTAATATGGGCTATGGCTCTTTTTAAGAGTGAGTTGAGAATTTCCTGATTCATACTAAAACCATTTCTTTACTAACAAACATGACAGGACAGACACAGCAACATAGAAAAATTTGAGTAATGTCTTGAAAGTTCAGGCCTGTCTTGGTAAAGTTCATCTAATGCAGCGCCCTGTGGATCATTTTTTTTTTAAGTCAACAGGATCTCTTTGCAGAGATGGAATGTGAAGCATGTGAAAATGAGGCAGAATGTTCTGTTCTTTAATGCGGGGAAAAAATTGTAATGTGCTCACATTCCATTTCAATAGAAAAACCCCATGCAAATGTAGGATTCCAAGCAGAACTAAGACTCACTATAATACTGCTTCGTAATATTACTGCTAAAAAGCCATCATAATGCTTAGCTGGATTTCAGTGGTCTTGTTGCTCATGAATGTTCAAATTGCAGGGAAAACATATTTAGAGTAATTATCTGTTTCAAGCCACAACAAAGATATTTTCTTTTATTCCTACTTACTGTGGAATGCATATAGAGGTTTAAATAGAAGAACCCAGATTTAAGAAGTAGAAGAAAAACATCACCTACATTATAAAAATGAATCATATGTGAATAACCTTAAAGGTGCGCACGTTTTTGTGACCTGGTCAAATGTGTGGGTTCCTTCAGTGCTTTGGGAGGGTGTCTGCATCGGTACGTGACTTCTGAGTACATGTGAGGGATGCTGCGAGATAGGGTCAGTAGGAATGAAAAAAAAACCTCGTATGTGTATGTCACTTTGCAAAGTATATTCCCACAATTTGTGATCATGTTATTTTCATCAAACCTAGACAGAATACAGGGCAATATAATTATGCATTTTATAGGAAAACACCAAGATTCAGGAAGATGGATGACTTGTCAAATGTCATACTACTCATATGTAGAAGAACATGAAAGAAATGTGGGTTCTCTAAATCAATGTCTAGGACTCTTCTCCAGACATCACGACACCTTTTCCCTATAGAGATTAATAATGATGCTGTTACGTAACTCCAAACCCCAAATTGGAGTGGACATGCACCTGGGGTCATGACTAGGTTCCCTGTCTAGCTAACTTGCAAGATGGTTTTAGAAGTCTAAAGGACACCCCATTTCCCCCACCCCAGGGAAAGCTCGTGTTGGGCAAAGGAGGCAAGCATGATGGATTTTGTCCAGAAAGTTTGGTTATTAGAGAGAAGGAATAGTTCTGGATGTGGTGGTAGTCACTTATATCCATCTTGTGGATGTGTGGATTCACGCACTGGTCCTGGGGGGAGCATAATAGGGCTGTGATTAAGAAAATTTAAAGGAATAGTTTTGATACATTCTGTAATGTTTGCTTGCCATCAGTGTAACCTAAAAGATAGGCATTCCTCCTCTCCCTGCACTGCCAGGAGCCTCCCAGCCGCTTTATGCTATGTTGACTTTCACTTAGTAAGTGACTGGTTATCATAGGCTCCCCATTGGTGACTCATGGGAGACTGATACCTACATGGCATCATCTACTGGAGGTCACAGCGGGGATGCCCTGGGAGGCCTTGGTGTCAGCAAAGCAACAGGATGAGAAGGTAGATAGAGTACATGAGTACAGTGTAAAAATTTTTGCATACTTTGTCTCAGATTGTTTAAAATATAACTGTCTCTACTTTCTAAAACAGGAGTGCAACTTTGATTTTTAGCTTCAGGCTGCCCTCGGCCAAGCATTTGCCCTGTCCTGTTGCAGGACACTCACTATGGTCAAGGGGTTAGTCAGAAATAGCCAAGTCAGTGTCCATTTCATAGTTCAGGAACTAGGAGAAAAACACACTCATTCTGGAGCTTTTCAACTACTCCACTCATCCCTTGCTATTACCCTTCTCTAAAGCAGGGAAGGGACACAGATTCCACGCTAGCCTCCAGGCAGGATACTTCATTCTACGTGGCCCAGGAACCTCAGTGTCTGTGCTCCCTTTCTCAGCATGACCCTAGCTCACCTGACATTCCGTGTTTATGCTAACTTGTTACTAGGCGTAGCCCGAGTGTTTCTGCATCCTACCTTCATGCTTATTCTCACTCTTCTTTCTTCCTGATCTTTTCTACTAGGAACTTCCCTAGAGTAAAGCCTTGTCCTTACTACTCCACGGTTCATCAGAATAACTGTGCTATAAGTATTTAGGATTGACTATTGATACTAAAACCTAGCTTTGACATTTTTGAGAAAAATCTTTTTTATCTCAACAAAATCGAACTTTCTGTCCATGAGACTTAAAAACTTGAGTTCTGCCAAAGCAATGATATCTGTGTTCTAGGCATTATCTTCCCTTCACCCAGAGAGCTGTAAGTGCTTCTTCTTAAACAGATGCAAAGTGGTAACAAGGCAGAGAGGAAACATTAGGGTGTTATTTGGAATGAAACTGTATTGATTTATTACTTTATTATTTTTTCCAGTTAACTGAAATATAATTGACATATAACATGGTATTAGTGTAGGATGTATAACACATTGACTTGACATGTGTACCTATTTCAAACTGATTATTACAGTTAGTTTAGGTAACACACATCACCTTACAGAGTTACAATTATTTTTCTTGTGACAAAAACTTCAGAGATTTATTCTCTTAGCAACTTTCAAGTATATAATACAGTCCTGTTAACTATATAGGTCTATAAAGATGACTTATTTTAAAAATACAATATTAATACCATTATCACATGTGATTTATTTCTGGATAGCCACAGAAATTAATTTGGAAAGGGTACCAAGTTCCTTCATTAAAAAGTTGAATGTGTGAGCCAATAAAATGTGAGCCACTGTTCATGTAATGGGGTGACAGTAGTGTGTACAGGCTAAGGAAGTCTGAGAGACTAAGGCTGTAAAGCTTTGCTGTATTGGGATGGATGTGGGACCCATAGAATTTATTTAGCCCAGTGATTTTCAAACTGCCACCTAGTGCCATGCAGGTCTGTGGGGTTTTTCCTGGAAAACCAGTTGTCGATCAGAGCATTTACACTGTTTTACATATTAGCATTCTAACTGAAATTTCATTTGAAGGAAGTTTCCATTATTATAAGAAAATAAATATATATAGATGATAAATATAGTGATGAAATACAGAACAATACACTTGAGAGAGAGAAAGAGAGATGAAAACTTCTGTTTTGAACTTTAAATTAAATGCTTTCCTGCCCAGCAGGTTTCCTAGTTTATGGTGGATGCATTGTAGTTGGTAGGCAAGGAAGGGAACTTGGTTTTCTTTGATAGAACACTTACTATTCTAAGCACAGTTCATGATACTTTCATTATTTAATTCATTCTCACAGGAATCACTTGAAATGGTATTATGATCTCCATTTTATGAATGGCAACAGGCTCCCTGAAGTTAAGAAACTAGTTCAGAGTCAGTGAACTTGAAAGGTAGAAGTGGTTTTCAAATTATCTCAGGTTTGACTGAATTAAAAGTCCATACTTCTCTCCTACACTGGTATCACCATGGTGATTGTAACATGGTATAAAGTGGGGCCTGGTGTAGACGCAGTCACCTTGGGGTATCAGGCAGAAAGATATGTAGATTCCATTTGCTGCTGCAGTCTGTGGTTCAAGCAAAGAGGATCTTTCATTTAAACCAGGGGATGAAAATCAAATTTTTTGTATCATAAATTCTCATATGTATTCCACCACTTTTAAAGTCTTTGTCTAATTCCTTAGCTTTGAATACAATTGTTAATCACAACTTTTGTATCAAAAGATAAAATCTCATACCTGCTTTTCAAAGTATTCTTTCAACATTCACTATTATATTACCCAAATACACATATTTTGAGAATTTATTGCCAAGCTGTCTACTACATCCTGTTATCTTTTTAAGCAAAGATTAGATCTGTACTTTTTATAACCCCATATTATGCCTAGTAAATTATTCAAGAAATGGGTTAATCTTCTGAATTTACTCTCTAAAACTATGCTTCAGTAATATGTTGCACATGTTTATTCCATTATATTATGATCAATTCTATTTGACAAGCAATTGTGACAGAAACGTTAGCCAAAATTTATTAGAAACAGGAACAAAATTAATGAAATAGAAAAGCAAATTAAAAGCGGACTATATACTCTCACTGATGTTATTATGAAGAGACAGTCTAGGTGAAAACAGTAAGAAATTAATCATGAGAGGAGCAGCTATATTATAGTTAAAAAAAAAACCACAGGACTTGACAACAGAAGATCTAAGTTCAAGTCCCAGGTATGCCAAGTGCCAGCAATTTGAACAAGTAACTTAATTTGTAATTCTGTTTCATATCCATAAAATGAGGATAATAATGTCTATCTCCTATAGTTACTAGGCAGATTAAATAAAATTGCATGTAAAAGCATGTTAAGTTATAGAATGCCCTGCAGTAAAAAGCATCACTAGTAGAAGCCATTTTTTCTATTTCAGATTAAACTAAGTTACCCCAATTGCCAGCCTGACTGCTCATGGTCACTGCATTGGGGTACAGATGCCTTGGCTGGCTTATGCTTCAAAAATGAAGCTGAGAAGTAAGTAGGATTCAGCCTAGCCAAGCATTGCAATTATACTTTTTTTTGCTCAAAAGCTGAGAGGTTTCCTAAGTTTCCTCTCACTGTTTTCCAATCGGTACACCGGAAACTCTCCAATTTCACAGCCATCATCCCCTTTATGTTTTGGATTGGGATTTCTTCCCGTCGATGGGACTCACTGATCCATTCATCAAGCACTTTCCTGGCAATTTCTTTGTTCCAGGAATTATTTTAGTTGATAGTGTAGGATAATGAAGAAGACTAAAAATATATCATGAAGATTATGTTCAATAAGTAATAAGCAGTGAGCAATAAACAAACAAGGAGACATCAGTCTAAATGTTACAATGAATATAAGGAAAGATGACACAGGTGACAGCATAACAATGGATAGAAGTTAGTGTTCAGGACTCTGCCTCACTGAGAATCCCGATTCAATAGCTGGCAGTCTTACCACTTTAGAGAATTGCTTTAATTGCTCTGACCTTGCATTTCCCTACCTGAAAAATAGGGACAAGAATGTTAATAACTATTTCAAAAGGTTATTAAGAGGATTAAATGAAGTGTTACATGGAAAGTATTTAAACACACCCTGGAACATCTTTAGGTTAAGTAGTTAGTGCAGGCCTTTCTGACAATATAATAGTTAAGGTAAGACTTGGGTGACAAGGAGTTTGGGCTTTGAGAAGCTCTGAGTAGAACACTTAGTGTAAAAAAGTAGCTCATGTATGAAGGTTCTGATTTAGAAAGTAGGTTTGAGTTGTTAGAGAAAAAAGATCACTGATATTGTAAGCATAGTGTTAATTTTATGTGTCAACTTGACTAGTCTAAAGAATGCCCACATAGATGGCTAAACATTATTTCTTGGTGTGTCTGTGAGCATCTTTCTGGAAGAGATTAGCATTTGATTCAGTAGACAGTGAAGAAGATTGTCCTCACCCGTGTGGGCTGGCATTATCCAATCTGTTGAAGGTCCCAAAAAAGGCAGTTCCCTCTCTCTCTTCTCGAGCTGGGACATCCATCTTTTCCTGCTCTTGAATATCAGAGCACTTAGTTTTTGAGCCTTCAGACTCCAGGACTTATACCATTGCCTCCCTTGGCTTCAAACCTTTAGACTTGGATTTAACTATATCACTGGCCTTCCCGGTTCTCCAGCTTGCACATGGCAAATCATGGGACTACTCAGCCCCCCATAACTTTGATATATTTCTCTGGAGAGCCCTAATTCACATCCAATCAAGTGGTGCAGGAGAAGGATGCTAGACCTTGTAAACTCTTGGTGGAGGTTGGATTTATTTTGTATTTGATGGGTTGTCTTCTAAGAAATTTTATTAGGGAAATGAGAGGACATGTCTGGCGCAACAGGCTACTGTACAATACAACACTTGATATCTTACAGTCCAAGATGATAGAGGTTTGGAGTAGAACAATAGCTGCAGTGGTGGAGGAAAGCAGGCAGACTCCATGGCTCCATGGCAGGGAGGAAGGTGCCAAAAATGGAACATAACAAAGAGTTGCAAATGAAAAAAGAGGGAAACTATAAAATATGGTTTCACAACAGTCAAGAGAAGAATGAAAAGAAATTTCAAGAGGAAGGGAGCATTTAAGTATCAAAGGTTGCTGAGAGGTTGGGCAAAATGAAGACAGGGAAGTGGACGTCGGTCATTTGGTCGTGGTCACTGAATACCTTGAGCACAACAGTTTTAGAGAAATGCTGGAAGACTGAGTAGGGTGAGGCGAGAAGTGAAGAGAGTGATTCTGGGCGACTCTTCTGAGAATTTGTACTGTGAAAGATGCTAGGACTCAGTGGAGAGGGTTGTAAGTACAAAGAGCTCTAGTTTCTGTTCTTGGCTGTGTTGATATTATTGTTGTTTTTAATATGGGAAATACCAGAGCATCGGCTTCCTTTTCTCAAATTATTTGAAGTTTCTGGTTGCAAATACACACTCCGACAGTTCCCACCCACTCAGCTCCCCTCCGGCTTTGTCATTTTCCAATTTGTGCTGAGTTTGAACCATTAAGTATGTAAATATTAGCTACAGTTCCAGAAGTTGGGGGCAGGAAGCGGTAGCAGACATTTGTGTTCAGTACCTTGACACAGTCCTGTATCTGTAATTATCAAAATCCCAGAATTCAGATGCCAGTGGTGACCAGAGTCCAACCATCTCAGTGGGTTTAGTGAGAAAAAAACCAAAGTCCCGCTCAAAAGATTATGAAGTTTAAAGTGCCCTGTCACATCGGTTTGCGTGGAATTCGACTAGATAGCCATTTCAATATTGGTTTAAATGTTGCTCTTTCATTCTCCTACCCTTTGTATCGAATGCTTATCTGTCCATTTAATTCCATAATGTAAGTCATACTGTGTCTTGAAGCGAATGCGGCGCCTCAGTCCACCTCCTCTCCTGCTCCCCATGCTCCGGCACTGATTTGCACGAAGCGCTTCCCGCCTAGCAGGCGCCTTCAGCACTGCACCAAACTCCTGATACGATACACTGAGAAGGTAAGAGCATCACCTACAACTACTGTCTTTCAAAATGTTTAACCTGAGTCTAATCATGAGTAAACAATCAGACACATCCAAACTGAGAGTCATTCGGCAAAACGACTGCCCTGAGCTCGACGACGGTGCCAGTGCGGTAAGACTACACTGAAGGAGGTTAAAGAGAGGTGATAATGAAATGCGATGTACAATCACGGATTAGATCCTGGATTGGAAAATAGCTACAAGGGCGGCATTTAGAAAACTGGGGACATTTGTTGGATCGTATATTAGATAACAATTTTATACACTATTAAATTCCTTGAGTGTCCCAATTGTCTTGTGGTATGAGAAGAACGCTCGTGTTTTTAGGAGCTGGATGCTGAATTACTTATGTGAATTATTTTCTCTCCAATTTATTCTTAAATGCTTCAGAAGAGGCAGATGCACAGATGAGAAAAGAAATAAAACAAACAAAATGGACAACATTTTGTATTTGGTGCACCTAGGTAAGATTCACAGATGTTCACAATACAATTTTGCAACTTTTATGAGGATTAGGAAATTTCTAAACAAAGACTCAAAATAAAATATGAAAACTAAATAAATGACTCCTATACTAATGTCCATATTTAAACATTTAATCTGCACACAAATGCTGATAATATTTACTGTCTGATAATACTACAGTTTAGTTTTGCCTACAGAATTCCAAAATCTTTGTAGGCAGGAAACAAGCTACAGTCATTTTTATCAACCCTAAGCTCTAGAAAAAAAGTGATGTCAAAAAACTGAGACTCAGGAAATGTTTGCTAACACAAAAACTATGAAAATGCTGAAAATATTGAGGCTGCTAAAGAAAAACATTTAGACACTCTAGTGGAAAAAGTAAACCCCTGATACATTTTTTTTTGAAGTTCTAGTAATTATACTTTGGGCCAGATATCAGTTAAGGACATAGCTCAGAGAGAGAACAGTCATCACAGCTTAGAAATAGGAATATCGATAAGCAATTATCCAAGTCATTACAACACTGCTATTAAAATCATGGCTCAAAAAACAGCTATGAATAACCCTAGACTTAGGAATTAACATCATAGGAAATATATGTCAATACAAGTCAATAAAATTGAAATAAAATTTTCTTAAGTCAAATATATCATTTTAGCTCCTATTTTATGTTACAGAGGATACAAGTATCTACAAAAACATGTAATGCCAAGTCTTTCTGTTGGGAGTAGATGAACTGGGGATTTTAAAGAGTTTAAAAGATTAGGTATCATCAATTTGTAATTTTTCCCTTTTGTCACTTTGAAAAGCCAATTTATACAAGTCCATTTTGCAGACCCCATAAAGAATCCTCCCTAGTTTCTCTCTTAGAGGAGCCTGGATTGTACGGGAAGGCTGGGAACGGGTTAGAATTGGTTTCAATGCTACCATCCTCACCTTCACCTACTTTTAAGGTTCTAAAATATAATCAAGATAAAAATTTTATTCTGTGCTTTCAAAAGAAAATCCTTCTGTGATTCACCCTTTGGTGTTAATGAAGTAATGTGGAACTAATCAGAGAGTTCCATCCATTCATGGTAGAAATGTAAAAGTATAAAATATACAGTGATGATCTATGTGGAATCGCAAATTTTTATTTGGCTAAGACTCGTAGAATTTCTCATGACCTTTTTTAGAGTATCTCATTTCCTCATCAGTATCATTCTAGTGCCACATTTTTTATCATTCCAACCAGCAAGTAAATATTGGATGGAAAAGAAGTCATGATCCCCCATCACCAAAAGAAAATTAGAAAATATACTCTTATCTAAAATACAGAAGTAGCTTTGAGCCCTACAAAATAGATTCCTTTGACATTTTGTTTTTATTTGAGCAAACTGCTTAGTTTTATTGAGCAGGTCTATACTTTAGAAGCTCTACATTTAATATATTTCATTAAAGCACACTGTATTTTACCCTCCTGCTAAGATTAGACTCAAAGATACAAAAAGGGAGTTGAGAAGAATTGAGACTATGCTTAAAATGCTATTTAAAAAAAAATGGACTAATGCATATGGCATGTAGGAAGGGCCTTTGTTTAAAATACATTTCTCTGGCAAAAATATGTTAAGGTAATCTAGACTTACTACCCCAAGGCAGGAAAGGAATATCTCTGCAACTTAACATCATATTGTTTAAGATTCTCAGGAACATATATTGAATCAGCAAAATTCTTTCCTACATTCTAGAATTGTCTCATATATTTAGAATGCCTAAAATCATTATTTTTGAAGTTATCTTTGCTTCCTATTTTTATTCCATGTATGCCTTAGCAGTACTTTTTATAAAACAGCCACCTCAGCCTTCACACTGAGATTAGTTTGACTCTTTTTAGAAGCCTCTAGCCTTTTCATATGTATCCTGTAAAATCTTAACTCATTTCTTCTTGTTTACCATTTAAAATAATATTTCTTTTAGTTTCAACTGATACTCCTAGATCAAATGAACTAATTTCAAGAGATAACTTGATAAGTCTCCCCATACTGCAGACTTTTTCACTACTGCTCAAAAAGTGCCCATTTCACTAGTAAAACTTATTTATGCTTGATACCTCCTCCCACTCTTTGAACATCGGAAATGCTTTCATTACGCATATTTAGCTCGCATTTGTGATAAGAGCCAGGTTGGTGATCATGGGAACAATTATCCCACTGTTAAATAAATTTATATGCACAAAGGTATGTACAAAATTTTCCTAAAAACGAAACTGATAATCTATGTGAAGACATTTTTCAGATTTGATCCACACTAGATTTCAGGTTCAACCTACAAATAAATTTGCATCGCCAACAAAAATCTTAAATTAGGAGTAAATTCATTAAGTAATTCCTTGATTACCCATATGTTTATATCTTGTTTTACTCAGTTTTTAACACATGACCTTTCTTTCTTTAAGAGCTTGACCGCACATACAGATGGACTCTGTCACATACCCACACCCCCATGCATATCCTGCCATTGCTAGAAACAGCTTGAGCTCAGTTGCAGCACCACTCTCCTGCTGTCCTGGAGAGACCCACGTAGCGTTTTAGCTGCATATTCAGATTTTGAATATCTTCATAACACTGCTATGGAAATCCCCAAACAGCTTTTGCATCTGAGATAATGAAGGGTCCCAACATTACATGTTGGGCTATGAAGAAAGTGCACGCCTTTTATTCTTATGAGTCCCTTTATAGTATCTGATGTTATTGAAACAGGGACTGCTTAGGGCAAGGGAGAAAACTAGGACAAATTTAGAAGCAGTCAGTTTATTCATTTCCCTTTATGTTCACTGATATACCACTTTCAGTAATAAAATCTTTGTTCTGTGTTTTGGCACTCAAAGTCATGAAATTAAAATGACTATAAGGAAAACGTATTGCAGGTTATTTATCTTTGTGAGGTAGATTATGTTTATGTGAAGTAGAAATGTAAGTTATGATTTTGGTCTAAGAATATTAACAAAAACAGTTCACTTTATAATTATTGTTGACTTAATTGTGGGAGTATATTTACTGAGAAATATTTTCAGTATTGCAATTAGATATGTATAAATTCAATGTAGACACAGAACTATTGAAATAAAGCCAATAGCTATGAATCTCTAGTGAAATAATACAAAGAGCATTGCTTCAGACCCCATAAATTCTTTGCCTTGTAGAACATTATTTCTAATCTTTTTTACCCTTTCCCAAGTTTAGACTTTGAAACCTCACTCTATAGCAGAGAAAACTGCAAAAAAGTATGCCCCATTCTTCCATCTCAAATACACACATACTAATTTTCACTTTTAGCTTAAACATGCAAAGAGTTTTGAAGTAATTACTCCCATTCTTACAATTAGAAAAAAGCTGAACAGAACTAAAATCAACAGCTTTTCTCGGACTTACGAGAGATTTGAGGTCATCAGGCAAATGGCCGCCCCAAAACTGGAGAAATGGGCAAACACAGAGAATTACAGCCAGATCTGCTTTCCGAAATCAGAAACAACCAACAACATAAACTGACAGGAACACATAAATGGTCATTTTGATACATTCCTGCAGGCTGATTATGAACTAGCATGATACTACAAACTCCTAGGAGACATTCTTTCAATAAATGATGCTAGAACAACTGGACATAACATGCAAAAAAAATAAACCCAAACAAAGACCTTACAGTTTAAAAAAAATTGACTCAAAATGTATCATAATTCAAATGTAAAATGGAAAGCTATACATGGAGAATATAGTCAATGATTCTGGAACATCTTTCTACATCTACAGATAGTAACTGCACTAGAGGGGGTGAGGATTTGATAATGTGGGTAACTGTTGAACCACTATGTTGTACATTTGAAACCAGCGTAAGATTGTACATCAATGATACTTTAATAAAAAAAATACACAGCACTTTAAAAAAGTTTAAAAAGTAGAAAGCTATAAAATTTCTAGAAGATAGCATATGAGAAAATTACCAATCTGGGTTCGGCAATGAATATTTAGACACAAGACCAAAAGTATGATTATTTTGATAAAAGAAAAATTGATAAGTGGGACTTCACTAAAATTAAAAACTTCTCTTTAAAAGACACTGTTAACTGAATGAAAAGATAAGCCAAATACTAGAAGAAACGAGTTTAAAAATACATACCTGAAAAAGGACTTGTATCAAAATTTAAGGACTCAACAGTAAGAAAATGAACAACATGATTAGAAAATGGGGAAAAGATTTCAACAGCCACCTTACCAAAAAAGTATGTATAGTGGTATCAGCAAAAAATAGCATAACTCCATAGTCCCATTCCTCCAAGGAAATACCTAAGAATCAAGCAAAAATCAGAATCAGCATTGTCAGAATTCGAGAAAATTGTCTAAAGTTTTCAGCAAGCAAGAAAATGCTGAGACAAAAGCAAAGCAACTTTAAAATAATAAGAAAGCTTTGCATCATTTATACTTTCCCTCGCCACACTCTCCTTTCCACCTCAGTTGCAGTCTTGAAGACAGCAACCCACATGCCAATGAGCCTGTTCTCTGGTTCTGGAGGGACCAGAACAGAGCTTGTGCTTAAAGAATGGTATTTGTCTGCTCTGACCTGCCTGGGAGCCACCTAAGGACTAAGGGCACGTGTCTTTGTGTATTCTATCTCAGAATTTACTCAGGGAAGACTCACTTGTCATTCCTCAAAAATATTCTAAGATGAATAAACAACTTGCTACCTCCTGGGGCAAAAGATTAGAGTGGAGGCAGACAAGAGTGTTGAAATCTTGGGAAGCAAAGCTGGAGAGAGAATTTCTGTGGGAAATTCAGGCATTCAAAAGGGCTGGAGTATTTGGAAAGCCATGCACATATGCATGTCCAGGGCAGGTAACCCATTCAGAGAAGATCTGAGAAGACCCTCTTAAATTTTCATCTCTGGCTATAGTCTCCATGCAAGCAGGAAGTGAAGACTAAGGGAGAGTTGTAAATGGCTGCATGTCTAAGTGCTGAAAGCATGCCCCCAACATAAAGCCAATCTTGTAAAGCACAGGAGTTTCTTTCTTTCTTTTCTGCCTTTTCTATTCTTTTTTATAGTCTTGCTCTTATTATTCATTGAAGATATTTTCTAATTTCCTGTGTAATTTCTTCTTTGACCTGTGACTTACCCAGAGTTGCTTAATTTCCAAATATTTTGAGACTTTCTTGATATTTTTATTAATTTCTATGTAATATCATGGCAGTCAGGGAACAATACTTTGCATGTTTCAATCCTTTGAAATGTATTGAAGTGTTTTATGGCTCACCATGATATATGTGTACAGGTATGGTTTAACAATCCCAATATTGCTATACATGTATACTGGAATTGAACAGTTAGGTTAAGAGATGGTGAATTGTGGGACCCAGTTTTCTCACTGTTGAAGTAAAAGTTTAAGTAAGCAATAGAATGAGGCAAGAATGTCCATGTGACCACAGATTAGAGTTGAAGACATCAATAGGAAATCATGGTTAGCTTAATAAAGATACAGATCATTACATATAGAAATATATAAAGATATTTATGTAAAAAATTCCTCCCCCAAACTTTTAACCCCAATTTAATCATGGGGGGAAAAAATTCAGACAAATTCCACTGAAGGGATATTCTGAAGAAAAAAAAAGAAAAGAAAAGAACCATAACAGTGAAGGTAAGTCAAAGGAACACAGAAGCCAAGAACTCCCAATGGCCAAAGTTGGAACAATTTGAGCAACAAAATATATATAATAGTATCGGATTATAACCTAAAGTTTCAATAAATACATGTAAGTCCATACTGATATAAATAAACCAATGGGGGATAATATGACACAAACCTCAGGAGAAGCATACCTCCCAACAACTAAGTGTGGGCAGCCCACGGGGGCCTCTCCCGCAGGAGCCCAGACTGTGAAGCGGGAAAAGGAAGAGCAGCTGGATAGGGGAGAAACCCGATGAACGACCTCATGCAGGTGATCCAGACCAGCACCGTTTATGACAAACCAAGTTGATACTATGTATCCTTGAATGATGAACTGAGAAGGACACTTTACCTTTGTGATCTTCCTTCCCAGAACCTATAACCCAGTGATAGGTTCATAGGGGGACAAAAGAAGAGAAATTCCAACAGAGGGAAATTCTAAAATATACCTGAAAACTGTCAAGGTCATCAAAAACGAGGAAAGTCTGAGAGACTGTCACCCCTCACAGTAAGAGGAGACTTAAGGAGATGTGACAACTGAAGGTAATGTGGTGTCCTGGAGGGAAATTCTGGAGTAGGACTTTTGCATTAGGTGAAAACTAAGGAAGTATGAATAAAGTCTGGACTTAATTAAATTCTTATCATTCTCTCAATATAGTGATGTAAGATGTTAGTAGGGGTAACTGAATTTTGAGTATGTGGAAACACTAATTCACAATTTTTATGTAAGTCTAACACTTTTAAAATAAAATGTTATTTTAAAAAGATATAAGAAACTGCTTCCTCATGAAAATATATACTCATACACACTCTTTTTGTGGGGTAGGGGTACCACTCTCTTAAGGGGCTTGAGAGATCTCCTAAGCACTAGGAAATAGAGGTACTTGAGGAGAAAGGATATAAAAGAAAGCATCCACATAAAAGGTAATTATCCAGTGAGTAGTTCATGGCTGGGTAGAGTGGGCACAGTCATGCTGTGCATTTTTAAGACTAAAGGCTATTCATTATTAGGGGCTGTCATTTTCTAACACTTCTCCCTGGGTGTTAGACATTGAGAAATTCTAAACAGATTGCTAAATAGATATTGTTTTGACCTTTATTCCTGTTCACATCTAGACAGGAACTCATGCTTTCACTTCTCCCTCGCTGCTCACAATGCAGTGTTCATATAATTCTCCTTGAGGCTGTGACACCAAAAGCCTTAGGACCTATGACGGACCCCATATAAAAAGCAGTATGCTTGACTAGCCAAGCTGAACAACTTGCATGACCTGTGATGAACCTTGAGTGGTAGCCCAGCAGTAGTAGTTAAATTGGTAAGATCTTTCCACAGTCCTAGAGTCTTCATCCATGTCCTAATCTGAGTTATTCTGCATAGATGTGTGTAAAAAGACTAGATGTAGAAATGTATTATTTGCATATGATAAAGGTTATCTACAAACTGGCTGATGGCACCTGCCAAAGAGGAGAAAGATGCTTTAAACGGTAAAAGGAGGACTTCTATTTTCAATTAGGATTTAAAATGTAATAATGTTGCTCCAAACATAAAAATGAAAATAAGCTGAACAAGTTACCAAACACTTAAAAATAAATTCAGAGAGAGGGTTCCAGGAAGATGGCGGCATGAGCAGGGTGGTGGAAATATCCTCCCAAAGCCATATAAATCTATGAAAATACAGGAAATATAACTATTCCTAAAAGAGAGACCAGAAGATACAGGACAGCGCACAGGCTGCATCTGCACCTGAGAGGACTTGGCACCCCGCGAGGTGGGTAAGATACGGAGCCGCGACCCAGTGGGACCCAAGCACTCCCCCACCCCAGCGCACCGCGGGAGGAGAGGATTCAGAGCCAGGAGGGAGTGGAAGAACAGGCCCGCGAAATAACCAGCCCCGGGGATCTGCGCCAGGAGCGCTGACACACACCGCGCGGTGCATCGGATATTGGAGAGGCAGAAGGTGCAGGTTTTGAGCTGGGAAAGCGCCCGGTCCGTGCAGCCGTGGCCCCGGGACAAGAGAAAAGGACGCGCTGTCTTTAGTGGTCTTGGGGAGGCGGGGGGGCCCAGCAAGGGAACACGATCACCCCGGCATGCTCAGCCCAGTGGGCTGGCAGTCCTGAGGAATTTCGGACCCCTTGGCTGGCAACTGGGAAAAGGTAGCCACACTGAAACTTTACACAGAGAACAACAGCTTCCCATTCGTTCCCGCCCTGCCCAGAGCTACAAAGGGCCCGGCGGAGCTGTGCGGCTGCGGCTGAGGAATAGTGGAGCAACAGCGCCACCTACAGCATCCTTAAAGGATCCACTCTGGGTGGGCGTTTTTTTTTTCCCCCTTTCTCTTCTCTTCTTTCTTTTAATTGTTTTCCTTCTGTTTTGTTGTTTGTTTTTCTTTTTGTTTTTGTTTATTGTGGGGTTTTTTTGTTTTTGTTTTTGTTTTTTTTTAAGTTTTAAAGAGCCCAGCTGACAAACATGGCACCTACCAGGAACCACTTCTATCACCATGAAAAGACAGAGGAATATGGTACAGACAAAGATCACCCAGACCCAGACAACACCTGAGAGGGAGCCTGAAGAGATGGAAATGCACAATCTTCCTGAAAAATAATTTAGAATAAAAGTCATAACCATGCTGATGGATCTACAGAGAAATATGCAAGAGCTGAGGGAGGAAGTGAGGGACGTGAGGAAAGACAATGCAGAACTGAGACAAGCCATCAACAGGCTTAGCAGCAGACTGGATGAGGTGCAAGAGACTGTTAATGGAATAGAAAGCAGAGAACAGGAATACAGAGAAGCTGAAGCAGAGAGAGATAAAAAGATCTCTAAGAATGAAAGAATATTAAGAGAACTGTATGACCAATCCAAACGGAACAATATTCGCATTTTAGGAGTACCAGAGGAAGAAGAGAGAGAAAAAAGGATAGAAAGTGTCTTTGAAGAAATAATCGCTGAAAACTTCCCCATGCTGGGAAGGAAATAGTCTCGCAGTCCACAGAAGCCCACAGATCTCCCAACACAAGGGACCCAAGGAAGACAACACCAAGACACATAATAATTAAAATGGCAAAGATCAAAGATAAAGACAGAATATTAAAGGCAGCTAGAGAGAGAAAAAAGATCATCTACAAATGAAAACCCATGAGACTATCATCAGACTTCTCAACAGAAACCTTACAGTCCAGAAGAGAATGGCATGATATATTTAATGTAATGAAACACAAGGGCCTCAAACCAAGAATACTGTATCCAGCACAATTATCATTTAAATATGACGGAGGGATTAAACAATTTGCAGACAAATGAAAGCTGAGAGAATTAGCCTCCCATAAACCACCTCTACAGGAAATCTTAAATGAACTGCTCTACAGGGAAGCACTCCTAAGGCTAAAAAGACATCACCAGAGAAAATAAAATCATAGCAAAGAAAGCAGACCATCCAAATACTAATTAAAGGCAAAGAATAAAACACCTAGTATATAAAGAATGGAGGAGGAAGAATAAGAAGTGAGAGAAATAAAGAAACATCAGACTGTGTTTACAATAACTTAACAAGAAAGTTAAGTTAGATTGTTAGATAGTAAAGAAGCAACCCTTGAACATTTGGTAACCACGAATCTAAAGGCAGCAATGGCAATAAGTACATATCTATCAATAATCACCCTAAATGTAAATGGACTGAATGCACCAATCAAAAGACAGAGTAACAGAATGGATAAAAAAAGCAAGACACATCTAAATGCTGCCTACAATAGATTCACTTTAAACCCAAAGACATACACAGACTAAAAGTGAAGGGATGGAAAAAGACATTTCATGCAAACAACAAGGAGAAAAAAGCAGGTGTTGCAGTACTTGTATCAGACAAAATAGACTTCAAAATGAAGAAAGTAACAAGAGATAAAGAAGGACATTACATAATGATAAATGGGTCAATCCAACAAGATGATATAACCATTATAAATATATATGCACCCAATACGGGAGTGCCAGCATATGTGAAACAAATACTAACAGAATTAAAGGAGGAAATAGACAGCAATGCATTCATTTTAGGTGACTTCCACACACCACTCACTCCAAAGGACAGATCAACCAGACAGAAAATAAGTAAGGACACAGAGGCACTGAACAACACACTAGAACAGATGGACCTAACAGATATCTACAGAACTCTGCACCCAAAAGCAGCAGGATACACATTCTTCTCAAGTGCACATGGAACATTTTCCAGAATAGACCACATACTAGGCCACAAAATGAACCTCAGTAAATTAAAAAAGATTGAAATTCTACCAAACAACTTCTCAGATCACAAAGGTATAAAACTAGAAATAAATTGTACAAAGAAAACAAAAAGGCTCACAAATACATGGAGACTTAACTACATTCTCATAATTAATCAGTGGGTTAAGGACGGAATAAAAACAGAAATCAAAGAATATATGGAGACTAATGACAACAACAACACAAAGCCCCAACTTCTGTGAGATGCAGCCAAGGCAGTTCTAAGAGGAAAGTATATTGCAATCCAGGCCTATATAAGAAGGAAGAACATTTCCCAAATGAATAGTCTAAAGACACAATTACTGAAATTGGAAAAAGAAGAATAAATGAGGCCCAAAGTCACCAGAAGGAGGGACATAATAAAGATCAGAGAAGAAATAAATAAAATTGAGAAGAATAAAACAATAGAAAAAATCAATGAAACCAAGAGCTGGTTCTTTGAAAAAATAAATAAAATAGATAAACCCCTAGCCAGACTTATTAAGAGAAAAAGAGAATCTACACACATTAACAGAATCAGAAATGAGAAAGGCAAAATCATGAACGACCCCACAGAAATACAAAGAATTATAAGAGAATACTATGAATATCTATATGCTAACAAGCTGGAAAACCTAGAAGAAATGGACTTCTTAGAAAAATACAACCTTCCAAAACTGACCAAACAAGAAACAGAAAAACTAAACAGACCAATCACCAGCAACGAAATTGAAGTGGTAATCAAAAAACTACCCAAGAACAAAACCCCAGACCAGATGGGTTCACCTCTGAATTCTACCCGATGTATAGAGAAGAAATAACACCCATTCTCCTTAAAGTTTTCCAAAAAATAGAACAGGAGGGAATACTTCCAAATGCGTTCTATGAAGCTAGCATCACTCTGATACCAAAACATGGCAAAGACATCACCAAAAAAGAAAACTACAGAGCAATATCCCTGATGAATGTAGATGCAAAAATACTCAACAAAATATTAGCAAACTGAATTAAAAAATACATCAAGAGGATCATACACCATGATCAAGTGGGATTCATCCCAGGGATGCAAGGATGGTACAAAATTCGAAAATCCATCAATATCATCCACCACATCAACAAAAAGAAAAACAAAAACCACATGATCATCTCCATAGATGCTGAAAAAGCATTTGACAAAATTCAGCATCCATTCATGATTAAAACTCTCAACAAAATGGGTATAGATGGCAAGTACCTCAACATCATAAAGGCCATATATGACAAACCCACAGCTAATATCATACTTAACAATGAGAAGTTGAAAGCTTTTCATCTAAGATCAGGAACAAGACAGGGATGCCCACTCTCTCCACTGTTATTCAACATAGTACTGGAGGTCCTAGCCACGGCAATCAGACAAAACAAAGACATACAAGGCATCCAGATTGGTAAAGAAGAAGTCAAATTCTCACTATTTGCAGATGACATGATATTGTACATAAAATACCCTAAAGACTCCACTCCAAAACTACTAGAACTAATATCTGAATTCAGCAAAGTTACAGGATACAAAATTAACACACAGAAATCTGTTGCTTTCCTATACGCTAATGATGAACTAACAGAAAGAGAAATCAGAAAAGCAATTCCATTTATAATTGCACCTAAAAGAATAAAATACCTAGGAATAAACCTAACAAAGGAAGTGAAAGACCTGTACTCTGAAAACCACAAGACACTCCTAAGAGAAATTAAAGAGGACACTAACAAATGGAAATGCATCCCATGCTCTTGGCTAGGAAGAATAAATATTGTCAAAATGGCTATACTACCTAAAGCAATCTACAGATTCAATGCAATCCCTATAAAACTACCAACAGCTTTCTTCAATGAACTGGAACAAATAATTCTAAAATTCATATGGAACCACAAAAGACCCCAAATAGCCAAAGCAATCCTGAGAAGGAGGAATAAAACAGGGGGAATTAAACTCCCTGACTTCAAGCTTTACTACAAAGCCACAGTAATCAAGACAATTTGGTATTTGCAGAAAAACAGGCCCACAGAACAGTGGAACACAATAGAAAATCCAAACATTAACCCAAACATACACTGTCAACTAATATTTGATAAAGGAGCCTTGGATATACAATGGGGAGATGACAACCTCTTCAGCAGCTGGTGTTGGCAAAACTGGACAGCTACATGCAAGAGAATGAAACTGGACTACTGTCTAACCCCATACACAAAAGTAAACTCAAAATGGATCAAAGACCTGAATGTAAGTTATGAAACCATAAAACTCTTAGAAAAAAACATAGGCAAAAATTTCTTAGACATAAACATGAGCGACATCTTCATGAACATATCCCCCCAGACAAGGGAAACAAAAGCAAAAATGAACAAGTGGACTATATCAAGCCGAAAACCTTCTGTGCAGCAAAGGACACCATCAGTAGAACAAAAAGACATCCTACAGTATGGGAGAATATATTCATAAATTACATATCCGATAAGGGGTTGACATCCAAAATATATAAAGAACTCACGCACCTCAACAAACATAAAGTAAATAATCCAATTAATAAAGGGGCAGAGGACATGAATAGACACTTCTCCAAAGAAGAAATTCAGATGGCCAACAGGCGCATGTAAAGATGCTCCACATCGCTAATCATCAGAGAAATCCATATTAAAACCACAATGAGATATCACCTCATACCAGTGAGGATGGCCAACATCCAAAACACGAACAACAACAAATGTTGGCGAGGATGTGGAGAAAAGGGAACCCTCCTACACTGCTGGTGAGAATGCAAATTAGTTCAACCGTTGTGGAAAGCAGTATGGAGGTTCCTCAAAAATCTCAAAATAGAAATACCATTTGACCCAGGAATTCCACTCCTAGGAATTTACCCTAAGAATGCAGCAGCCCAGTTTGAAAAAGACATATGTACCCCTATATTTATCGCAGCACTATTTACAATAGCCAAGAAATGGTAGCAACCTAAGTGTCCATCAGTAGATGAACGGATAAAGAAGATGTGGTACATATATACAGTCGAATATTATACAGCCATAAGAAGAAAACAAATCCTACCATTTGCAACAACATGGATGGAGCTAGAGGGTATTATGCTCAGTGAAATAAGCCAAGCCGAAAAAGACAAGGACCAAATGATTTCACTCATATGTGGATTATAAGAACAAAGAAAAAAACGGAAGGAACAAAACAGCAGCAGACTCACAGAACCCAAGAATGGACTAATAGTTACCAAAGGGAAAGGGTCTGGGGAAGATGGGTGGGAAGGGAGGGACAAGGGGGAAAAAGGGGCATTACGATTAGCAGATGTAATGTTGGGGAGGCACGGGGAGGGCTGTACATCTCAGAGAAGACAAGTAGTGATTCTATAGCATCTCACTACGCTGATGGACAGTGACTGTAATGGGGTTGGTGGGTGAAGGGGGTAGTTTAATCACCATAATATTGCACATGTAATTGTAGATTAATGATACCAAAATAAACTATTAAAAATAAATAAGTAAATAAATAAATTCACAGAGATAAGAAGGCAAACGAATCAAAACAAGCTAATATCCAGAAAGAGACATGTCCAACAGAGGCAAGAACAGATAAACGATGTAAGCAGAGAGATTGAAACTTGAAGAAAGAATCAAGAAGGAATGTTAGAAATAAAAAGTAAAACTAAACACAGTTGCAAAAATAAAATTTGTCTGGTGAATTCATGAGAAAACTGGGCATGACCAAGAAAACAATCAGTGCACTTGAAGATAGGATGAGAGAAACATGCCAAACTGAAATAAAGAGAAAAAGGAATGAATAAAAAAAAAGAATGAAACACCCAAGAACCATAAGACAACATCAAAACGTGTAACATATACATGATTTTGATACCAGAAAGAGAACAAAAAGAAAACAGAACAGAGAAAACTATTTGAAGTAGTAATGATCAAGAATTTTTCTGAAATTACAGATACAATACACAGATTCCAGAAGCTGAAAGCAGAGTATCTCCCCACCTTCCGCCAACCCCCCAAAAAACCCTTGAAACATACACACATACAGGCATATCATATTCAAACAGCAGAAACAAGAAGAGTACAGATATAAAGACTAAGACAAATTGAATGTAAAAGAACAAATACAATATTGTCAGAGATAAATATTTGATAAAATAAAAAGATCTATTAATTGGAAAGACATTTTAATCTTTGCAGTACATGTACCTAAAAAATAGAGATTCAAATTCATGAATAAAAAGGAGACAAATAGACAAATCCATGATCATATTGGAAGTCTTAATATCCTCTTCTCAGTAATTCAGAGAACAATAACACAAATGCTGTTAAGCAGAAAGAATATTTGAACAACACTGTGAACATCCTGGACTAGTTGGTATTTATAGAAAGCCACGCTTGCCTGCATAAGAATACACGTTCTTCTCAAGTGCACGTGTATCACATGGTAGGCCATAAAAGACATCTCAATTAGTTTCAAAGGATTGAAACAAAGTTTTCCTTTCTGACTACAGTGGTATTAAATTAAATTAGAAATCAAGAATAAAATATCAAGGAAATCCCTAAATATTTGGAAATTAAGATACTCATCTTTAAATAACTCATTGGTCAAAGAAAGAACTCACATGGGAAATTAGAAAATATTTTTATCCAAATGATAATGAAATGCAACATCAAATCAGTGGATAGAGATAGATACGGCTGTAGTAAAGAGAAAGAGTATTTTGGATGTCGGGCCACTCACAGTTTACAAGCCTGCCCCTCCCCTCCCTCTTTTGTCCCAGCTCTGGGCAAGCCAATAAGAAAGCCTCCGTGCCTCCTCCCTGTGCAATGGCATAGATGTGCAAACCACCAGAGCTCAGTCGCACCTCTCAGTTATTGCAAAAACCAACCCCCCTCTGTCTATTTCATTCAAGACACCCGAACTGCCTTGAGCCTGTCCTGCTTTCCCCAGAAAATCCCACCGTGTGCATAGTAAACTTTTAGACAACCTTTGGGTTGTGTGTGATGTCATCAGTCTCAATATCTGAACCAGTTTTAGGTGGAAACTTAATCTCATTTTTGTAGTCATTCTTTCATTTAAGTCTTCTAGTAAGTCTCTACATGCTGTTGCTATTGCCAGCAAAAGAGAAAACTGTCAAAACCGTGTAAATAATACATTTCAGGGCTAGCACTGGAACTTAGGAGAATCGACCTCCAACCTGGCATTGTACCCCTAAAATTGCCCAATTCAATTAAATTCTTGATCCAGAATGATGAGCAAGAGGGTAACTCAGTCATTTAGAAGCAGATTAGCATAGCAGTAAGAAGACAAACTACCTAGGTTCAAGTACCAGGTATATGACCTTGAACAACTTAGTAATCTCTTTCTGCCTCAATCTTCTTTTTTTTTAATTTTTTATTAAGGTATTACTGATATGCACTTATGAAGGTTTCACATGAAAAAATAATGTGGTTACTACATTTACCCATATTATCAAGTCTCACCCTTACCTCAATGCAGTCACTGTCCATCAGTGTAGTAAGATGCCACAGATTCACTGTTTGCCTTCTCTGTGCTACACTGTTTTCTCCGTGATCCCCCACACCATGTGTACTAAACATAATACCCCTCAATCCCCTTCTCCCTTCCTCCCCACCCACCCTCCCACACCCCTCCCCTTTGGTAACGACTAGTTCCTTCTTAGAGTCTCTGAGTCTCCTGCTATTTTATTCCTTCAGTTTTGCTTCATCGTTATACTCCACAAATGAAATCATTTGGCATTTGTCTTTCTCCACCTGGTTATTTCACTGAGCATAATATCCTCCAACTCCATCCATGTTGTTCCAAATGGTAGGATTTGTTTCTTTCTTATGGCTGAATAGTACTACATTGTGTATATGTACCACCTTTTCTTTATCCATTCATCTACTGATGGACATTTAGGTTGCTTCCATATCTTGGCTATTGTAAAAAGTGCAGAAGTTTTATTCTTTGGGTAAATTCCAAGGAGTGGGATTCCAGGGTCAGATGGTATTTCTATTTTTAGTTTTTTGAGGAACCTCCATATTGCTTTCCACAATGGTTGAACTAGATTATATTCCCAACAGCAGTGTAGGAGGTTCCCCTTCCTCTGCATCCTCGCCAGCATTTATTGTTCTAAGTCTTTTGGATGCTGGCCATCCTTACTAGTGTGAGGTGATATCTCACTGTGGTTTTAATTTGCATTTCCCTGATGATTAGTGATGTGGAGCATCTTTTCATGTGCCTGTTGGCCATCTGAATTTCTTCTTTGGAGAACTGTCTCTTCATATCCTCTGCCCATTTTTTAATTGGGTTATTTGCTTTTTGGGTGTTGAGGCCTGTAAATTCTTTATATATTTTGGATGTTAACTCCATGTCAGATATGTCATTTACAAATATATTCTCTCATACTGTAGGATGCCTTTTTGTTCTGTTGATGGTGTCCTTTGCTGTACAGAAGCTTTTTAGTTTGATGCAGTCCCATGAGTTCATTTTTGCTTTTGTTTCCCTTGCTTGAGGAGAGGCGTTCAGGAAGAAGTCGCTGATGCTTATATTCAGGAGATTTTTGCCTGTGTTGTCTTCTAAGAGTTTTATGGTTTCGTAACTTACATTCAGGTCTTTGATCCATTTTGTGTTTACTTTTGTGTATGGGATTAAACAATAATCCATTTTCATTCCCTTACATGTAGCTGTCCAGTTTTGCCAACACCACCTGTTGAAGAGGCTGTCATTTCCCCATTTTATGTCCATGGCTCCTTTATCATTTATTAATTGACCACATATGGTTGGGTTTATATCAGGGCTCTCTAGTCTGTTCCACTTGTCTGTGTGTCTTTTCTTGTGCCAGTACCAAATTGTCTTGATTACTATGGCTTTGTAGTAGAGCTTGAAGTTGGGGAGCATAATCCCCCCAGCTTTATTCTTCCTTCTCAGGATTGCTTTGACTACATGGGGTCTTTTGTGGTTCCATATGAACTTTAGAACGATTTTCTCTAGTTCATTGAAGAATGCTGTTGGTATTTTGATAGGCATTGCATTGAATCTGTAGATTGCTTTAGGCAGGATGGCCATTTTGACAATATTAATTCTTCCTACCCATGAGCATGGGATGAATTTCCATTTACTGGTATCTTCTTTAATTTCTCTCATGAGTATCTTGTAGTTTCAGAGTATAGGTCTTTCACTTCCTTCCTTAGGTTTATTCCTAGGTATTTTATTCTTTTTGATGCCACTTTGAATGGAACTGTTTTCCTGATTTTTCTCTCTGCTAGTTCATTGTTGTGTATAGGAATTCCATAGATTTTTGCATATTAATTTTGTATCCCGCAACTTTGCTGAATTCTGATATTAGATCTAGTAGTTTTGGAGCAGATTCTTTAGGGTTTCTTATGTACAATATCATGTCATCTGCAAACAGGGACAGTTTAACTACTTCCTTGCCAATCTGGATGCCTTTTATTTCTTTGTGTTGTCTGATTGCTGTGGCTAGGACCTCCAGTACTATGTTGAATAGAAGTGGGGAGAGTGGGCATCCTTGTCTTGTTTCTGATCTTAAAGGAAAAGCTTTCAGCTTCTTGCTGTTAAGCATAATGTTGGCTGAGAGTTTGTTATATACGGCCTTTATTATGTTGAGGTACTTGCCCTCTATACCCATTTTGTTGAGAGTTTTTATCATGAATGGATGTTGAATTTTGTCAAATGCTTTTTCAGCATTTATGGAGATGATCATATGGATTTGTCCTTCTTTTTGTTGATGTGGTGGATGATGTTGATGGATTTTCGAATGTTGTACCATCCTTGCATCCCTGAAATAAATCCTACTTGATCATGATGGATGATCTTTTTGATGTGTTTTTGAATTTGGTTTGCTAATATTTTGTTGGCTATTTTTACATCTATGTTCATCAGAGACATTGGTCTGCAATTTTCTTTTTTTGTGGTGTCTTTGCCAGGTTTTGGGATTAGAGTGATGCTGGCCTCATAGAATGAGGTTGGAAGTATAGTCTCTTCTTCTACTCTTTGGAAAACTTTAAGGAGAATGGGTATTAGGTCTTCACTAAATGTTTGATAAAATTCAGCGGTGAAGCCATCTGGTCCAGGTGTTTTGTTCTTAGGTAGGTTATTGATTACCAGTTCAATTTCATTGCTAGTAATTGGTCTGTTCACACTTTATGTTTCTTTCTGGGTCAGCCTGGGAAGGTTGTATTTTTCTAGAAAGCTCTCCATTTCTTCTAGGTTATTCAGTTTGTTACCATATAATTTTTCATAGTATTCTCTAATAGTCTTGTATTTCTGTCATGTCCACAGTGATTTCTCCATTCTCATTTCTGATTCTGTTTATGTGAGTAGACTGTCTTTTTTTCTTGATATGTCTATCTAGGGGTTTATCCATTTTGTTTATTTTCTCAAAGAACCAGCTCTTGCTTTCATTGATCCTTTTTTATCATTTTATTCTTCTCAATTTTATTTATTTCTGCTCTAATTTTTATTATGTCCACCCTTCTACTGACTTTGGGTGTCATTTGTTCTTCTTTTTCTAGTTTCATTAATTGTGAGTTTAGACTGTTCATATGGGATTATTCTTCTTTCCTGAGGTAGGCCTGTATTGCAATATACTTTCCTCTTAGCATGGCCTTCACTGTGTCCCACAGATTTTTGAGCATTGAACTATTATTGTCACTTGTCTCCATATATTGCTTGATCTCTGTTTTTATTTGGTCATTGATCCTTTGGTTATTTAGGAGCATGTTGTGAAGCCTCCATGTGTTTGTGGGGTTTTTCATTTTCTTTGCATAACTTATTTCTAGTTTCATCCCTTTGTGGTCTGAGAAACTGGTTGGTACAATTTCAATCTTTTGAATTTACTGAGGCTCTTTTTGTGGCCTAGTATATGATCTATTCTTGAAAATGTTCCATGTGCACTTGAGAAGAATGTGTATTCTGCTGCTTTTGGGTGTAGAGTTCTGTAGATGTCTTTTAGGTCCATCTGTTCTATTGTGTTGTTCATTGCTTCTGTCTCCTTACTTATTTTCTGTCTGGTTGATCTGTCCTTCAGAATGAATGGAGTGTTGAAGTCTCCTAGAATGAATTTATTGCATTCGATTTCCCCTTTTAATTCTGTTAGTATTTGTTTCACTTATGTAGGTGCTCCTGTGTTGGGCGCATAGATATTTATAATACTTATATCTTCTTGTTGGATTGATCCTTTTATCATTATGTAATGTCCTTATTTGTCTCTTGTGACTTTTGTTTTGAAGTCTTATTTTGTCTGATACAAGTACTCCAACTCCAGCTTTTTCTCCCCATTAGTTGCCTGTAGTGTCTTTTTCCATCCCTTCACTTTTAGTCTGTGCATGTCTTTGGGTTTAAAGTGAGTCTCTTGTCGGCAGCATATAGATGGTTCTTGTTTATTTATCCATTCAGTGACTCTGTGTCTTTTGATTGGTGCATTCAGACCATTTACATTTAGGGTTATTATCGATAGGTATGTACTTATTGGCATTGCAGGCTTTAGATCCGTGGTTACCAAAGGTTCAAGATTAACTTCCTTACTATCTAAGAGTCTAACTTAACTCACTTAATATGCTATTACAAACACAGTCTAAAGGTTCTTTTTTTTCTCTTCCTTTTTCTTCCTCCTCCATTCTTTATATATTAGGTATCATATTCTGTACTCTTTGTCTGTCCCTTGATTGACTTTGGGGATAGTTAATTTAATTTTGCATTTGCTTAGTAATTAGTTGTTCTACCTTCTTTACTGTGGTTTTATTACCTCTGGTGACACCTACTGAACCATAGGTACACTTCCATCTATAGCAGTCCCTCCAAAATACACTGTAGAGATGGTTTGTGGGAGGTAAATTCTCTCAGCTTTTACTTATCCAGGCATTGTTTAATCCCTCCTTCAAATTTAAATGATAATCTTGCCAGATAAAGTAATCTTGGTTCAGGCCCTTCTGCTTCATTACATTAAATACATCATGCCACTCCCTTCTGGCCTGTAAGGTTTCTGTTGAGAAGTCTGACGATAGCCTGATGGGCTTTCCTTTGTATATGATCTTATTTCTCTCTCTGGCTGCTTTTAATAGTCTGTCCTTATCCTTGATCTTTGCCATTTTAATTACTATATGTCTTGGTATTGTCTTCCTTGGGTCCCTTGGGTAGGGAGATCTGTGCACCTCCATGGCCTGAGAGACTATCTCCTTACCCAGATTGGGGAAGTTTTCAGCAATTACCTCCTCAAAGATATTTTCTATCCCTTTTTCTCTCTCTTCTTCTTCTGGTACCCCTATAATGTGAGTATTGTTCCGTTTGGATTGGTCACACAGTGTTCTCAATATGCTTTCATTCTTAGAGATCCTTTTTTTCTCTCTGTGCCTCAGCTTCTTTGTATTCCTCTTCTCTACTTTCTATTACATTTATCATCTCCTCCACCATATCCAATCTGCTTTTAATACCCTCCATTGTGCTCTTCAATGATTGGATCTCCAGCTGGAGTGCATTCCTGAGTTCTTGAGTATCTTTCCATACCTCCATGAGCATATTAATGGTTTTTATTTTGAACTCCCTTTCAGGGGGAGTCATGAGATCCATATCATTTGAATCTTTCTCAGGAGTTGTATTAATAATTTTACTCTGGACCATGTTCCTTTGGCATTTCATATTTGCATTTGGCACCCTCTAGTGCCCAGAAGCTCTACCCCCTGGAGCTGCTCAGCCCCTGAAGCAATATCAGGAGTCTCGGGGGAGTGGTATTGGTGCCTGGCAGTAGGAAAGAGCTGTTTCCTGCTTCCCAGCTGCTATGCCTGTATCCACTGCCTGAACCAGTGGGCTGAGCACACAGGTATAAGCCTCTATGCTTTGCGTTTGTAGTTGCTGTAGACAGATCTTCCCTCTGGCTGGCCTAACACCAGGGTAGGGTTTGCTGGTTTGCTAGCAAGGTGGGCTGACCAGGAGAAAGGTGGAGTAGGCAGCCTGTCACCGAGGGGGTTCTTGGAGCTGTGTAGGCAGCCAGGGAGCTGGAGCACCTGAACATCGTGAAGGCTCCCAACCTGCTGGGCAGAGTGCACCTGGACAATTTTGTCTACCTGTCCTCTCTCCTGAGCAGTAAGCTCTGTGCAATCCTTGCTCCTTTAGCAGCCCTCTTGCTAAGGGTTTCCTTTTTAGGAAGTCTGCCAGAGTGCCCACCTTTCTTTTGTCCCAGCACAGACAGATATGGATCCCTGCTTTCCACAAGTAGCTGGAATCTCAGTCTCTCCAGGAATTCTGCCTGTCTTAGCTTTCCAACCCCCTAATCACAAGAGTATCATGCAAGCACCATGAATTGTAGGTTTCTGCTCCCAGAGCAGATCTCTGGAGTTGGGTATTCAGCAGTCCCAGGCCTCCACTCCCTCCCTGCTCCATTTCTCTTTCTCCCGCGGTGAGCTGGGGTGGGGGAAGGGCTTGGGTCCCAACAGGCAACAGCTTTAGTATGTTACCCTGTTCTGTGAGGTCTGCTCTTGTCTCCAGGTGTATGCAGTTTGGCATAGTACTCTTTCCTGTTGCTCTTTCAGGACTAGCTGTATCAGTTACATTTTTGTATTATATGCGGTTTTAGGAGGAAGCCTCTGTCTCACCTCTCACACCGCCATCTTTAATCCTCCCTCTCATCTTCTAATATGCAGAATGGGGATAGTAATGTCATAGGGTTGGTGAAAGGATTGAATGAGTTAATACTTGCAAACAGTGAGAACTGTTCCTAGCACACTGCAGGGACTCCCTAAGTATTTGTTATTTTTTAATTATAGTAAAATAAACTGAAGGACAGTTTTTTTAAAAGCATGGTCTTTTGAGTAGCTTCATTTCAGAAAACATATCTCTGAGTCTCACTGTTTTGTTTTTTGTGTGTGATTGGCTAAAAAATCTATTTGCAACATAAGTTCTTCCTTAGAATGTCACTCAAGCTTTACAAAGATCAATGACATATCACCGGGCTTCTATATCAATCTCTACTTCCTGTACAGTTCCACTCCTTCTCTACCACAATCCTCTTCTCTGTTTTATCCGCAGCTTTACCAATATACATATTTAAAGGGACAACAATTTTTTTCCTGTCTTTGCAATTTTCTAGTCACATGACCTTGAACAAATTGCTCCTACTTCATGGTGTCACAAGTTCATTGTCTGTAAAATGGGGATCATGCTTCTGAATCAGCTCACTAAGTTGCCTTGAGCATTGCCTAATTAATGAAGTAAAAGTGCTTCAAAAAGCAGAGTGCCTCATGCATTGCTCAAACTTTATAGGAAGTCAGTTTTGTCATCAGTAAATACAAAAATGTTTGTGACTGGCTGTCTCCAGATCCTCTGAAGCTCTCCTGCAAATGTGGCTGTATGTGCATTCTGCTTCACTCTCATGCTTTCCCTCATACTAGCTGACGTACCAGAGAAACTTGAAAGACTTATTTTTCTTCTTTCAGAAGTATCTTCTTTGTAATAAAGAAGCTAGAATGTAGTAAGAAACTACGCCAAAATAATGAGAGACAGCATCTTGTGGTTTTATCTTACAGACATTGTAAAAAAAAAATTGAAGGAATATGCAAGGTACATTTCTCTCAGATGTTTAAAGATTAATTCATCTATTTTAAGAGTTCAGAAGAATTCTGTATTATTTTATTTTGGCAGGTCACCTCTCTTCTTCCTTAGTAATGATGGTGATCATCCATCATGTTCTTTGGTTTGATGCCCCACAGCTGATGTATGGATTCTGCCAGAGATTGCAGGGAAGACATAACAATGGACCTAAGGATGTTACTCAAATTACTTCCCATGGAATACTACTCTTTCACTCATGGAGTTGAATGCCTATATTCAGGGAATTTTGTAGCTTCTGGTTTCACAGAAATACACAGAATGGACTGACATTTCTGCTTTTGGAAACTTACAGTCTGATGTGTGCAGAAAACCCCTATTTCACAAACCAAACCTAATTCGATTTGGGTTAACCCACTATATTCTGAACTTCCACAAATTATCTTCACAGAAAATAAATAAAACTAGCATGGGCGTCCCTGTGATATTTTGCTCTGGTATTTTGGAACAGAATTTTGAAAGTGGTGATGATAGAAAAACCAGCTCTTTGGAATCCATGACTTTTATCTCTTTAACATTTTCCTGAGCTAAGTATATCAGAAATGATTATCATGGCCGGTATATAGTCAGCCTGTGTAGATTGCCTCATAGACACTCTGCTTGGGCATTACACATTAAGTTTGTGAATTTTGAGTTATCACATGACCTCCCAATGGATCTCAGGTTGTTACATTTAAGATTAATGAGGCATCAGATAGCCATTAAGAAGCTATTCAAGAATATGCATTTAATTAAAATGAATTATGTAGATGAGTTAATACCATTCAACCTTTTTAATTTAGAGAGATAAATCATGGCTATTTCATTCCTGAGAAGGGTCCTAACATTGGCAAATTGAATATTGATGTTACAATGGCCCCAATAATTAATGCTGGTCAGATTCATCCATAATAGGTATACCAGAGAAAATTAAATATTTCTTTTTTAGTTGACTATGTGTATGCACTTACACATGTAATGAGCTGCAAAAAAGTAGTTCAGTGTTACTTACACATAATCTCTGAATACAAAGCAAATGGTAACATCAATTCTCAAGAAAATACTGACCAGCCACAGCCTTAACTTATTCATCAATGTTACTGACTCAGTATGAATCTTTTTTAAACAGAAACACTATTTATATGCAACACAGTTATCAGCTATTGACTTAGTAATGCTTCCACTGGCAGTTTTTTTTTTTCTGCCCAAGGGAAATGATGCCAATATTTTAATTCTAGCAAGTTTGCATTCAGAACAGTGTTACATATCCAATGAGAAACTGAACACTCCAATGGACAGAAATTCTCTGTCTTTTCTTCTATGCCTCATAATGCCTCTTGTAGGTAGGTGTTCTGTCTATTCATGGAGAGTAAGTTGAATGAAGGGGAGAAATATGGACACTGAAAATCTAAGAGGTAACATTTACTGAATGATTAAACTGTTCTAAATACTTTACAATTGAAGTAGTTCAGCAATCATATTGGTTAGGTACTACTGTTAGCTTCCTTTTATAGATGAGGAAATGGAAATATAAAAGGTTAAATAATTTGCCGAGAACACAAATTCCAGCAATCTGATTCTCAGGACTGTAAGGTTTTGTCGTACTGGCTTAGAAAGTGTAGAATATCTCACAGTGTTGTGAAATCAAAGGAATTCACAGTCCATCTCTTT
Source organism: Phataginus tricuspis (assembly GCA_029783875.1). Taxonomy (NCBI): domain Eukaryota; kingdom Metazoa; phylum Chordata; class Mammalia; order Pholidota; family Manidae; genus Phataginus; species Phataginus tricuspis. Next base: position 2,792,680 of record JAQQAC010008719.1, on the reverse strand, counting down.
TGTTGGCTTCTTATTCACACTCAATGAAGTTGGTAATTTTATATCACCAAGAACAAGTTTATTCTGAGCCATGTATTTTAGTTCTCTATGTGTTTTCTAAAAAAAGAAAAAAATCTAATTACTTATAGGCACATATGCTTTCTGTCTCACATTAAGGAAATATGCCTGAACCTCTTGAAATAGGGTTTAGTGTTAAGCATAGTAGGAACTCAAATATGAACAAAAGATGAGCTTGCTTATAAGCTCTTAGGTCTTTGTAGATTCAGAAGTATTTTCTTAAAAAAAATAGAAGGAAAATAATATTTATTTGGAAGTTTCCTTTTAGAAATGGAAAGACTCCATTAGTTACTCAGGAGGAAGTAGCAAAATGTCAAGACTAATGTGATTACAGTTTCCCAAAAAGGTTTTATTTGTGTCTCAATCACAGCCATCACAACTGCAGCCATCTGACTACAAGCATAACAATAACTTTAAAAGGCTTCTATCACATGGTTTATGCTGTACTTTCACCAAGAGCTTCACAGCAGTTTAATCAATAAAGCAACACGAGCTGTGAACAATTATAATAAAACACCTTAAGAGGGATCCACAATTAAAAGGTAAAGGGAAAAAACCCTTCAATTTCGATAAACCAATCTGCCACTCCGTTTGATGAAGTTCAGTTGAAGTGTTCTGACACTCTCATGACATCTGTCAGCAGGAATATCTGTAGCCTTGAATATAAATTAACCCTTCAGGTTGTACCAGCGGAAAGAATTAGAAGCCTCTAGTTACATACACTGGAAGATTCCTTGTGACCTAACAACCAAATTCCTATGGAGATTTTACAATACAATTTAAAAAGAGGTTTCTATATTGATTTTAACAAGTGGTTTGAAATGTATTTCAGAATATGGCAGCTCTTTATTTGCACATATGAAAACTGATAAACACATGCTTACAATTCACCTACTATGTACTGATCACCTATAATTTGCTAGATGGTAGGGATTACTTAACAGTAAATAAGATACACTCATCACTCATTTGGGGCTTGCAGTTTCACAATGTATTCTTCTACACCTGAAGAATGAGGTAGTGAGAAGAGAGGGTGGGGTGCCAGGCGTACATACAGGTTAATCCCGAGAGAGGGAATGACATCATTTTTGACCTCATCTGTTTAGTGTGGGGGCCGGTTCACAGAGAGTTTTCTCAGTATCTATTCTGTCCTCGGCCTAGTCATCCTTTTGCCCTGTGCCTCTGAGATCTCTCTTGCTCTTGTAATTCTTTTAGGAGTGTTACCCTGCATCTTCCTTGGCAATGACATGGGACAGGGCAGGGGTGTCTGTGGGTAGCCGATCGCTCTCAGTTGTGCTGATTAAAGCCTAAGTTTTAGGCAGATGCTCTGTCTCTGGGTCCGGATAGCATAGTTTTTTCAGAGCTCCTGTGCCATCCCAGCGGTAATCCTGGGCCCAGCAAGTATTGCCACACCTCCCTCAGAAGTAGAGGTCTCTATTTCTGTTCCACGAAGGATTTTAGCACGTCCCAAAGGGGACTGTGTGTTGTATGTCCTCCTTTCCCTGGTTTAAGGCTTCTGTTCTGTAGAGAAGATGGGGTCTTGTGCTTTTCCTCACAGTGACCCTTCTACATCAGTCCTATACCGGAAAGGGCATCTTGTCAGTATTCCTGGTACACTTTTTTGTGAGCACACAGTGAGGCCTGCAGGGAAGAGCTTGCAGGTGCATGAATTCACCTCGGGTCTGCCCTCCCCAGGGGATTTATATTGTCTTACTCTTCTGCACTTGGCCTTTTCAAATTTGTTAATAATGTTAGCCGAGTTCTTCTGCCTGATGTCCAGCCACTTCATTCTGAGGAAGCAAGAATCCTCCTTGAAAGAAAGTCTTTCCTTAGATTTCAGGCAAGCAGGTTGCTCTGCAACTTCAACTTTCCAATGGTTTAATGACAGGTTGTGAGTTCACAATCTGACCAACTGTTTGTTGCTGTTTTAAGGGTAAAAGGAATGCTTTTTTCAGCTGTCTTAATTGAAGCCAGAAACCTCAATATTTACTTTAACATGTTGAAGTACATAATAGTCCAAAACTTTCATTAGGCATTACTTATGTAGCTTCTTAAACAGTATTGTATTGGCTCAAACAGATTTCTCTATTGTGTTTAGTATATCTGTGATTTCATGGAATCTTAATGTTAAAGACAAAACACTATCAAGGGAAAAGTTTAATTTTACTCATACTATTGCAATAGGAAGTACAGCACAAATCCAAAAATCAGAGTTTCTCTGTGAAGTGATTTTGCCTTAGGCTTTTATAGGGAAGAAGATACCAGCCTGATGATATCAGTACATGATTATGAAAATAAGTGCTCTAAGTCATCAAATATTAAAACAATGATTTCTGAAAACATAACATTATTAACAAAGTAGGAAAGTTTTTAAAGGTAGTACAATATCATAGGATTTTAGCAAATAATATATTTAATTTACAGCCAGAAACATATAGAATAAAAGTATTAAAAAACGACAGAGAAAGGATACATGCTAACGTTGATGGCTCTCTGCTCTGGAAAGGAATGCACATGGTGATGTGCACAACCTGGTATTTCTTAAAAATAAATCAAAATAAGTCTGGCAAATATATGTTATAGGTATCCATTTTCTATTTTTTATCATGTCTGAACATTTCACACTCCAATTTTAACCTGTCTTCTTTTCTTCTTTCTTCTCCCCTCTCCTTTATACTCTCACCCTCTTCCTTCTTCTTTAGAATAAATGTCATTCACCAGAGCTTTGGATGTTATCATTAGTTAGCAGCAGATATAACAAATATAGGAGTCAAGATTTCATTGTCCAGCGCAGCCAGGCAGATAATAAAAACATGTGAATAGGGCTTACTGTTTAAAACAATGAGGAATGATGGTGACTGTGGTAAACCTGAATGTGAACATTTTGATTAAAGACTTTCACACTGAGAATAGTTTAAAGCAATGTGTAAGCCAAACTGCCTTTGCAAAAGATCTTCCTGTGAGCTATAATGAACACAGTGGAAAGGACATAAGATTCTTCAGAAGAGACAAGTGCTAATAGGAGCTAGAAAAAATGGAGAGAACTACAGAAAATTTCTAAGGTCTGCATATGCCGAATCAGCAGTACAAGACTGCCCCACTCCTTCAGTCCACAAGCACCATGGAGCCTAGTCTAAGTCAGATATTGTGCCGAGAGCTAAGGTTTCAAAGACGACCTCGAAGAGGTCATATTCTAAGAAACAAAGAGTGTCCTGAATTAAAGCAACAGCAGCAAGTCTAAAAGAGAGAGATTGCTTCAAAATGTTTTAGAAGGTAGACATAAACATAGTAGGTACCATTCATTTCCAGATGAGGATGTATATATCAAGAGACTTCATAAAAGCAGGGGCTATGAAAAGCAATCAGCAACCGCTCCCCATGCCAATATATTGAAAAGGAAAGTGAAAAAGCCTGAAGGAATGGAGGAGCTTGAGAGAGACTACAGACTCCTATCAAGTGGGTGATTCCCTCTGTTATCATCTTCCAAAATCACATGGGAAGAAAAAAGTATGCACCTATAGGACACAGACGAAAGAACCAAGCTATAGATCAGTGGCCCTGTGGGATACACAGATGAGCCTCTTAATGAATAAAGCCCTTACATGGATTCTCTATCTTTGCATTTTTGGCATAGACTAGACACCACAGCTGTAGAATTCTTCTGAGATACACGTAATATCCTGGATGGCTAGTCCCTAATTCAGCTATTTGCAACCATGAACTAACATGGGTCAACCAGTTGTGAGGTGTTTTGCATGTGACTTACTAATTGGAATAAAGAATTAAAGTTTCCTTTCTCCATTAGATGGGAGAATGGAGCTGCAATAAGATACCATGGGAGAAGGTCTTATGTGTTAATATCATCCCTCATAGGTGATACAGTAGAAAAAGAGAACTGATGCCTGATGAATTGTGGGAGAGAAGAGAGTATGCTGAACTGTGAGAGTGCACTCAGAGCTCTGAGACTTTGAAGTCTGAGATGTATCATGTTGTGTTTACTGTGTGTTTCTGAAATACAGAAAACAAAATGTAATACTGACATGAGAAAAATTCCCAACAACCACAAGAAACAAACCCATGTAAATTGACTATAGGGAAACACCAATGATATTTTAGCAAATAAACCTGAAAACCCATCACAATTTAGTGTTAGAAATTGTTAAATCAGATGGGAAATTATTACAACGATAGTATATTTGCTCAGACCTGTTTTGGAACTCTCAGGATTTGTATTCTATCATTTTGCATATCCTCAGACCAATAGTTTCTCTTTTAATAGTGGACTCATTTTATTATCTTTATTGTCCTTTAACTATGAAATATTATAGGTATATGAGAAAGCATGGAGAATAAGATGAGAAATATCTATATAGTAATTATAATGAGTTGAAACCTTTCTAATTCTCAAACTCTACCAGGTGTCATCAATATCCTGATTTGGACATTTAGATTCCCATAGTTTTTTTTTTTTTGTCATAGTTCACATTTTGTGTGTGTGTGTGGTGAAAACATTAAAATATACTGTCTTAGCAAATAACTTTTTTAAACAGCCAAACATTATTTAACACCAACTTAGGTAAATAAGCCAGGACACTGATAATTTATGTTACACAAAATCTCAGATAGCAATCTCAAAAGGGTCACAAACGTTTTGATCAGTAGAAACAGAAAAATATGTATTAACTATCATGTTGGCTAATTGAAAGCGCACACCTTTAAATGTGTTCTTCAGTAAACCTATTTAAAAAAATAACACAGAAAAGACAGAGTTTAGAACTTCATGACTATATATCTCCTAAGTCCCAGAGAGCTACAGACAAAATTTTAGAGTTTCTCTTTCAATATTTGCTGCCTTAAAAAAAAAATCAAAGCTTGCCTTATACATTATACATAAGCCAATATGGAGATATGCTGCATAATGATTTCACTGGTGAAATAAATTCTGAATTATTATATACTTTCAAATTCAGATACTCTTTTTGGTAGAAAACTTTATAACATTTTTCTCTAACATCAAAGGTTTAATTTCTGAGTTACTGATATAGTAAAAATAATGCATTCCTTCCTTCTTTTAATCCAACTTCCTGGAAAGAACAAATTGGAATGTCTTAATATATTAACTTTCTATTAAAATGCATACAGATTTTTCACATGTGGGGAACCAATTTGACAGCCTTATGAACTTTATATCTACTAAAATGCCTCCTAGTTGACATAATAGCTTTAGGGGTCCTGAGTATGAGGGTTGGAAGGAATCTGTCAATACATATTTTTCTGTTTGAGTTATTTCCCTGTAGAAAACTACATGGACCAAAGAGAAATCTTCCTATTTTAATGAATTTGGCATCACATCATCTTGATGGTAAATAGCACCCCATGAAATGAGTTTTATAGGAATTACTCTTTTACCTCTGTCTTTGACCAATGTTATTGACAAAATGATGAGTGGTTTTATTGTTAATTTCTGTCTGAGACAGACATCTTCATGGAAAAAGCTGTCTTTGCAATTAAAATTTACTCTGCACCTCAATTTCTTTCTCAGAAAGAAAGATGTATTTGCAATTAAAAATTACTCTGCACCTCAATTTCTTTCTCAGAAATTCCAGCTCCATCCATGTTGTTCCAAATGGTAGGATTTGTTTCTTTCTTATGGCTGAATAGTATTCCATTGTGTATATATACCACCTCTTCTTTATCCATTCATCTGCTGATGGACACTTAGGTTGCTTCCATATCTTGGCTATGGTAAAAAGTGCTGTGATAAACATAGGGGTGCTTATGTCTTTTTGAATTTGAGAAGTTGTATTCTTTGGGTAAATTCCAAGAAATGGGATTCCCGGGTCAAATGGAATTTCCATTTTTAGGTTTTTGAGGAACCTCCATATTGCTTTCCACAATGGTTGAACTAGCTCACATTCCCACCAGCAGTGCAGGAGGGTTCCCGTTTCTGCACATCCTCGTCAGCATTTGTTGTTCTAAGTCTTTTGGATGCTGGCCATCCTTACTAGTGTGAGGTGATATCTCACTGTGGTTTTAATTTGCATTTCCCTGATGATTAGTGATGTGGAGCATCTTTTCATGTGTCTGTTGGCCATCTGAATTTCTACTTTGGAGAGCTGTCTCTTCATATCCTCTGCCCATTTTTTAATTGGGTTATTTGCTTTTTGGATGTTGAGGCATGTAAATTCTTTATATATTTTGGATGTTAACCCCTTGTCAGATATGTCATTTACAAATATATTCTCTCATACTGTAGGATGCCTTTTTGTTCCTTTTGTTTGATGGTGTCCTTTGCTGTGCAGAAGCTTTTTAGTTTGATGTAGTCCCATGAGTTCATTTTTGCTTTTGTTTTCCTTGCTTGAGGAGATGCGTTCAGGAAGAAGTTGCTCATGCTTATATTCAGGAGATTTTTGCCTATGTTGTCTTCTAAGAGTTTTATGGTTTCATGACTTATATTCAGGTCTTTGATCCATTTCGTGTTTACTTTTGTGTATGGGGTTAAACAATAATCCAGTTTCATTCTCTTGCATGTAGCTGTCCAGTTTTGCCAACACCAGTTGTTGAGGAGGCTGTCATTTCCCCATTGTATGTCCATGGTTCCGTTATGATATATTAGTTGACCATATATGGTTGGGTTTATATCAGGGCTCTCTAGTCTGTTCCACTGGTCTATGGGTCTGTTCTTGTACCAGTACCAAATTATCTTGATTACTATGGCTTTGTAGTAGAGCTTCAAGTTGGGAGCATAATCCCCCAAGCTTTATTCTTCCTTCTCAGGATTTCTTTGGCTATTTGGGGTCTTTTGTGGTTCCATCTGAATTTTAGAATGATTGTTGAAGAATGCTGTTGGTATTTTGATAAGAATTGCATTGAATCTGTAGATTGCTTTAGGCAGGATGGCCATTTTGACAATATTAATTCTTCCTATCCATGAGCACGGGATGTGTTTCCATTTATTTGTATCTTTTTTAATTTCTCTCATGAGTGTCTTGTAGTTTTCAGAGTATAGGTCTTTCACTTCCTTCCTTAGGTTTATTCCTAGGTATTTTATTCTTTTTGTTGCAACTGTAAATGGAATTGTTTTCATGATTTATCTCTCTGCTAGTTCATTGTTAGTGTATAGGAATTCCACAGATTTCTGAGTATTAATATTGTATCCTGCAACTATGCTGAATTAAGATATTAGATCTAGTAGTTTTGGAGTGGATTCTTTAGGGTTTTTTATGTACAGTGTAATGTCATCTGCAAACAGGGATAGTTTAACTTCTTCCTTGCAATTTTGGATGCCTATTGCCGTGGCTATGACCTCCGGTACTATGTAGAATAGAAGTGGGGAGAGTAGGCATCCTTGTCTTGTTCCTGATCTTAAAGGAAAAGCTTTCAGCTTCTCGCTGTTAAGTATAATGTTGGCTGTGGGTTTGTGATATATGGCCTTTATTATGTTGAGGTACTTGCCCTCTATTCCCATTTTGTTGAGTGATTTTATCATGAATGGATGTTGAATTTTGTCAAATGCTTTTTACGCATGTATGGAGATGATCATGTGGTTTTTGTCCTTCTTTTTGTTGATGTGGTGGATGATGTTGATGAATTTTCGAATGTTGTACCATCCTTGCATCCCTGGAATAAATCCTACCTAATCATGATGGATTACCTTTTTGATGTATTTCTGAATTCGGTTTGCTAATATTTGTTGAGTATTTTTGCTCTATGTTCATCAGGGATATTGGTCTGTAATTTTCTTTTTTTGTGCTGTCTTTGCCTGGTTTGGGGATTAGAGTCATGCTGGCCTCAAGAATGAGTTTGGAAGTATTCCCTCTTCTTCTACTCCTTGGAAAACTTTAAGGAGGATGTGTATTAGGTCTTCACTAAATGTTTGATAAAATTCAGCGATAAAGCCTGGTCCATGGGTTATGTTCTTAGGTAGAATTTTGATTATCAATTCAATTTCATTGCTGGTAATTGGTCTGTTCAAATTATCTGTTTCTTTCTGGGTCAGCCTTGGAAGGTTGGATTATTTTAAAAAGCTGTCCATTTCCTCTAGGTAATCCAGTTTGTTACCATATAATTTTTCATAGTATTCTCTAATAATTCTTTGTATTTCTATGGTGTCTGTCATGATTTTTCCTTTCTCATTTCTGATTTTGTTTGTGTGAATAGACTCTTTTTTTCTTGATCAGTCCGGCTGGGGATTTACCTGTTTTGTTTATTTTCTCAAAGAACGAGCTCCTGCTTTCATTGATTCTTTCTATTGTTTTATTCTTCTCGATTTTATTTATTTATGGTCTAATCTTTAGTATGTCTGTCCTTCTACTGACTTTGGGCCTCATTTGTTCTTCTTTTTCTAGTTTCATAAATTGTGACTTTAGACCGCTCGTATGGGATTGTTCTTCTTTCCTGAGGTAGGCCTGTGTTGCAATATACTTTCCTCTTAGCACGGCCTTCACTGCATCCCACAGATTTTGCGGTGTTGAATTGTTGTCATTTGTCGCCATATATTGCTTGATCTCTGTTTTTATTTGGTCATTGATCCATTGGTCATTCAGGAGCAAGTTATGAAGCCTCCATGTGTTTGTAGCATTTTTCATTTTCTTTGCATAATTTATTTCTTGTTTCATAACTTTGTGGTCTGAGAAACTGGTTGGTACAATTTCAATCTTTCTGAATTTACCGAGGCTCTTTTTGTGGCCTAGTATATGATCTATTCTTGAAAATGTTCCATGTGCACTTGAGAAGAATGTGTATTCTGCTGCTTTTGGATGTAGAGTTCTGTAGATGACTGTTAGGTCTATCTGTTCTATTATGTTGTTCAATGCCTCTGTCTCCTTACTTATTTTCTGTCTGGTTGATCTGTCCTTCAGAATGAGTGGAGTGTTGAAGTCTCCTAGAATGAATGCATTGCATTCTATTTCCCCCTTTAATTCTGTTAGTATTCGTTTCACCTATATAGGAGCTCCTGTATTGGGTGCATAGATATTTATAATAACTATATCATCTTGTTGGACTGACCCCTTTATCATTATGAAGTGTCCATCTTTGTCTCTTGTTAATTTCTTTTTTTTTTTGATGTCTATTTTCTCTAATACAAGTACTGCAACTCCTGTTTTTTACTCCCTATTTTTTGCCTGCAATATCTTTTCCCATCCCTTCACTTTTAGTCTGTGAATGTCTTTGGGTTTAGAGTGAGTCTCTTGTATGCCACATATACATGGGTCTTGCTTTTTATCCATTCAGTGACTGTATGTCTTTTTTTTGTTATTTTGGTATCATTAATCTACAATTACATGTGCAATATTATGGTTATTAAACTACCCCCTTCATCAGGTCCCCCCCACCAACCCCATTACAGTCACTGTCCATCAGTGTAGTGAGATGCTATAGAGTCAGATTAGCGATGTGGAGCATCTTTTCATGTGCCTGTTGGCCATCTGAATTTCTTCTTTAGAGAAGTGTCTATTCATGTCCTCTGCCCATTTAATTGGATTATTTGCTTTTTGTTTGTTAAGATGGTGAGTTCTTTATATATTTTGGATGTCAACCTCTTATCGGATACGTCATTTATGAATATATTCTCCCATACTGTAGGATGTCTTTTTGTTCTACTGATGGTATCCTTTGCTGTACAGAAGCTTTTCAGCTTGATATAGTCCCACTTGTTTATTTTTGCTTTTGTTTCCCTTGCCTGGGGAGATATGTTCATGAAGAAGTTGCTCATGTTTATGTCCAAGAGATTTTTGCCTATGTTTTTTTCTAAGAGTTTTATGGTTTCATGACTTGCATTCAGGTCTTTGATCCACCTTGAGTTTATCTTTCTGTATGGGGCTAGACAGTAGTCCAGTTTCATTCTCTTACATGTAGCTGTCCAACTTTCCAACACCAGCTGCTGAAGAGGCTGTCATCTCCCCATTGTATATCCAGGGTTCCTTTATTAGTTGACTGTATATGTTTGGGTTAATGTTTGGATTTTCTATTCTGTACCACTGGTCTGTGGGTCTGTTTTTGTGCAAATACCAAATTGTCTTGATTACTGTGGCTTTGTAGTAGAGCTTGAAGTCAGGGAGCTTAATTCCCCCTGCTTTATTCCTCCTTCTCAGGATTGCTTTGGCTATTCGGGGTCTTTTGTGGTTCCATATAAATTTTAGAATTATTTTTTCCAGTTCGCTGAAGAAAGCTGTTGGTAGTTTGATAGGGATTGCATTGAATCTGTAGATTGCTTTAGGTAGTAAAGCCATTTTGACAATATTTATTCTTTCTAGCCAAGAACATGGGATGAATTTCCATTTATTAGTATCCTCTTTCATTTAGTAAATGGTTAAAAAATTGCTGTCCTTGGGCCACAAGCTATACATTGTCTGCTATTAAGAGGGTAACTAAGACAAGATTCATGACACCAAGGAGTTCCCAGACTGTTATAAAAAAAAAGACACAGCTCAGATTACTAATTATAACGTCCTGATTTATGATACTTTTATTGTAATTAAGATCCTCCACAGCCATGACCAAGTCTTGTACTTAAAATTGTCTAGTGAACGTGAAGATGTTGCCGTTGGCTATGATGACATACTAGGTCAATTGATGCTAAGTCAAAGCAATCAATAATGTGAAGAAAACATGATGGGCTGGTCATAAGGTGGAAAATCCCTATCTTTTATGGATGCATAATCAGATTCAGTAAATCCATATGCTTCTGAACCAGGCAACTATTACCACACAGGCATTTTCTCTCTTTACAATGTGTAAGAACAAACATAATGCTACCTGATAAATGCTACATCAGTGCTTTCATAACTGTTTTAAAATCACAGAGGGAAACAAATTCTGCAGGTGTTGAACAGAGAAGAATTTCAGAAACCATGTAAAGTGGTGACAGAATTTTAAACTAGCAGTATTTGTCAAATCCAGCAAAACCCAGGAGGAATTTGAAATAGCAAAAGCGTGTTATGGACTGAGGGAAAACAGCAGGACAGTAAGAGTTGAGAAGTAATTGCACTCAACCCCACTGAATTCTGCTACCTTAAAAACCCAGTACTTCACTTAGAAGGTCCTTCTAATTCTACAGCACAGTATCTATGTTACTCTGTTAAGAGGTAGGCTATGTAGCGCCATTAGTTTATTAGTAACTTTTCTTCTACATTCCTTTGGTTATACTTCCCAATGGAGCAATATGGCCAAAGGCAGAAATTACCAAGTGATGGTGCATTATAACCTGAGCTGTTAGCTGTGATCTAGGCAGTAGTAAGGGTAGAAATACCAGAAGCCAAGGGAGCAGTAAGAATTACAGTCATCTATGCCCTGTCCGGTGCTACAAGCACTTCAACTACTCCAAATTGCATAAGGGTAACTTTCTGTCACACTGCTACACAAATAGTCTCTGGGAACAAAAGTCTTCCTCTTTGCCCAGCAGAGAAAAATCAGATATATGGCCTTGACATGAGAAATTTGCTTGAGGTCTTTGCACATGAGCAATCTTTTCTGCTTAAAATCTTAAGAGTATTTCAACAGCATCCAGAGAGATGATGGAGTGGCTGGGTGGGGGTGTTAATGAGAATCCATTGATCATGTTTATTGGCTACTAACATATCTAGGCAAACATCTCTTGTGTGAATAAAATAAAGGACAGCAATAGATAAAAAGGGGAAATAAAACTAAGGAAAAGAACTTGAATCCTGTGATAAGAGGCTGCTCTCAAAATATTAGGAAAAAAATACCAAAATGTAGTCTGAGCGGAATATCCCTGATGTGACCTCGAAACAGACGAGTAAAGGAGACAGAAACAGAGAGGAGAAAGGATGTCCACACCCCGTGGAGGGCAGGGGAAGAGGGGTGGTCATAGGAATCCAGCGGACCACTGCTTGTATCTTGGCACTGCCAGCGCTCCTGGGTGTGTCACGTCCCAAAATTGCGTGGGCGATGTCTGGTGTGGGTGGCTTGTCCCTGAACCTCTGCCCCAGGGCATGAAACAAAAACGCAGAGATAGTATTCCTGGAGGAGCTGGGGCAGAGGCCCCAACCACCTTCTCTCTTGTTGCATCTGGGTAGAGAAATTGTCCCTGAGGCTGTGTGAAGAAAGCAGAGGAACATCTTTTGACAATAACTTTGGATAACAAGTTGAAGCCAAAGCTTTGGCACAAGGTTGAGGCCATATGAGGGAAAGAGAGAGGGAAAGCCTGTTGTCCCTTAAATGGTATCTGTTTACAGAAATGTCATCATGCTTAACCAGGACAATATACTTTATTTTTGGAATACTCTCCATCAGCAATGTAGTAATAATATGCAATTGCTCTGCAAAGGAAGACAATAGAAATTTTAGAAAAGTCATGGGATAAGTGGCATGGCCAACAAGCCTATTCATTTAGTTCAGGGAAGTTCTGAGGAGACTGGATTGCAAGTTCCTGGAGTTTGAAATCACTGTCTTCTTTCCCAGCCAATGGTGTACTTCCTACTTACCTACATGTATCTTTTGGTAGAAATGAAAAATAAGATAGAAGGATCTAGGAACCTCAATTAAATATTGTGGAATGCATAGTAGACACTTCCATGTATGACACGGGAAGTAATTAGTGAGACTGGATATACCACAGGGAGTTAAAAAGGCATGTTCAGTCTTATGCCACTTGATTTAAGCACCTCAGCTTCTACCCTGACCTCATGAAAGCACAAAGTAAAGGTACTGACTGCTGTCGATCATATTTGGTCTCTGGGTGTGGGAGCGAGCAATTGCCACAGTGTGGACTTGAAGAAAGTGAAAGACTTGCTGAAAACCAAAAAGAAGTTGGCCGACATAATCCATCGTGCCCTTGAGAGGAGTGACGGTACGCAAAGAAGGGGAACTGAAGACTCTGCCGTATGTCGTAGATTTGATTAAAAATCAAATTATTAAAAAAAAAGGTTCAGACATCTCATTATGCTCACTACTAAGTTTTGTGTGAACAAGCATGCTTTATAGAAAACTAGACATGAAATGACTGGATAGGCAAATTTCTCCAGAAGTCACCAATTCTGGGGGTTTTTTTTCCCCTTTTTTCAGCTTTACTGAGGTATAATTGACAAATCTAATTGTATTTAAAGTATACATCATGATGATTTAACATACATAAACATTGTGAAAGGATTTCCACAGTCAAGTTAATTAATATATCCATTACCTAACATATTTACCTTTTATTTTCTTTGGTGTGAACTGAAGTTCTACTGTCTTAGCAAATTTCAGTTATACAATTCAGTATTATCAACTATAATCACCATGTTATACATTAGATCTTCAGACCTCATTCATCTCATAACTGAAAATATGCACCCTTTAACCAGCCTCTCCCCATTTGTCTCGATCCCCAGGCCCTGGCAACTGCCAATCCGTTCTCTGTTTCTATGAGTCTCAACTATTTTTTTTTCCAGATGTAAGTGATACATTATAGTATTTGTCTTTTTTTGCATCCCCAAATCCTTTATTTATTTTTTTAACTTTTTTAATTGGAATAAAGTTGATATACAATATTATATTGGTTTAAGATATACAACACAGTGACTTGAAAATTAAATACACTACTAGATGCTTGCCACAGTAAGTATAGCTCCCCATTACAGTACCAAGATATTATAAAAAAATATTGGTTATATTCTATATGTTGTACTTCCATTCCTATGGCTAACTTATTTTACAGTTTGCCTTTTGTACCTCTTTATTCCCTTTACCTATTTCAGCCATCCCCCCACACCCCCTCCCTATGGAACCAACAGTCTGTTGCCCATATTTATAGGTGTATTTCTTTTTGCTTATTTGTTTTGTTTTTTAGTATTTGGCTTTCTTTGCTTGGCTTATTTCACTTAGCTTAATAAAATCTAAGTTGCACTCATGTTGTTGCAAACAGCAAAATTTCTTTCCTTTTCTGTGGCTGAGTAATAGCCCATCACATATGTGTACACATCTTCTGTATCCATTCATTTATCAATGGGCATTTGAGTTGCTTCTGTATCTTTACTATTGTAAATAATGCTGCCATGAACATAGGTGTGCATATATATTTTTGAATTAGTGATTTTATTTTCTTTCAGTAAATTCCCAGAAGTAGAATTGCTGGTTTATATGGCATTTCTATTTTTAGTTCTTTGAGGAACCTCCAAATTGTTTACCACAGTGGCTGGACCAATTTGCATTCCCACCAACAGTGGAGGACTCTTCCCTTTTTTCTACATCTTCACTAACACTTGTTATTTCTTGCCTTTTGGTTAGTGGCCATTCTGACTGGTGTGAGGTGATATCTTACTGTGGTTTTAGTTTGCATTTTCCTGATGATTACTGTTATTAATCAGTTTACAGATTCAATGCAATCCCATCAAAGTACCAATGACACTTTTCAATGAGCTAGAGGAAATTATCTTAAAATTTATATGGAACCACAAAACACCCTGAATAGCCAAAGCAATCTTGAACAAGAAGAACAAAGTTGGGGGTATCAAACTCTCTTATTTCCAGCTATACTACAAAGCTACTACAGTGATTAAAACAGTATGGTACTGCCACAGGAACAGACCCATAGATCGATGGAACAGAATGGAGAGCCCAGAAATAAACCCAAGCATATATGGTCAATCAATATGTGATAAAGGAGCCATAGACATACAATGGGGAAATGACAGTTTCTTCAGCAACTGGTGTTGGCAAAACTGGACAGCTACATGCAAGAGAATGAAACTGGATCACTGTCTTAGACAATACACAAAAGTAACTCTAAGTAGATTAGAAAACTTAATGTATGTCATAATACCATTAAACTCTTACAAGACAACATAGGCAAGAATCTCATGAACATCAACATGAGACATTTCTTTATGGATATGTCTCCTTGGGCAAAGGAAACAAAATAAAAAATAATCAGGTGGGACTATATCAAACTAAAAAGCTTCTGTACAGCAAAGGACACCATCAACAAAACAGAAAGGCAGCCTACAGTATGGGGGAATATATTTGCAAATGGTATGTATGATAAGGGGGTACTATCCAAAATATGTTAATAACTCATATAACTCAATACCAATAAAGTAAATAATCCAATTTTTAAAATGGGCAGAGTGCCTGAACAGACATTTTTCTGAAGAAGACATGCAGATGAACAACAGACACATGAAAAGATGCTCAACATATAAGAAATATAATTAAAGAATCTTAAGGTCCCCCTGTAGAGGAAAGGGGGAATTGTCACCGAGGGAATGAAAATACAGGAAAACTTTCCAGATTTCCAGGGTTTCCAACAGAATGATGTAAACATTCGGCTTGCAAATTTAAAGATGAAGATTTTGCAGTTATTTGTTCAGAAACTGAACAGGTAATAGTAAAGCAAAGGAAGAAAGTCTTTTTATCCAAAGATTAGAGCAAGTAACTATTAGCAGGGCTTTGCATGCAAAACCTAATAGCCTGAAATCTGAATAGTTACGCTTGTTAAGGCGAAGAAATATATATAACACCTAAATTTCTAGTTTACAAATTCAGTGATCATGGGTTTTTGTGAAAGGTACTCCAGAAATGAGGAAACATCCCACTCATCGGAGAGCCTGGGGATTTAAACATTTTACTTTCACTTGTTCTTTAAACTGAGAAGGTCATCAACACAAAGCCTAAAGTTTCAAGGTAACATTGTTTAAGATGGCATTGATCCTCTCAATTTCCTCTAAAAAAGGGTATCAAATCTAAAGATAATGTTTCAAAACAGAAACAAGCTCTAATAACAGACCTTTTCTTCAACTTCAAACAGGTTTCATAGCCAAATATTAGGAAACAGTGAAGTAGTCTATGGAGATCTGGAAAGTGAAATAATAAAAAAGCAATAGAGATAGTTTTACAATGTAGAACAGTAGCACTGATACATTCATATATTGGAGTACATTAATTTGGATGAGAAGGTTTAAAATTCATGTAATAAGCATTAAACATTAATCTCAATTATTTAAAATGTATAATGCAATTACATTAGTTGTAAAATCTAAATAATTAGGTTATATATAGTCCAGAATATGTGAAATAGAGTTTATGTTATGTAAAACTTTACTATCTATTTTAAATGTATCCAACTTGAATTTTTTTATGTGTTAAGGTTTACAATATTTGGAGTCATGGAAAGGAAGCCTTTGACTTATTTGTCAGTTCACATGCAGTGACCTTAAGAAAATGTAAACTAATTACTTAATATTTTTCTTACAATCTTACAAAGGAAGATTGTATGGATATTACATTCAATAAAGCTGGAATTTTTTGATAGGCATATATCAAGTCACTTTTATAGATTTTTAAAATAATCATTTGTTTTATCAAGTACTTGAGGAAAGTGAACAAGAGAAATAATAACGTGAAAATGTGTATTACCTAATTGATCCCAAATGCATTATGTAATAGCCAATTAAGAGAAAGTGTGCCTGACACCTGGTTACACATATACCCCAAAAAATGGAGGAAGGGGAGAAGAAGGAAGGGAGAGAGGGAGAGAGGGAGGGAGGGAGGAAGAAAAGAGATTATTTGGACAGAATACTCAAGAGCACTGATGTATAAAATACAAATACTGGCATTTCAGAATACCTCATATAAATTATGCCATAGAAAATTAACCCTAAACATGATGAATATGATTACAGGTTTGTATACTGAAACAACTGTTGTTTGTATCTAGACATACTCCACATGCCTAGTCAGCAAAAGAGACTCGACGCCAACGGGGAGTGCTCGGCTGCACACACCGTTCCACGGCCACACTGGTCGCTATTCATCCATATTTCCTAAATGTTTATTTACTTGACACCGGAATGCATTATTTATTTTACAGTTTCATTTCTGTTTACTTTCACTTTTATGAATGCTATTCTATTCTAAAATTCAAGTTAACCCGAAGGCACTTCTATTTTTAATTTCCACCGTTTAATTAATGTGACTCTCTATGCCGGTATGTGTGGATGGCATGGCTTAAATGTTAATAAAATCTATTTGTCTACTTATTCACGAATTACAATTTAATATTGGAATCTCTAGTGATCAAAGTCAAATGGGACTTGTGCCAAAGTGTATTTTTTTGATATGAGTGGAGAAAACAGTATTCTGTGTACTTGACAGTTTTATATACTTGCTGCAGATTCATCTAGACCTCTTACAGTCCCGGAGAGCACATTGACCTGGAACATGTATTTTTGTTGGTTTGCTCCGTTCAGCTCTGTAAAAGAGCTACTTCTGCATTCAGTTATAGTCTATATGAAACAATTTTTTCAACAAATACCTTATGAGATGCATATACTAGATTTCTGATAAGTACCAAAAAAAAAAAAATCTTAGTTTTTGTTTGTTTGGGTTTGTGAGGAAATTTATAACAAAGACAATAAGCTTCACCCTTGTGGACTATCCCATTCTCCTTTATTGTTAATATGTCTTAGGAACTTGGAAATTAGGAGGTCAGTAGTTATATTTGTGTTGTTAGATATACAGTCTAAGGAAACTATTCCTTCCATTTTATTAAAAATAAAATAGGTCTTCATTAAATAAGAAAGGAACAAATTTTAGAAATTATATAATTGTATGCATGATAGACTTCAGGAGTCAAAAATACCACAAACAGGTATATGAAAACCAATGTGATTAGGCAATAAACTAAAATGAAAAAATAGGTTGCTAAATTTCAGTTTTATTGAAAACCTGCATGAAATAAGGAAAAAATAAGTAAATGCAAAAGTTAATAAATAAATATGTCCAGTAGAAGCAGTAAATATAATAATCAATATAATAGAAAATGGAGTCAGTAATGTGGAGGGAAAAAATAGAGATAATTTCCTAAAGTACATAAAGAAAAAAAGACATGAACATAATAATCAATAATAAAGACAGAAAATGGTAATTCAACCAGAAGATAATTGGCATTTTTAAAGATCAAAATCAATAATAAAATCTATGGTGGAGAAATACTCCCCTGAGCTTATATGACCCAGGATTTCAGATCAATATGTCTTTCTGAGTATGAATATTTGGTCCTATTTATTGTAGGAAATGAGCACCTAGACACAGTGCTAATACATATATATCCTATTACGGTGTCTCTCACACACACACACACACACACACACACACACAAACACACACACACACACACAGCAGAACAGAAATATTTTGATTTGCTAATACCCTAAGATCTTGCATCTATGCCCAGGAATAAAATTGGCCCTATTCTGTTCTCCTTTATTCTGTTTTAATTCAGTTCTGTCATCAAGTGCACATGAGTCTTAAAAACTAGAGTGTATAACATTTCATGTTCTAAACTGCCTTCTCTGAGATTGGAATTCTCTATCATTTGAAATTTCGTAAGAAATTTCCTAGAAAATATCCTAGGGCTTATGCCTTTTCTAAGGGCAAATCTTTAACAATCATTTTGATTTTTTTTCTAAGGTTATTGTTCTGGTCAGATTTCTTACTTTTTCCAGTCTCAAGTTTGGCAATCATTGTTTTCTTCAGAATTGCCTAAATTTAAAGTTTTTTTGGTATGAAGTTGTATATAGTGTTCTCTGAAAATGTTTTCATCTCCTTGAAACCTGCAGTCATGACGTATACTTTGTTCATTCTGCATATTTGTTTCCCTTTGTCCCTTCCTTCTTTGGATATAGCTCTTGATAGTGTTTGCCAAAGGCTTGTCTATCTTACTGATCTTTTCAAAGATCCAGGTTTTCTCTTTATTGGTCAATTCTGCTGTTTTAATTCATTTGTTTGCTATTTCATTAATTTCTGGTTTTAGAATTAATTCTTTTCTTCTGCTATTTGGAGATTTATTTCATTGTTCTTTTATTATCTTATTGAATTATGAATTTAGTACATTCCTTTCCACTCTTATTTTCTAATAATTATATTTAAAGCTATTTCTAACTCTGTCACTTTGATTCTTTAGTTTTGTATGTAGTAACCCCCTTGGAGTGTGGAGAAAGTAAGGCATAGTTATTCAGTGTTTTGCACTTTGAAACTGATGGCTTAATTTCAAATTCTAACTTTGTTACATGTTACTATTCCAAATTAAATAGAAAAATAAAAAAGCCAAAAATCTGCTAGATGTGCCAGACAAGAAAAATAAAGAAAGGTCATTAATACTAATATAAACAGAGAATTTGAATCAAAGATATTAAACAAAGCATTTTGGGTAAATTTTTATTTTGACGATATTACTATACTTATTTTAACTGTCCTAAAACTATATTCTCCAAATTAAAATATGCCAAACACAAAGAGAGAAAAATGTCAGAAATAAGAGGAGAAGGTGACAGAAATGTTTATACTGATAGACTTCAGAGCCTGAGAGATCAAGCTGTTAAAAAATAGAATATAAAGTACTTGAGATAATGACTTATAAAATGGGTTTCATGTATATTTATTAAACTTTGATTTTTACAACACTGAGGATATGTCTTTGTAAGCCTCCATTGAATAAGTATAAAAGTTGATCATATATATTGCTGTAAAAAATGCATATGAGAAAGCAAAACTTGCACAGCCAACAATATTGGACCAAACTGAAAATTAAAACTTACTAACAATAAATATTTAATACCAGTCATTGATAATGAAAGTTTCTCTCTCCACAGATGCCAATAGGTATAAAATTTTAAGGTATGAAACAAAACCATTTACTATATTATATTTATAGTATTTTTATTTAATTGCATGTTATTTCTGAAATCAGCCCAGTAAGAAGCTTTTCCCTTGTTTCTTTTCTTTTTATCTATTTATTTGTTTGTTTATAAAGAAGTGCTGTCTAGTTTTCAGGAGTGTGACCGGTGGCCGTTTTACTTGCCGTGTCAGGAACCAGGTGTAGAAAGCTGAGTTAGCACAGGATTGTATATTGAGCCCAGCATCGTTTTTGTTTGACCTCTCGGCACCTGCACAGTTACCCAACTTGCCCACCCTGTCTTCGTGTTCTGAACAAGTCTGAAGTTATAATCATTAGAGGGTTTTTAATCCTATTTACAGTTGCTCTCTAGAACATGCTTGACTCCATCATTAGTAATTGTCATTAGCTTCATATGCTGTTTTAAAGAATTCCCCTACATATCTATTTGTGGATATTTTAACAGAAAATCGAGGACTCTCATACTTCCCTTCACTCTGTCATAATCCAGAGGGACCAAACTACGACTTGGCCAGGAAAGCCGCACCACGGCATGCCTGGCAGTTAAACAGGTAGAATCCAGAGTCAAGGATTAGGAACTCAGTGTGAATTCTGGTTCCTAACTTCTAAACTGCTCATATTTGGGAAAGTTGCCTAAACATATAAAGATCCCAAATTCAAATATAGATTACAAAAACAACCAATATCTTCCTGGTAATATTAGTGTGTAGATGATACAAGTTAATGCATAAAAAGTCCATATGCACTGACTAGCATGTAATAAAATTCAGCGAAGATTAGCTAATAGCAGTATTAGTTACATTTAGCACTCAGGGGCTATATCAGCTTCAAATATTTTCTAAGTAATAATATACTTACAGACTCTCTTACATTATATATAGATAAATATATATATAGTCTATAGGATGCATAAATCAAATTATATTTTACTTCAATTTATCTTTTATCTTTTACAGTGAGGAATAAAATACAGAGTTCTGTTTTTTAGGCAGAAGTTGCTGCTTATAATTGGATCCTTACAGTCCAGCTACATACTCCTATTTATGCTTCTTTCTTTTTCTAATGATTCTAATCAGAGCATTTCCTATCTCCTTTTCTGATTTCAGGCTCCATTTCTGTAAAAGAATAAACAAAAGAAAGTTTTCACCTTCAAATAATATGTCTGCATAACTTCTGTGCGTATGTTTGTGTGGAGGAGGGTATGTTTGCCTTTGTGTGTGTAAAATACTAGCTCAGGCTTTTAAGCTTCTTAGGTATGGGGGTACCCATAGGGTTACAATTCTTGAAAATGTTAACAGGTTCTCCCCATACAAAACAAACTTTTAAAAACAGTTTATTGTTTTAACTAAATCATCTGTTCATACAAATAACCACATTTGTTGATTTGTTTTGTAGAAATAATCTAATTCACTAAAAAACTGATTAACTGAATGTTTTGATATCACATAGAATCATTGTGTAAAACCAGATGCAGACTATAAATGGTTAATGCTTGATATAACAATAAGCAGTTTCCCTATTTTTTTCAGTAGTAGAATCAATTCTGATTCATGCCCATTGCATTTGCTAATGTTCTAATTGCTACATTGGTAAGAGATGTTCATACATTTATTTTTCACATGTGTAACCAACTGTTGGGTGTTCAAGACATACAATACACTTAGAAAAAAATAAAAGTGATATCATCTGTATTCACTAAATCCTTTTAAAAACTAAGGTTAAAGTATAACAATGTAAAAGACAAAATGCCAAAGTATTATTGGGAAACAATATAGGATCATTTTTTACATAGATAATCAAAACAAGTTCACAGATCATGTATTATTTTTCCTGGGCGCTATCAGTCAGGGCTCCATCCAAGAAGCAGAACCACTAGGAGACAATAGGGGACTGTTATTTCTGTGCCTGGTGCTGAAGTCTGAAGTCTGCAAGGTATGCAGTTAGGAAAAGAAAAGGGCTATAAAGTGGGAAAAGTAAGGGCAAACTGAAAGCTGTGAGCTGAACTGGAATGTCCAAGGTCATATCAAAAACGTCATTTGTCCTTGGCTTGTAGCTGCCTCACTCCAATCTCTGCCTCCATCTGCTTGTCCTTCTTCCCTGGTGTCTTATGGGGACATCGATATTGTTGAATAGAACCCACTTTAGTCCAGTTTGACCTCATCTTGATTTGATTGTATCTGCCAAAGATCCTAGTTCCCAAAAGGTCACATTCACACATACCAGGGGTCACTTAAACGTATTTCTTTGGGGCACAATTCAATCTACGCACCTGACTTCTTCCTTACACCAAGCAGGTTATATAGCAAATAAAACAACATGTATGAGTGACAACAGGGCCTGTAACCTCCTGAGTATAAAGGGATGGGACTGATTCCCCACCCCCATCTTCTCCATCCACATCTTGGGTAAAGTGTCTCTTTGGCTCACTCCAACTTAGCAAATCCACCGCTGTCACCTATCTATCAGTATGAATGATCTGGTTGAAGTGCAAATACACCGAAGGACAGCTTTTCGTGGTCTCATACTCTGCCAAGCTCTGAGCAACTTTCCACAATAGTTCTTCATGGTGGTAGTTCTGATCCTTTACTCTGAAGGTTTATTTTTAAGAATCCCAGCTTCATACAGTGTTTTTCATTTTGGAGTCCCCTCTGCGGAAGACCCAAGGTTTCAACTTCTGTTCCCTATATCATTCAAGGACATCAAAACAGAAGTTTTGCCTATCCATCCATCGATTGATAAATACCTTGAGGGCAAATGTGGCTTCAGGGTTCCACTTACCTCTCTAGGTTCCTAATTCCCTTAAATTGATTTACTGTCTTGCTGGATCTTTTATGGGTAAAATGATTTAAAAATACCTTTTATCTAACTATTTTGATATTTTTAGGAGAATTATTCCTCTAAATACTCTTGCCTACCTTTTCTTAGAAATAGAAGTCCCAATCTTTTTTTATACTAGACAGAATGATTTTAATGTTTCTAAGAATGTATAAATATGAAAAATTTGCCCATGATGTTTTGATAAAGAAGGAAAGAATAAGACCAAAACCCATTAAAATGACTAAAGGATATGAATGGGAAAATCACAAAGGGCTAATAAACAGATGAAAAAAAAACATAGATGATTAAGTGATATAAAATATGTTCTATGAGAGAGTCTTATCCAAATGTGAAGTAGGACACATAAGAGAAACACAGAGCTAGACCCTGTGAAATATCTTCCTGAGAAGGATATTTAAGCTGCTGTTTATCCTAGGAACACCATATTCAATTCATAAATTAATGATGGAAGTGCCACATGTTTAAAACATTACATTTCTTGTTTTTTTGTTTTTCCATGTCTGTTTGCCTCTAAGAATCTGGCTCACACAGCACACAAAATATTTTCCTTCAGGCCATTTCAGAACCGCCTCATTTTACATCTACATTTCCAGAAGTAAGATGTGAAGCATAATCCATATACACTAGCATTTTTAAATGATCACCAGTAACTGGTTTCTAGAAAATAAGTTATTTGACCCAACTGATTTTTTTATCCAGTAATAGAAAAGTTACAAAATAGTCAGGGAAAGATTTTAATTTCTCCTTCTGGAAAATATAGAACTGGATTAAACTGATTTATGAACTAAATTAATATATTGGGTTCACTTCCAGGCCAATTGTTACACTGACTTTCATATAGGATTTCAATGTGAGAGTAAATTATTTTTAAGGCTTTTCTCCGTTGCTTTTCAAACTGAAATCAACTTCAAGGACAAGGTATACAATCAAATATCACATAATTTAATCAATAGTCTGCCCAGATTTTGTTATCTGGGGCTACAACATATGGGTCTACCTTATTAACTCTTATTACTGAGATATTATTATGTCAATCCTATTTCAAAATTCATTTCAAAAAGAACTGTGACTTTCAGACTTTTAAATTCTTTTACTTCGTTTTTTAGAAAGACTGATTTTATATGGTTTTTCCATCAGTACATTTGCATTATTCTCATTACTTACCAGGGGGTAAATATTTTTCTCACTTGGTCTTCCTTTCCCCGTTTCTACCACAGGGAGGTTTCACTAGACCTCTAGAACTTTTAGATTTAAAATTTGAGGTCACCGAAACACAATGAAGAAAATTAGTATTCAGTTGTTTATTACTTCCATCCTATATATTCTTAACAGCTATTAATAATCACCACACATCAGGTACCTTCTGCAAGCCGCCAACTATTTCCATTTTTCTGAGCATTCAGACATACTAATTATATTCCTGAGGTAACAAATATTGGATGCTCCTTTACCGCTTTTATAACTTTAACTTTGAATTCCATAATATAAGACAGTGATATATCAAAATGTTGATTTGGCCAATCAGCTATTTGTGATATTTAATTTCTGCAAATGTCTTAGAAAGCAACAAACCAAATTTTGAGATTGTTTTTGCTCTTATGCCTATGTAAAGGAGGTTCTGTCAGTGGTGAATTTGTTTTTACCTAATTGAATTAAATCTAAAGTTCCATGAAAAATGTAAATGCACAAGTGAAAGAAAAGATAAATACTCAGGCAATTATTTTCACCAAAGAATACTTATGAGTTGAAATTACCTCAGCAGTGCATCTTCTGATTATAAACGATAAAAAATGAGACACCCCCTTGATTCACGATGGCGGTGTGAGAGGTGAGACAGAGAACTCGTCCAAAAACCACAGATAGTGTGAAAATATAGTTAATACAACTAACCCTAAAACTGTAACAGGAAATAAGGCTGCACCAGTCTGCATACAGACCTCACAAACAGAGCAGACCTCACAAAACAGGGTAACGTACAAGAGCCTTGATCCAGTGGGACCCAAGCCCTTCCCCCACCCCAGCTCACGGGCAGGAGGAAGAGAACTAAGCAGGGAAGGGGGTGGAAGCCTGGGACTGCTGAACACCTAGCCCTGGAGATCTGCTTTGTGAGCAGAAATCTACACTGTGTGGTGCTCTGGAGGATGGGAAGCTGGGACAGGTGGAGTGCTTGAGAGAGAGATTCCGGCCATTTGTGGAGGACAGGGATCCACACCCGGCCGCTCTGTGTCGGAGGAAAGGCAGGGAGTCTGAGAGGCTTCCTAGCAGCGAGAGGGCTGCTAAAATGTGGGTTTTGCATGGAGCTTGCTGCCCAGGAGAAAGGATAGGGGGACAAGGTTGTCTGGGTGCGCTCTGCCCAGCAGGTTGGGAACTTTGGGGTGCTTCAGGCGCTACATCCCCCTGGCTGGCTACTCAGCTCTGAGGCCCCCCACTGTGACACACAGCCTGCTGAGCCTTCCTCCTGGCCTGACAGCACTGGCTTACAAACCAGCAGTCACTGCTCTGGCATCAGGCCAACCAGAGGGAGGCCCCACCTACACCAGCTAGAGACGCCAAACACAGAGGCTTACACATGTGTTCTTGGCCCACTGGCTCTGATACGGGAGACAGGCACCCCAGACGGGAATCAGGACACATATCTTTCCTTCCCCCAGGCACCAGCTCTGCTCCCCTATGACCCCCAACCTCACTCTAGGGGCTGAGTAGCTCCAGAGACTGGAGTTTATGGGCAATAGAGGGCACCACACAGAAATATGAAATGTCAAAAGAACATGGTTCAGACAAAAATCTCACAAACCCCAGAAAAAAAGCCAAACAAAACTGAACACACCAGTCTTCCTGAAAGAGAATTCAAAATAAATATCATAAATATGCTCATGGAGGTACAGAAAAATATTCAAGAACTCAGGAATGAATTTAAGACGGATATTCAAACATTAAGAAATTCTGTATCTGAAAAAGAAACATACAATGGAGGGAATTAAAAGCAGATTAGATGTAGTAGAAGAGATGGTAAATGGAATAGAAATTAGAGAAGAGGAATACAAAGAAGCTGAGGCACAGAGAGAAAAAAGGATCTCTAAGAATGAAAGAATATTGAGAGAACTGTGTGACCAATCCAAATGAAACAATATTTGCATGATAGGGGTACCAGAAGAAGAAGAGAGAGAAAAAGGGATAGAAAGTGTCATTGAGGAGGTAATTCCTGAAAACTTCCCCATTCTGGGGAAGGAGATAGTCTCTCAAACCAAGGAGATGCACAGACTTTTAAAAGCAGCTAGAGAGATAAAAAGATCACATACAAAGGAAAACCCATCAGGCTATCATCAGATTTCTCAACAGAAACCTTACAGGCCAAAAGGGAGTGGCATGATATATTTAATGCAATGAAGCAGAAGGGCCTCGAACCAAGAATACTCTACCTGGCAAGGTTATCATTTAAATATGAAGGAGGGATTAAACAATTTTCAGATAAGCAAAAGCTGAGATAATTTACCTCCCACAAACCATCTCTACAGTGCATTTCATGAGGACTCCTATAGATGGAAGTATTCCTAAGACTAAATAGATGTCACCCAAGAGATAGACAAAAAGTACAGAATATGATTCATAGCATACAAAGAATGGAGGAAGCAGAAAAAGGAGGGAAAAAAAAGAACCTTTAGGTTGTGTTTGTAATAGCATATGAAGTGAGTTAAATTAGACTGTTAGACAGTAAGGGAAATAGCCTTGAACCTCTACTAACCACAAGTCTAAAGCCTGCAATGGCAATAAGTACCTACCTATCGATAATCACCCTAAATGTAAATGGTCTGAATGCATCAATCAAAAGACGTAGAGACACTGAATGGATAAAAAACAAGACGATTCAATAGCCTTCCTACAACAGACTCACTTCAAACCCAGAGATATACACAGACTAAAACCAAAGGGATGGAAAAAGACATTTCATGCAACTTATAGGGAGAAAAAAGCAGGAGTTGCATTACTTGTATCAGACAAAATAGACTTCAAAACAAAGAAAGTCACAAGAGATAAAGAAGGACATTACATAATGATAAAGGGGTAAGTCCAACAAGCAGATATAACCATTATTAACATCTATTCACACAACACAGGATCACCTACATATGTGAAACAAATACTAACAGAATTAAAGGGGGAAATAGAATGCAATGCATTCATTTTGGGAGACGTCAACACACCACTCACTCCAAAGGACAGATCAACCAACAGAAATAAATAAATAGACAGAGGCACTGAAAAACGTATTAGAACAGATGGACCTAATGGACATCTACAGAACACTCCATCCAAAAGCAGCAGGATAGACATTCTTCTCAAGTACACATGGAACATTTTCAAGAATAGATCATATACTAGGCCACAAAAAGAACCTCAGTAAATTAAAAAAGACTGAAATTGTACCAACCAGCTTCTCAGTTCACAAAGGTATGAAACTAGAAATAAATACACAAAGAAAATAAAAAACCCCACAAACACATGGAGGCTTAATAACATGCCCCTAAATAATCAATGGATCAATGACCAAGTAAAAACAGAGATCAAGCAATATATGGAGACAAATGACAACAATAATTCAACACTGCAAAATCTGTGAGACACAGCGAAGGCTGTGCTAAAAGGGACACATATTGCACTACAGGCCTACCTCAGGAAAGAAGAACAATCCCAAATGAAGTCTAAACTCACAATTAATGAAACTCAAAAAGAAAGAACAAATATGGCCCAAAGTCAGTAGAAGGAGGATCCTAATAAAGGTTAAAGAAGATATAAATAAAATTGAGAAGAATAAAACAATAGAATGAATCAATGAAAGCAGGAGCTGGTTCTTCAAGAAAATAAACAAAACAGAAAACGCCCTAGCCAGACTTATCAAGAAAACAAGAGAGTCTACACACATAAACAGAATCAGAACTGAGAAAGGAAAAATCACTATGAATGTCACAGAAATACAAAGAATTATGAGAGAATGCTATGAAAACTTACATAGTAACAAACTGGATAACCAAGAAGAAATGCACAACTTTCTAGAAAAATACAAACTTCCAAGGCTGACTGAGGAAGAAACAGAAAATCTGAATAGAGCAATTACCAGCAAAGAAATTGAATCGATAATCAAAAAACTACCTAAGAACAAAACTTCTCAAGCAGATGGTTTCACAGCTGAATTTTATCAAACATTTAGTGAAGACCTATATCCATACTCCTTAAAGTTTTCCAAAAAGTAAAAGAGAAGGGAATACTCTCAAACTCATTCTTGGTGGCCAACATCACTCTAATACCAAAACTAAGCAAAGACACCACACAAAAAAAAGAAAATTACAGACCAACATCCCTGATGAACACAGATGCAAAAATACTCAACAAAATATTATCAAACCAAATTCAAAAATACATCAAAAAGATCATCCAACATGATCAAGTGGGATTCACCCCAGGGATGCAAGGATGGTACAACATTCAAAAATCCATCAAAATCATCTACAACATCAACAAAAAGAAGGACAAAAACCACGTGATCACCTCCATAGATGCTGAAAAAGCATTCGACAAAATTCAACATTCATTCATGATAAAAACTCTCAACAAAATGGGTATAGAGGGCAAGTACCTCAACATAATAAAGGCCATATATGACAAACCCACAGCCAACATTATACTTAACAGTGAGAAGCTGAAAGCTTTTCCTTGAAGATCGGTAACAAGACAAGGATGCCCACTCTCCCCACTTTTATTCAACATACTTCTAGAGGTCCTAGCCACGGCAAGCAGACAACACAAAGAAATAAAAGGCATCCGTATTTGTAAGGAAGAAGTCACACTGTCCCTGTTTGCAGATGACATGATTTTGTACATAAAAAACCCTAAAGAATCCACTCCAAAACTACAGATCTAACATCTGAATTAAGTAAAGTTGTGGGATACAATATTAATACACAGAAATCTGTTGCATATCTATACACTAACAGTGAACTAGCAGAAAGAGAAATCAGGAAAACAATTCCATTCAATGTTGCATCCAAAAGAATAAAATACCTAGGAATAAACCTATTCAAGGAAGTGAAGGATTTATACTCTGAAAAATACAGGACACTCATGAGAGAAATTAAAGAAGATACCAATAAATGGAAATACATCCTGTGCTCATGGATAGGAAGAATTATTGCATAAAGCAATCTACAGATTCAATGCAATCCCTATCAAAAAAACCAACAGCATTCTTCAATGAACTAGAGAAAATAGTTCTAAAATTCATATGGAACCACAAAAGACCCCAAACAGCCAAAGCAATCCTGAGAAGGAAGAATAAAGTGGGGGGAATTATGCACCCTGACTTCAAGCTCTACTACAAAGCCACAGTAATCAAGAAAATTTGGTACTGGCACAAGAACAGACCAATAAACCATTGAAACAGAATAGAGAGAACAGATATAAACCCAAGATTTATGGTCAATTCATATATGGTAAAGGAGCCATGGATATACAATGGGGAAATGACAGCCTCTTCAACAGCTGTTGTTGGCAAAACTGGACAGCTACATGTAAGAGAATGAAACTGGATTATTGTCTAATCACATATACAAAAGTAAACTCAAAATGGATCAAAGACCTGCTAAGTCATGAAACCATAAAACTCTTAGAAAAATCATAGGCAAAAATCTCTTGGACATAAATATGAGCTACTTCTTCATGAACATATCTTCCTGGGCAAGGAAAGCAAAAGCAAAAATGAACAAGTGGGACTATATCAAACTAAATAGCTTCTGTATAGCAAAGGACACCATCAATAGAACAAAAAGACATCCTACAGCATGGGAGAGTAAATTGATAAATGACATATCCTAGAAGGGGTTGACATCCAAATTATATAAAGAGTTCATGCACCTCAACAAACAAAAAGCAAATAAGCCAATTAAAAAATGGGCAGAGGAACTGAACAGACACTTCTTCAAAGAAGAAATTCAGATGGCCCACAGGCACATGAAAAGATGCTCCACATCCCTAATCATCAGAGAAATGCAAATTAAAACCACAATGAGATATCTCTTCACACCAGTTAGAATGGCTAACATCCAAAAGACAAACAACAACAAATGTTGGCGAGGATGTGGAGAAAGGGGAACCCTCCTACACTGCTGGTGGGAACATAAATTAGTTCAACCATTGTGGAAAGCAGTATGGAGGTTCCACAAAAAAATCAAAATAGAAATATCATTTGACCCAGGAATTCCACTCCTAGGAATTTACCCTAAGAATGCAGCAGCCCAGTTTGAAAAATACATATGCACCCCTATGTTTATTGCAGTGCTTTTTACAATACCCAAGAAATGGAAGCAACCTAAATGTCCATCAGTAGATGAATGGATAAAGAAGAGGTGGTACATATACACAATGGAATACTATTCAGTCATAAGAAGAAAATAAATCCTACCACTTGCAACAACATGGATGGAGCTAGAAGGTATTATGCTCAATGAAATAAGCCTTGCAGAGAAAGACAAGTATCAGATGATTTCACTCATCTGTGGAGTATAAGAACAAAGAAAAAACCGAAGGAACAAAACAGCAGCAGACTCACAGAACCCAAGAATGGACTAACAGTTACCAAAGGGAAAGGAACTGGGAAAATAAGTGGGAAGGGAGTGATAAGGGTGAAAAAGGGGTATTACGATTAGCACACATAATGTAGCGGTGGGGGGAACATACCGGGAAGGCAGTATAACACAGAGAAGATAAGTAGTGATTCTATAGCATCTTACTACGCTGATGTACAGTGACTGTAATGGGGTTGGTGGGGGGGACTTGATAATGGGGGGAGTCTAGTAACCATTATAGAATGCATTTTTGATTTTTTATTGAAATATAGTTAATATACAATATTATATTAGTTTCATATGTACAACATAGAGATTCAATGATTACATACATGACTAAATGCTCCCCACAAGACGTGTAGTTACCTTGTCATGATACAATGATATTACAATATTATTAGCTATTTTATTGGTATTTCCATCCTTGACTAATTTATCATAATTTCAAGTTTGTACTTTTCCTTCTTACCTATTTTGCAATCCCCCCATCCTCCCCCCTTTTGGTAACCAACAGTCCATTGTCTGTATTTATGAATCTATTCTGTTGTGGTTTTTTGGTTTTTTTAGATTCTACATATAAGTGAAATCATATGTTATTTGTCTTTCTCTGTATGACTTATTTCTCTTAATATTATATCCTCCTGGTAAGCAGTAACACTAGAAAAAAGGCTCAGTAGCAGGTCTAACCAAAATAATAGCTTACAAGCAACAACTAAGGATTAAGTAAAGGCAGTACTGGAATATGTGAGTGGCCAGGCAATTCATAATGGTGATGAAAACTTCATGGACTTTTTTTTGAGATAATTGAAATATGAAAAGATTATATAAGATAGCTAAGAAAAAGGTTTTATTCTATCTTCAGAGTTTAGACTGGTGTTTCAATGAGGAATAGAAAATTGAATCAGGAATACTGAGCTTTCTTTAAAGATGCAAATGGTTTAGAATGCAATCACAATATACATGGCACTAAAAAAAAAAACAGTTCAGAGAGAGACACGAGTAAGGTTTGGAAGCTGAGAGGAAACAGGTGGATGTGTTCCACATACAAGATACAGTCATTTCTACCTCACTTTTTAAAAGCCCAGCCTCATTTCCCTCAGGATGTAGAACAAGTAAAATCTCATCTCTTTGACTAAGTATTAAAAACATAGCTCCATATTTCAGAAATGGTCCATACAACTATGCTCAGTGATCTGGTTATCAAAAAATGCATGTGCATAATGTATCAGTACTTCTGTAACTCAACAGTGAACACAAGAAGAATACAGACCCTTGGGGACAAACAGGGACAGGGCAAGAACACAGGAGAAGAAGGACTCAGCCCCACATAGCAGTTTGATGCCACTGTCCGTGGCAAGTCCCAGCTCTGTGGTGAGAAATCACCAGTTCGCTTTATTCGCAGGGCTTTGCCCAAGGATGGAACAGACAGTGGAGGGGTGTGAATGTTGGTAGTGTGCCCAATACCACTTATTTAAGAGGAAGCAGAAATAAGGAATAAAACCCCATTGAATCATAATAGCAAAACATGGTAGACAAAAAGCATTGCAGTTCCCCAAGTGTTACCAAATAATTTCAAGAAATGTTATGTAAACATGTTTGTTTGGGCCCAAGAATGATGGGGAGTTTTGACGCTATCAGTCACTCTTCCCTCATAATCCTCTCCCCCTTTCCAAGCCTCAGACTTCAGTTAGACATGTTCTAAAATATTAGAATGCTTTTAGGTGCAAAAACAGGATACCTCAATGAAAAATGAGTTATATAAAACAAAACGCATTACTGCCCTTAAAAAGAAGCCCAGAAGTTCGGCGGGGGTCCCAGGCACAATATGTCAGGGCTCTGGTTCTGCTTCTGCAATTCTCATTGTTCTGCTTTCCCACTTATTTATGATCTCAGTCTGTCAGCACGAGGCCAAGACTTACATTCGGACTCCTAAGCACAGAACATCCTGCTATTCCTATGACTCTTTCTCAGAAGTTCGGAAAATTGTTTTACAAAAATCATCCAGAAATCACATCTGACTTCCAAATTCCAGCCCATCCTCCAAACCAATTCCTAGCAAGAAAGGTGGCTCAGAGTGACTGCTTCGAACAAGTAGATACTGGAGAGTTAATCGCACTACTGCATATACAATGATTTGATCTTAACTCTAAAAGGAGGTAAATATTTACTTTTGAAAACATTTCAACACCGTATCTATACAGAATAACTGGTCGACCTTAATTCAGTTAACCAAATGGTCAGGTCGTACATGGCGGACTGTCGGATGGTGAGCAGAAACCCTTGTATGACCCTTTTCTAAAACAACTCTCATCTGTAGTGTGTCTTTTCATCAGTTTAGAACTCTTCTACTCTTTGTGATCCTTAATTCTTATAGTCTAGGTGCAGGCTTACATGGGGTCCCCCTCAGAGGAGATCTACATCTGTAGGTGTCCCTTTTCCCTCAGTATTCTGTCAAGGCATCTTTTTTATTTCCTTCATCACACTTACCATACTTCTGAATTCTATATGTAGTTGATTATCTTTTTTTTTCTTTTTTGTATTGATTTTACCAACCAGGCTCCAGTTCCCGGGGTAGCAGAAACTATGTCCATTTTATTAAGCACTTTGGAATAATGCATACCTTGTATATAGCACATAGTAGGCGCTAACTAAACATGTGTTGGAAGAAAAGATTAAATAAATATATTCAAAAAATATGTGTGAATATGAAGAGTCCCCAGTATAAACATTGCCATATTAGAGATTTCATATATTATAAAAAGACATTACAAATAATTAGATCAGTATGGACTTTAATGGTTTTGGAACAATTAGCTATGATTTGGGAGGGAAATCTTATCTCATACAAAAAACAACATAGTTCATGTGGGTTCAGTATTTAACCTTAGAAATGAACTATTTAAGGACTAGAAGAAAATAAAATGCAGTTTTTCATTCATCTGTAAGAGTGAATAAATCTTTCTAAGCAAGCTATGAAATCCACAAGTTATAAAAGACTAAATTAATAGATTTAATTACATAAAAATCTAAATCTTATATACAGTGAAAAACATAATAAAAATGTGAGACTACATTTGCAGTATTTATTATCCTAGATTATCTAAACATTATCAAGAATTGTGAATGGTCTGATATATTATCCTACTTCTAAACAAATAAGTAGGTCTACATGTTTCATAGATAGTGGTAGAAGACACGTGATTCCTGAATCAGAGATGCAAAACAGTTTATTACTCATAGCAATAGCCCAGGGATCAGAAACTCTGTTCCAGTTCTACAAGCCCCAGTTCTCAGAGGCGACCTGAAGGAGCCCGTAGACGCCTGAACATGCAGGGGGTCACGTGATAGGAGAGGAACCCTAAGCTTAGGGAATGCAAATTATTAGCGAGGGCAGTAAAAAAGCCTAACCGGCCCTGTCTTTCTACTCTGGGACTGTAAGCAAACCTACCCTTTGCTCTGAAGAAAGTTTCTCTCCCTTCTGAGGCTGTTTGCTATACAAATACCCTTGAAATAGGAGTCTGGGACCCAGGGCAATCAATCCCTCAGCCAAAAAATATGTAGGAATGCAAGACATCATTGGAGAATGATTATTTATGTATTCTAAACTAATCCTTCCACTAAACACAGGTCCAATTCCTTCTCAGCTACTCAAAGACATTTTGCTTCTCTCTCCTACATCAATAATTTTTCACTATACTCTGTCCCTTTGGCACATAGTTGCATTTTTTTTTCACTCCAGTTTCTATCCCATTTCTCTGCATACCTGTGCAGAAAAACTGTGCCTTTACATCTCCTACTTTCCTCCTTTGTTCTTATGCATCAGATTCTGCTTTCAGTATTCCACTGAAACTGCTCTTGTGACGATCACCAATGATTAGAATGATCGTGCAACTTTTTTTACAAAACCGTGGTACTTAAGAATGCTACAGGCACATTAAGATGAAAGGTCAACCTACCAAAGCTCTTCATATGGTTAAATCCCAACGGTCAACTCAATTTTTATCTTACTTGACAAATTAGCAGTATTTGGCCCTGTAGATCATAGAGTTTCATCACTTGCATTTATGTGTACCACATTCCCTGACTGTCCCTTCTCTATATATTTTATTCATATCAACGACATTGCTGTGGAAACCCAGGCTTTAGTCACTACTCCTATTTCCTTTTCAATTTAATCACTCAGTCACATGGTTTAAAATACTATCTATAAGCCATATTTTCAGTGAAGATCTCTTCTGAATTCAACTACTATATCCAAGTGCCTGTTCAGTATCTCTACTTAGATTCTAATAGACTTATCAGACCATGAATTATTTGAATATAAATTCAACTAATAGAAGTTTGACACAGGAAATCCCATAGATCCAGACAGTTGCAATCTCAGACTGTGGTATACCAGATATCATTCTCAGAGTTTTGGGAAACCTTAGGTCTAATGGATGACTCCTCTATCTCTCCATTTAAGTCACTAACAAAAAATGTTAAGCTATGGAAGACTATAACGAGTGAGTGAAAAGAGAATGTGATTTGAGTTACAGAGCAAGCTTCAAATCCTAGCTGCCATCCCACCTCCTGGCTGAGGGTTATTATCACACAATTCAGAGGGTTATTTTGATAGGTGTATAAATAACAATTGCATTACACTGGGAGAAGCAGAAAGGCTTACAAAAAATTATTTAAATAGGACTATATGTTTTATATAATAAAAAATGCTGAAGGTAGAGAGTTTAGGCTTGGTGAAACTGCACAAGACATTGAAAAATCAGGCCGAATTTACCCTTCCAATCTGTCCTCTGTATTGTGTGGTCTCATCAAAGGTAGCTGTTCCTCCCCCTGGTATTACTATCACAAGGTTTTCCTAGGTGGGAAGGAAGAGTAAGGGAATAGCTAAGGACAAAGGCAAAACTGTGTCTTCTCAGGGATTTGCCTTTATATATTCCTGAGGTTAAATTTCTGAAAGGAAACTTTCCACCAGAGGCTTTCACTCCATCACTCTGACCAAACTATGCGCCTGACCCTGACTAGACGCAGCGGAACCTGAGGACTCTGGGATTTTAACTGGAAACACTGGACTCGCAAATAAAATTAGAGTTATTTTAGTAAGAAAAAAAAAGATAAATTGGTTGTCAACAAACATACACATCAAAAATATTAACTAAAATAATGTAAGCAAATGCTCCCAGCACAGTTCTTGACACACAACAGGCAGCTCACTGCTTATAGGTACTGTTGTCGATCAAAATCCTTTGAATATAGTTCTTCCACCGTCTTTAAGTTTCTCCCATACTACCTGCAGCCAGTCAGTATTTTACTGTCTTTTAACCAAGAATACCATAGGAAATTTGGATCCAAACTGTTCTCAAGCCTAGTATTTCCAGAGAGGAAATTCTAGGTGGGAGGATTGCTTGATACAGGGGATAGCAGATAGTAATGAAAATGTCAAGGTGAATGATAGGCATCAACCTAAAAAGAGGTGGTGGCGGGCGGGGGCTTTAGTAGGCATCAACCGTGTACATGATCTAAGATGTGATAATAAATGGGCCAGTAGTTTTAGTTTATTCCTGTTTCTCTACTTTGTACTAATTCTGTCTACATGTCTTCTGTTCTCCACATGCTTACTAAACGACTGAGAGGTCTGAGCAAATTTAATAAAACCTGTTAAGGGTTAATGAACCCTTTGCAGTTAGATGATGTGCAAAAATGCCACACACTACTGGATCGCATATTTCTCTTTTTAGTTTTTGAGGAACCTCCATCCTGCTTTCCACAGTGGCTGCACCAATTTACATTTCCCACGAAGAGTGTAGGAGAAGTCTCTTGTCTTCACATCCTCACCAGCATTTGTTATTTCTTGTCTTTTAGAGAGTGGTCATTCTACCTGGTGTGAGGTGATGTCTCATTGTGGTGTTGATTTTTATTTCCCTGATGATTAGCAATGGGGAGCATCTTTTCATGTGCCTGTCCATCTGTATTTCCTCCTTGGAAAAAAAAGTCTCTTCAGGTCCTACGGGTAACTATTGAACTACTGTGTTGTATACTTGAAACCAATATAAGATTGTATATCAACTATATTTCAATTTTAAAAAGTGCAACACATTTTTGTTGTAGAAAGCACTCTTTCTTCCCACATTCAGCTAAAAGTTTGAAAAGTTTTCCTCAGCTTAAACTTGAAGTTTTTGCACCTGCTATCTTTTAGCACAGCTTGGTCAATCACAAAGGCTCCCACCCCCTGCACAGAGTTATACAGCCATGGCAACTGCCCTTTGAAAAGGAAATATTGCCACAGGGGGAGGCAGCCAGCTCACCCGGGCTCAACTAGTCCAGGAGCGTTAAGCAGCTGCAAAGAACATTGGAAGGGAGACGGCTGGGGCTTAGGGAATTTTGAAAAAAAATTGAGAGACTTTCACTTTCCTCACGAACCCTCTAGTTGAATACCTCTTTTCATAGCATGTTGCTCCTGCTTGTGGAATCCTCTATGGCAGGGGGTCAGCACATCTAGTAGATGACTGGATTGTAGAATAAACTGACTATAGGCAATGAACAAAAATAGCACCACTACCTGTTGTCAGGACAGGAAAAATGCACCATTAGCCATGTGTTAAAACAGACTCTCAGCAGGTGTCAAGTTAAGTTGTGTTTTCCTTAATCTGTAGAGTGTTACAGTGGAAACACCACTGAAAATCTTTACTTAATACTGAAAGATTAGGTTTTAGTTATTTCAATATGTAGACTTTGAGTATAATATATCAATATTTTTTGTCATTTTTAATTTCTTATGGAATTTCTGTCAAATATTATTTTAATGAAAGGTTAATGTGTAGGCCAATGTTTCTTTATTCTTACTTTTTTTATTACCATGAATGAAACTCATTCATTAATTATAGCAGCTAAGAAACACTATTAGATGTTTGGCTCATTTTATATAAGACGTGTTCTGTGAAATTGTGTGTAATATAATTGTTAAGGAAATTATGGCTTAAAGAAATAACGTTTTGAATTTTCTCATAGAGCAAAGAACCTCTCCCTAATTTATATTTTGTTTATAAATTGAGACTTCCATTTTATTTATATGTATGTATGTATGTTCTACACAAACATGCTTGTATATGCATTTATTTTATATATTTCATATATTTAAAATATACATATGTGTATGCTTATTTATATATATGGTAAATAATCTTTATATGAATCATTAAAAGCATATAAATATGTATATATTAAGTGAAAGCACCATAATTCTGTGAAACTGTTCACTAAACAGGCTTTCAATTTGTTTTGAAATTTTTCATTTCTTTGTGTTTTTACATTAGTTTTAGAAGACATTGACTAAAGTTTTTATGAAATTAGTTCATAATAATATCAGTTTTATTAGTAAAATATCTCTATATGCTCACAATATATACATATCAACCAAGTCTCCCCTAACTTGTGCATTTATAGCATTATATACACACACCGTTGAGAGGTAATAATTATTCTAAGACCTTTAGGAATTTCCAGAGTGGCAAAAAATGTAGCATATTTATTTTTATTGACAAGATGCAATGGTTAATTTTTGAGCATTCAATTTGTTCCAGGCACTAAGTTAGTTGCTTTATACATTGTCTCATTTAATTTAATATTATTATTTTAGTTTGATGTAATTCTCACAACATCCTTTTTGCACACGTTTCTATCCATTTTAGAAATAAGGAAACCCATATCTGAAGAAAATTAACCTGCTAAAATCAAGCCCTAAAAGGAGGAATCAAAGCTAAAGCTTAGTTTATGACTTCATATTCATTTCTTTAGGGTAAATGTATTAGTGTTGCTCAGAAGTATTATAACATTAAGGCTATATTTATATAAATAGTATATTAGGTCATCTTTATGGTAGAATAAGATAGGGATCATAAATATAATCATTGGGAAGTAATATCTGAAATAATTTGCTTAATTCTGGAAAAGATTTACGAGTTACATTGTCAGTAGTGTCAAGGAGAGTGAGAGGTGCGTAAACTGGGTACAGTATTCTCTTGAAACAGTTGCTTTTTCATTTCCACCCTTCCATACTGCTCGGTGATTTTCCTTTCTCATAGTTAGTCAGAAATCATTACAGTTAAATTACAGAGGAGAATTAAAAGTCAATACATAGTTTTTGATTTTCAAAATTGGATTGTCCAGCCCTTAACAGAAACAATGGCTTTGAAAATACAAACTTTATTTTCAAATGTTATATTTGAGATACAAAAATGGTATAAAGAACAGTAAAACAATACATATTAATCATTCACCATAAGAAATAAAATGCATTGAGTACAACTGTGGCTCCCTCTGATCTCCCTCCACACAGTCACATTCTCTTTCTTCTCCTCTACCTGAATTTAGTCACTAATCACTTCCATATTTTTTGTTAATAATATAATCACAGAGTTCACAACTAAAAGTATAAATAGTATATCACTCCCTCCCTCTCAGGCAACACTATTTTAATTTTAGATGGTTTTCTATAGTTTCATTTTATCATGCATTTATTTAAACATTTCCTACATGTTTATGTCTGTCTACACAAAATACAAGACCATTCTGTTTGTTTTAAAACTTTATGTAACAGAAGGGATTAAAGATGGTGGCATGAGAGGTGAGACACAGGCATCCTGCTAAAACCACATATAATATGAAAATATAATTAAAACAACTAATCCTGAAAGAGAAACAGGGAAGAGGACTGTGCCAGACTGCACACACCTGGAGAAAAGAGCAGACCTCACAGAACAGGATAACATACCAAAGCTGTGGCCCAACAGGACACAAGCCCTTCCCCCACCCCAGCTCACCAGCTGGAGGAACAGAAATGGAGCTGGGAGGGAGTAGAGGCCTGGGACTGCTGAACATATAACTCTGGAGATCTGCTGTGGGAGCACAAACCTACATTTCATGGTGCTTGCATGATGCTCTTGTGATTACGGGGTTGGAAAGCTAAGACAGGCAGAATTCCTGAAGAGACTGAGATTCCAGCCACTTGTGGAAAGCAGGGATCCATATCCAGCTGCTCTGGGACAAAAGAAAGGAAGGCAGTCTGAGAGACTTACAAACAAGGAAGCCCTTAGCAAGAGGACTGCTAAAGGGGCAAGGACTGCACAGAGCATATTGCTCAGGAGAGAGACCAGGTAGACAAAAATGTCCGGGTGCACTCTGCCCAGCAGTGTGGGAGCTTTGCCATATTTAAGGAGGAAAAAGAAATCTTCCTTCTTAGATGATCTACAGGTGCTCCAGCTCCCTGGCTGGCTATACAGCTCCAAGGACCCCCTCTGTGATATGCAGCCTATTGCACCTTTCTCCCAACCAGCCCCAACTGACTCGTAAACTGGCAAAACCTACCCTGGTGTTAGACAAGCCAGAGGGAAGATCTTTCTACAGCAACTACAAATGCAAAGCATAGAGGCTTATACCTGTGTGCTCAGCCCACGGGTTCAGGCAGTGGAGACAGGCATAGCAGCCGGGAAGCAGAAAACAGCTCTTTCCTCCCCCCAGGCACCAATACCACTCCCCTGTAACACCCGACATTTCTTCAGGGGCTGAACAGCTCCTGGGAGTAGAGCTCTGGGCACTAGAGGGCGCCATATACAAATAAGAAACACCAAAGGAACCTGGTTCAGAGTAAAATTATTAATACAACTCCTGAGAAAGATTCAAATGACATTGACCTCATGACTCTTCCTGAATGGGAGTTCAAAATAAATATCATTAACATGCTCATGGAGGTATGGAAAGATATTCAAGAACTCAGGAATGAATCCTGGTCGGAGATCCAATCATTGAGCACAATGGAGGGTATTTAAAGCAGATTGGATACGGTGGAGGAGACAACAAATGAAATAGAAACTAGAGAAGAGGAATACAAAGAAGCTGAGGCACAGAGAGAAAAAAGGATCTCTAAGAATGAAAGACTATTGAGAACACTGTATGACCAATCCAGACGGAACAATATTTGCATTATAGGGGTGCCAGAAGAAGAATAAGAGAGAAAAAGGGATAGAAAGTGTCTTTGAGGAGGTAATTGATGAAAACTTCCCCAATCTGGGGAAGGAGATAGTCTATCAGGCCATGGAGGTGCACAGATCTCCCAACACAAGAGACCCAAGGAAGACAACACCAAGACATATAGTAATTAAAATGGCAAAGATCAAGGATAAGGACAGACTATTAAAAGCAGCCAGAGAGAGAAATAAGATCACATACAAAGGAAAACCCATAAGGCTATCACCAGACTTCTCAGCAGAAACCTTACAGGCCAGAAGGGAGTGACATGATGCATTTAAGACAATGAAGCAGAAGGGCCTTGAACCAAGAATACTTTATCCAGCAAGATTATCATTTAAATTTGAGGTAGGGATTAAACAATTTCCAGATAAGCAAAACTTGAGAGAATTTACCTCCCACAAACCATCTCTACAGTGTATTTTGGAGGGACTGCTTTAGATTGAAGTGTTCCTAAGGTTTAACAGCTGTCACCAGAGGTAATAAACCACAGTAAAAAAGTAGAACAGCTAATTACTAAGCAAATGCAAAATTAAAATAACTATTCCCAAAGTCAATCAAGGGATAGACAAAGAGTACAGAATATGATACCTAATATATAAAGAATGGAGGAAGAAAAAAAAGAACCTTTAGATTGTGTTTGTAATAGCATATTAAGTCACTGAATGGATAAAAAAACAAGACATCTATATGCTGCCTACAAGAGATTCACTTTAAACCTAAAGACATACACAGATTAAAAGTGAAGTGATGAAAAAAGACATTTCATACAACTAATAGGGGAAAAAAAGCAGGAATTGCAGTACTTGTATCAGACAAAATAGACTTCAAAACAAAGAAAGTCACAAGAGACAAAGAAGGACATTACATAATGATAAAGGGGTCAACCCAGCAAGAAGACATAACCATTATAAATATCTATGTGCCCAAGAGAGGGGCACCTACGTATGTGAAACAAATACTAACAGAATTAAAAGGGGAAATAGAATGCAATGCATTCCTTCTAGGAGACTTCAACACTCCATTCATTCTGAAGGACAGATCAACCAGACAGAAAATAAGTAAGGAGACAGAGGCACTGAACAACACATTAGAACAGATAGACCTAACAGACATCTACAGAATTCTACACCCAAAAGAAGCAGAATCCACATTATTCTCAAGTGCACATGGAACATTTTCAAGAATAGATCACATACTAGGCCACAAAAAGAGCCTCAGTAAATTCAAAAAGATCGAAATTATAACAACCAGTTTCTCAGACCACAAAGGTATGAAACTAGAAATAAATTACACAAAGAAAATAAAAAATCCCACAAACACATGGAGGCTTCACAACATGCTCCTAAATAACCAAAGGATCAATGATCAAATAAAAACAGAGATCAAGCAATATATGGAGACAAATGACAACAATAATTCAACAGCGCAAAATCTGTGGGACACAGTGAAGTCCGTGTTAAGAGGAAAGTATATTGCAATACAGGCCTACCTCAGGAAAGAAGAACA
>JAQQAC010008719.1:2608220-2750901 GCA_029783875.1 Phataginus tricuspis | reverse complement strand
CAGCCAGTTTCTCAGACCACAAAGGTATGAAACTAGAAATAAATTACACAAAGAAAATAAAAAATCCCACAAACACATGGAGGCTTCACAACATGCTCCTAAATAACCAAAGGATCAATGATCAAATAAAAACAGAGATCAAGCAATATATGGAGACAAATGACAACAATAATTCAACAGCGCAAAATCTGTGGGACACAGTGAAGTCCGTGTTAAGAGGAAAGTATATTGCAATACAGGCCTACCTCAGGAAAGAAGAACAATCCCAAATGAACAGTCTAAACTCACAATTTACGAAACTAGAAAAAGAAGAACAAATGTGGCCCAAAGTCAGTAGAAGGAGGGACATAATAAAGATTAGAGCAGAAAAAATAAAATTGAGAAGAATAAAACAATAGAAAAGATCAATGAAAGCAAGAGCTGGTTCTTTGAGAAAATAAACAAAATAGGAAAACCCCTAGCCAGATTTTTCAAGAAAAAAAGAGAGTCTACTCACATAAACAGAATCAGAAATGAGAATGAAAAATCACACGGACACCACAGAAATAAAAAAAATTATTAGAGAACACTAAAAAAAAATATGTGCTAACAAACTGGATAACCTAGGAGAGATGGAGAGCTTTCTAGAAAAATCCAACCTTACACGGCTGACCCAGAAAGAAACAGAAAATCTGAACAGACCAATTACGAGCAACGAAATTAAACAGGTAGTCAAAAACCTATCTAACTATACCTATTTAAGTATACCTGCTCTAGAGTCTAGTAGGAAATTGAAGAGCATAGTATAAATTTCTTTCTAGATTATCTTATAGAATTTTGGGGGAAAAATTCCATTATCAAAGATGCTTCATTACAAAACTCCATTGGAGGACATATCTTTAAAATTAATAATTACTCTCATGAACAATAACTCATTTCCTCATGTTTCATTTCCCATGCTCTTTCTTTTCTTAGATCCTTATACCATTATTTGAGAAACTTGGTATTTTCTTCATGTTCCTAGAAAATGTGCCTAGATAATCCAGAGTCTTTTTGTTGTTATTGTCATTGTGGATTTATGTCTGAAACAACAAACCCACTTGTTTTAACCTGGAATTCTCCTATGTACATATAGTCAGAATTTTGTTTTTTTTAGTGATTTTGGGGAGAAAAAGTTTAGAAGGAAGGAGTATAGCTTAGCATGTATTTTAGGTGATTTTCAAAAATTTAACACCAATAATAAAAAAAACAAAGAAATGATATAAAATTTCATAATATAGGTAGAAATAAGCATCTAATTTTAAAATTAAGGCCCTACTCTAACAGAATATATATAGAAATATAAATGTCAACATACTTATTTTATAGTACTCTGTCATATTTCCAATGTTTAATATAAAATGAACTCAAAAAATGCTAGGCCTAACTGATGGAAAGCAAAGAGGAGTAATAGTAGGTGCTGCGGGCTAAACCCTCTCCACATCTTTCTCTGTAAGTCTTGTCCAAAAAAGCTCAGAGTAATCAAAGAAATGGTGACTAGATCCTGCTGAAAAGTTCCTCAGGCATATTACTCAAAATTAGATATGCTTTTTCTCCCTTACCATTATTCTTTTCCAGAACTTGAAGTAGATAGCTTTCAGACCTGCTGCTTTTTCCATATTGTAATAAATAAATTACATCCTTATTCATGAGAATCTGTTCTAATTTAGAAGCCCCACCTTTGCATGCACCTTTATCACACAAGCCTCAGGGGAAAGTAACTGAATTTCATTTTGTCTGTGAGTTCTAAAACGAAGACGTACAATGGATGCACCCATGGTGGTCAAGTCCAGGTGTTCATAGAAACCATGAATTTTGGCAATTTAAGTGCAATCTCACATTGACGGTGCTTTATTCTGGAACTATAGAAATACTTTGGCATTAAGACACTTTCCCCCTCTTGTTGGAATTTTAGTCAGTAATTATTTATTCACTGTTTTCTTTCTCTCAACCTCTGGAATAAGGTACGCTGTGGTGAATATATTTTTTCATGGGCATCTTTCTAAACTCAAAACTGATTTCTTTTTGCTTCAATAAGCAACAAA
Organism: Phataginus tricuspis; assembly: GCA_029783875.1. NCBI lineage: Eukaryota > Metazoa > Chordata > Mammalia > Pholidota > Manidae > Phataginus > Phataginus tricuspis. The sequence continues at coordinate 2,748,838 of JAQQAC010008719.1, read as the reverse complement.
AGCGCATCTAACCAATGAACCCAGATATGTGAAACAATGGAAATGTGGACCTTGTAAAAGATGCTTGTAAATAACTCACCAATTTTGCAGATGCACAAGTCTAAGTATTTTTAAGTTTTCAATTTTTACGATCAGTATAGCGTCTGAACATACAGTTTCCAAAACAGAATATGCTATGGCATTTAAACGTGAATGAACGTAAAACTATCTCAACCACACTAAACAGATAAAACACAAACTGAAGCTCCACTGAAGTTCAATTTTTTTTCACTTGTCATACTGGCTAAGAGCAAAAATTGTAAAACACTGTATTTTGACACATTTTTTGAAAGAGGCTCTCTCACATACTGCTTATGAAAATGTAAATTGGTTAAGTCTCCTCGGAGGGTAATTGTAGCCATTTGTTAAATTATTAATCCATGTATCTTTTGATGAGAATTAATCTTCTAATAATCACTTCATAGATGTGTTCAAAAATATATGTACAATTATATTCATGTCAGTACTGTTTGTAACGGTAAAAAAAGGAAAAAAGGAAAACATCCTCAAATATCTGTCACTTGGAACTGATGGAATAATATGGAACTGTTAAAAGTTTTACGTCCTGTACAGAATGATCAGTGCGATGCGGTGCTGAGTGGCTGCAGAACGGAGCTGAATGGAATGTCTTGCGGGCCTTCTGTGTGTCCCATGAACAAAAATATGTAAAGAAATATAGGATATTTCAGAAACTGGAGAAAAAACAGTTGCACTAGGGAAAGTGGTTGGCTTGAAGGAAATGGTGGGAGGAAATCTTACTTTTCGGGCATTACCTATTCAAAAATAGTTGAGAAAACAGTAATTTGGGAAACTTGTTGAACTTTAAGGTAAGAATTACAGATAAGATTATTCAATTAATGCTGTCTATAGGAAGCAGCTATTGATACAGCATGAGACTTTGAAATTCATAGTCAATAGAAATAGATTTTATTTTATTTCAAGGAAATCTGATACTAATGAGGCTAAAGAACTGTAAAATGTAGTTCTTGCTATCCTCCATCCATAGAATATAAGGATTCTAACGTTTGATTTTTACATAATGATGCTTCTCCTGAAATTAATCTTGTGCTTTTAATTATTCAAGTATCCAGTCATGCTGAAATCATTCTAATTATTCTCATTGCTCCACACTATTAGCAAAAATTACATTTAAATTCAAAATGATTTAAATGGAGTCCTCAGTATTCCCATAAGCTTTAAGCTATTTTGATATTTTTACCTCTTGAGACAAAAAAGTAAAAATTAAAAAGATTGAATGTAGCCAGTATCATTGTTTTACTTTAAATGATTCTGTGTTTTTATCTCTAATGCAATACCAGAGAAGGTAGATTACAAGTAGCTTTATCTCTCTTTTTTGATTTGTGAATCCCACCTCTCGTATTACCTCCTCATTTACACTTTTAAAAATTTTATGATGCTCATATTATTTTATTATCTGTTCGGTTAATCAGCGGACAAGATTTTATGTACACTTTCTCGTGCATTGCCCTTGAGAAATGAAGATTCTTATTCATCCCGAATAAATAAGTACCATGTAAGGTTGTCCTGGTAAATTACAAACAACATGAGCTGCCCCCAACATAATCTCTTGCCTGCTAGATTATGCTTTCTGCTCTAGAGGAAAGATTTTTTACATATATATGTGCAAAATAATGTAATGTACTCTTAAAATTACATGGCCTATAAGAAACTAAAAAACCCATTGTAGTGTTTATTAAATTATTTAGCAAGTAATTTGAAAACTGTGGTCTTTGTATTTAACATTGATTTGGGTGGGAGGCAAGGTCCCAAGCAAGCCTGAAAAGTGAGAATTAGAAACAGGAACAATACATACACTGCTTTCATGGGTGAGTCTTAAAAATTTTGATTTAGTTTAGATAAATTAAATATCTTTGGCCTGAGCTGCCTTCTCCCTCCCCCACAGCAATATTACTCCCCGGAGTCTATTCTGTACAGCTGTATGTATGATTTGCAGTGATGGCCTTCAAAGACTCTGTGTACCTATACTGTACACGGCAGAGGAACAAGGGACAGTAAGGACAAAGTGCCCAGCTTAAATATGAATCTTCAGTGAAATTTCTATTTGTGACAGAAATTTCTGTTTGTGAAAGTTCTAAACTTCTTTACCATAAATTTTCTGGGATAAACAAGCTTTCAAAAAATCTTTATTAAAGTTTCTCTTAGCAAGAAAATAAATTCTTTTCTGTGACCTTTGGAAAGTCACGTGAATGCTTTATTTTTCATATTAATGATGCAAAGCAACAATCATAAAATGCGAAGCCCAGTCATTAATCATGCCCTAGATTAAGCTGCATGTATTTGTACTGTGCACCTAAAAGACCTCTTTGGCGTCTGGGACAATGTCCCCATATACGGTGCTTCCACAAGTTTAACTAAACTGCCCATTCTGAGCCCGAGCTTCAGGAAATTTTAAGGAAGGATTGAGTAGTAGGACAAACAGATACTGGCAGTAATTTCAGAGTGGAAGGAAACCAGTAGTGCTACTCCAAACACATACGAGTTCCCTGCCCCTTGATTTATTTGAACATGCAAATGAGTATCTGAAGTAAGCCTTTCCTTTCAGGCAGATGGAAACATTATCTTGCCTCAAACACTTCAAAAGGTCGAAACATCAAAATTGAAGTTTGAATAAGTCAGTGTTTTCTTTATCCGTTCAGGATTGGGGAACACTCAACCATTTCTATCACTTTTTTACCCAGAATCATCTCATTCTGAGAAGCTTGTTAATGACTCTGAAAGCTAGCATGTGTTGTTGACCTCGTAGTTGGACCTGCTTGTGACTGGAAATGGGTGCCGACCTCTTGAAAGTCTGGTCCCTTTTGAACCAGGTGGGCCCCAAAGTAAAATTAGAAACTAGGCTCAAATTCCATAAAGATAGTATTCTGGTCACATTGCCATGATGCTTATTTCCTAAATCTGGCAAGTATAATTTCTGTTGTTTTTATCTCACTGACTGGTTCTTTTTACAGAAAAGAATGTGATGCATTACCTTTCTGGGTAAAGGCCATCAGCGGTAATTCAATAATTTCTGTATAGGAAATGGTTCTGAAAGAGGGTCTAATGAAAACAGGTTGAATTCGTTTTACATGACATGCAAATGGTCTTTCTTTTTATTGTATTTTCATACACAGACAGAGGTAACAGAAAATGTGAGGAGGTTCGTAAACCTCAGATCTCTCCTCCCTAGATGCTGCTGGTTCCAAACACAGGTTGAAGTGTTAAAATGCTTTGAAAACCTCATAACCTAACCAGAGTCCAGGACTTCAGAAACCACAGTTCCTGGCTGCTGGTCTGGACCATCCAGCGCACCAAGTACTATCTTGTGCAGCAAATATCTTAACCATTTGTTCCTAAAAATACTTGCAACCAAGAAAGGGTTTGCAAGCCTATTCTCAGGCCCCATACATAGTTCAGGGACACATTTTCTATGTGGGATGAAATTTATAGGAGCTACTATTGTGATGAAGGCCCTACAAACATCACATTTCATAAAGTTATGGCGGCCAGTGTAATAATTTTGCAGAGAGAGAGGGAGAGAAAAAGGGAGGTAAGAAGAGAGGAGAAATAGTTAATAAACTACTTAAAACACTAATTCCATAATTTAGGTAGAATGCCTTCGCAGCTCAAAATGGCTCAAGGAATTCAAGATTTAGTTGTGAAAAAGAAAGCAATATCCTGACAAATATGTCAGATTATCCTGAAAACCCACAAGAAATTTTTCTTCTCATCACTGAGTTGAAATAGGCTTAAGCTTATTTTAAATCTTAGGTCTAGTTCCTTGAGAAACAGACTCCGAGCTGGGCATTTGCATGGAGCTAGTCCCTTGGACAGTGTTCTTCCTAACAGTGCTCGTCGGGGCATGAGGAAAGCAGGACTGGTCAGACGAGGAAGGGGGTAGCAGGGCCTTAGCCAGTCCTGCAGAGAGCTCAGGAAGCGTCCCAAGGGAAGCAAAAAAGATACCCGGTGCAGCCTTTTGCAAGGATAAGTTAATTGCATATGGTGCCCCCAGGGAAGGGAAGAGGCCCTGTTCCCCTGGAGGAGGCATTTGACTTTGGTCTATCGCCCTTCTCTGAAAGGAACTCAGCAATGGTTCTTGGCAGGCGACACTCCCAGCAGCAGACCAAATGGCTGTGTCCGTCTGAAGGGGCGTCTGCATTTTCTTCCATAGATATCTGAAGTCACTCAGCTTTTGATAATAAAAACCCATTGTTGTTACTTCCTAATATCTGCCACACAGGAATGCATGTATAGGGTTAATATTTTCAGAATATTATTGACTCTGTGAACATAACACACCTTGAATATTTGTGAAGCTTCATGTGTGTTGATCAGTAACAGAATGGACTATTTACCATCATTGATTTCTTATTAGAGATATTTAAAATGTAGATTTTTGACAACACCGTTGCAAACAGACATTTTAAGTGCAGCTGTCACAGATGAAAAGAGAAGACTTCCCTTTTATAGTTCTACTTCTCAATCAATATTTGCTTAGGACTCAGATGAAAGGGGTTCTGTGAACAGGTTGCAAGCTTTTGCACTGACATAAATCCTGTCTGTTTGCAATTGTGTGAGTGCCAAGTCAATCCCCTCTCTCAGCTGGACTCTTACAATCACCTGCCGGCAGGGTCCTCAGTGTTCCATCTTTATCTCTTGAAATCCATTCTCTACATAGGAGCCAGTGAAAACTGGTTAAGATGCAAACCAAACCACCTTGCTCCCCTGCTTAAAGCCTTTCCACGCCTCTCCACTGCACTCCAAATCTATTCCAAAGTCCTCGCCGTGTCCTAAAAGGTGCCTCCAGCTCTGGCTCCTTCTGCTGCATGCAAATGTCCTCACAAAATCACTGAGCTTACTGATGAAATAACGATGGCCTCAGCTCTGTTTTGTGTAAAATAACAAACCCTTCTAACTCGAGGCCTTTGCCCTCTGTTACCTATACCTTGAGTTCTCTTCTCTTCTCACTCTTGGCAGGTGATGTCCTCTCATTCTGTAACCAGGCTCTCCCTTCCTTCCTGGGCTTCCACTGCCTCTACACCTACCTGCCTGTACTTTCCCCGACCTGCTCGGTTTCTCTCCGCAGCATCTTCATCACAGTATCCATAGTCACCTTGTTTATTATTTTGATAACGTATTTACTCTTTATCACTCCCATCACATGAAAACTAAATGTTTGTCTCTTTCAGTTTTAATAATCTGTAAGATCTGTTACAAATATTGAGTAGACTTCGACAACACACAGAAGAAAAGTACATGAAATGAAACTCAAGCATTAGCCAAGGACTAGAAGAGAAGTGTGTTAACCCATGTTAAGATTCTGGAGCAATGGAAAACATTGTTAGGATTTTAAAAGTGTGTCCTGAGGTAGAAAGAAGATATGAAAATTTCTCTCCATCTGATGCAATTACCCTGTTCACAACATAGGAATCTTCTGTATTCATATTTGTTTAAATGGTGATTATTAAATTTTTGTCTTCTTAGTGCTAATCAACACTAATATCACCTAGGTTTTTGAAACATTTGTGTTGGGCTGGTCTTCACAAAAACTTTTCTATGGGCTTGTGATATATTTGTAAAATATTCACATAAAAATTTATCTGTCTTTCAAGAAGAGTCATATGACCATGCCATTTAAAATGGTATCTCCTCCTGAAGTGCTTTTCCCCTCTGGCTTTCTTTGTGGCACTTGTCCTGGTCATATCTCTATATTTATTTACCTCTTAATTGTATGACTACATCAGAGCAAGACTGTCTTGTATTCTCCTTTTATCTCTGTTTCTAGAAAAAGACTTGGTGAAAAAGAAATGCTCCACAAATAATTGTGAAATGAATGAATGAATGAATCTGTTAATCTAGGAAATTCATGTATACGGAAGTTGCTACTTCCTAATGAAGCTGAATAAATGAGATCTCTTTAGTCACTACAGTCCTTTCACTCTGAAAAGGTCAGAGTTAATCTCTTCTTTAATTCTCTGCATTTACGTATGTAAGATGACTGCCTAATCCAGGGGGCTCTTCACTTATTAGCAAGTAATAAAACCCTTTTATAATCTGTTCTATGGCAAAATAAATAGTGAACATCTACTTGTTAATTGATAATAGTTGTATTGATATTTATCATTTGCTACATTTCTTCCCTGTAGTTATCTATCACATTTAAATGAGTTTTACTTTTTTAATGGAATCTTATTTACTTTTTAAAAGAAACAAATATATATACATAAAGAGAGATTTTTGTCTTTTTCATTCACTACTGTATTCCAGTGCCTAGAATAATATCTAGTATGTATGACAGTCACTTAATAAATGTCTGTAATAAATTAACATAATTTACATAGCCAATTAAATAAGGCTCTTCTCTTCATTTATGTACCTATTTTTAGTTAGATTTTATTTTTGCTGTGAATTTTTATCCATATTCTTTTACTAAGCACTTTAAGGAAGAAAGATTATTAGATTTGGAGTCAGGATTATTGTATTTGTGGTTCAGGCCTTTCCCTAAGTGACTGTATGCAAGTCCTTTAAGCTATTTGGGATTCAGTTTCCTGAATTAAAAATAATGAAAGCACTACTTGAGTCTCTAAGATTCCCTCTCAAATCTAAAATTATGTTTTCTTCACCTCTTACCATTAAAGTCCATTTTAACATATATCTGTTTTTAGAGACAATTTGTAGACCAGTACATATTTTGTTTCTTTTCAGGTCTTATCAGTGAAAAAGTCTCTCAATTATTCAAAGCCCTTTTATATAATTCCCCTTTCTTGTCTACAACAGGACTATATGACATCCCCCTAATTGCATAATTCAGGGATAATAACTATGCTAAAGTTATTAATTCTGAAAATTAGAAACTATTTGGGAGGAATAAGTGATTTGATTTAAAACTGGGGAGCTTTTTGCTTTGGGTGCTTTTAAATAAAGCCAGAATCAGATAAGACTACCCAAGCCAGATTCTATTCCATATTGAAGAGCTCACTCCCAACAACTGCTTTGAAAGCCAGTGATACATGGATATTGGGTTGGGTAATATAATTTCTATCTAATTTTAGAAGAGAATTTTGAGACAGTTAATGCTCTCTATTAGCCAGTGAGATTCGTTACATTACTTAGTAACATTTTATTCAATATAGAATTACCAACACCTTTGCGAGAGAGAATGTTATATACATTATAGTATTTAAGCTACTAAGGGCTCCATTAAAGAGGAGTTGTCAATAGAAAACTATATTCCTATTATCATTTATCTAAGAAAAAAAATCTAATGAAAGAACGAGCACATAAAAAAAATGGTTTTCTGCTACATCTCACATAAAAAATAATTGGGTTTTAACCTGTCTTTATGACTGTGATGTGATCTGTGAGGCTGAGAGAAGAGTCATCTATTCTGCAGAGGGCAGAGCGAGATCAAATGATCGCGATAGTTTCTTCTGCGAGGCTTTCTGGGACGTGCCGACGTCTTTAGGGGGCTTACTGTGTTTGTCACTCTGAAGCAATCTCTGCTTCCATTCTCTTCCTCTGCAAATGTGACTATTAAAATCATTTAAGTGGACCAATCCATCAAGCGGACATTCTGCAGAACTGTGTTTAGGGACCCAGCTCAGCACCCATGACAATGAGGAAATGAAATCCTCTCCAGCCCTGGGGTACGTATTAGTGTAGGACAATCAGGGCAACCTGATTCTCCCTCCAGTGCGATGGCTTATGAATAGGCATTGGATGTATGTCTGGCCCCTTCATTCTTTCCTCCGTCTATTTATTCAACAATCATTTCTGAGTGCCTCCTGTATGCCACGGACTCTTCAGGCCATTGAGATACAGAGGATGCAAGAGAAAATACAAGTCACCACTCTTCATAGAGTTTAAATTTTAGAGGAAACAGAAAAATAAAACGAACATCAGTCAAACAATGTGTAGTATCAGGAAGTAAAAGGTGCTATGAAGAAAAATAAAGCCAGTTAAAGTAGTAGACATGTGGGAAGAAGGACAGTTTTCGATAAAGTGATCAGCAAAGGCCCCCATGGTAAGTGACATAGAAGTGGTGACTGAGAATTCAGAGGAAAAGAAACTAGAACACAAATGGATATCATGACCGTAATTACTGTAAGATCCTGGGAGACAAGAATATATGAAAAGAATGTAGGATTCTCTCACGATCAGTGATCTTTATAATTTTATAAAAAAGCTGTTTACATTATCTCAAGAGATGACAAAAAAGAAAACTAACTCAAATGATAACCATTTGGGTGAAGGTCACACACTCTAATCTCCCTTAAAAATTAATGATATTACTCAAGCGTATGGGATACCTCTATAGGATTACATTTTCCTCTATATATGAAGTCCTTGCTATGGACTATGAGGAGATTTCATTAAATTTCAGTCATTTTAGGCTTCCAGGCTAAGAAAGTGACCTCAAAATTACTTGGAGAGGTATTTCTGAAGATTGTGTGATATGATATATTTTCTTAATGTATAGTCATCTTCGAACCCTCAATAGACCTAATTAAGTTTAGGAATATTTGTAACAATAAAATAAAATCCATTCTATTAATATTTTATATTAAGAAATCTGTACATATTTGTTAATACAAATATTTGGTTGTACAAGTAAATGTTAATGAGAATTTGGCCTATTAGAGTGACACGTCAATCCTGAAACTTGTTTAATATTTAAACCTCGATGTATTTATAAGAATTACTCTATTTTGGAAGTGTTTGTTATATACATGAACAAATTAAATAAATACTACTTGCAAGTGTTAGGCAGAAAAATCGATATGATCAAGTGGAGGGAGAATAAGGCCAATAAAAGGGACACAAAGTGTTAACCAGATAAAACCAGGGAGCCAGAGAGGACTCACAGAGTTAATGAGTTAAATAGTTGAACTTCCAAAGGCCAGGAGCAACTTGGAATGTCTGGATATTCCCCAGATAAAGAAAAGTATTCAAGCGCAGCCCATGCCTTCATTGTACCAGTTAGATCGTGCCGTTTTAAAATCTACTTAGCCTGGGAAAAAAAGGCCCAGCTTATTCTTTAACTTAACCTATATGCTGTTGTTGCTCTTCTTCCAGACCCTTAATCAAATAACTTTGTAACCAGGGCAGGAGACAGACCTCCTAAGTGAAAATAAACCTTTGTGGACAAAGAATGCTGAAGCCCCAACACAGTCACCTAAACAACCCTGTTCTTAAGACAAAACTTCACGGGAATTATGAATCACCCATGTACATCATGCCTCATGCTGACTCTTACCCAAAGGCCCTGTAAAGCCCCAGACCCTAAACCCTTAGGTGTGCCTCCTTTCTGAGGTTGCCCACAACTCCCCTTTCTTCGAGTGTGTTACTTTACATTCTACTCCAAGTAAGTAGGAGGGGCTGGTGAGAGCTCTGATTTGGGCTTGTGAGTTCTCGTCGCCCGAGTGACCAGGACAGGACTGCAGGTGTGTGACATTGCTCTTTGGTAGCCTATCTGAAAATCTCCTTTCTTTGCTTTGGGAAGTTTTCAGAACCCAATTCCACTCCATCCAGTGATCTGCAGCTGCCCCAGACCCTGGGTGGTGAGGGCTCAGTTCCCATGCTGTGCGGATCCAAGCAGACCCTGGACGCCATGTGACCCTGGCATTAGGAGTTGGCGAGGGATCTGCCCAATGCTGAGCAGGAGTTCAGTGAGCTTCCCTTTCTGGCCTTTGTCTACCTTGACCCTGGCCTGCTCCTCCCTTGGAGTGGATTCAAATAAAACTTTCACTCCGCTTCACTACTGTTTCTCTGCCTTTTGATTCTTTGTTGTGGTAGGGCAAGAACCAAGGAGAATAAACTCAACCCTTAACAGAAGTACAGTTTAAATATTTAAAGGAACTTAATTAAGGCAATAAAAGGGAACACTTATTATTCAAATTTCATTTAAAGATAGTCATTGAAATTACTAGTTTTAAAAAGAAAATAATCAAATATGTAAGTTGGCCTCTCCCACTGTCCCCGTCTTTTTATTTCTTGTTATATAAGAAAACAAATGCCCTTATTTTTCAAGCCACTTTGAATAATGAGTTACCTGTTACTTGGTAAAAATGTCAAGAACAATTCAAGTCACTGTGTATATTCTTTTAATCTTCTTCTCACTGTCAAATAATGAGCAAGCGATCTTTACTAGGTGGATATGCTAGTGTACTTTATTTTCATGTAGATATCCATTTGTTGGTTAGGATGTTTTATTTAGAGTTAATTATTGCATAATGGTTATATATATTTTCAACTTCAGTTTTACACACATTGTCCCTCTGAACTTCATCAGTGTTAGCTTGAAATTCTTCAGTTTACAGAGATGGAAACAGACACAGAGAGATTAAGTCACTTGAACGTGAAGGCAGATGTTCAAAGGCCAAGCCCATTGCTATTTTCACTATAACCATATGTTAATAATTGGTCTTTGGCATAAAACCACAGGCCAACTAAAATTCTAAAGTCATAAATTCAGGATAATCGATCTCTACTAAGGGGAGTTTTGGCAAGCTTATGGAAGAAATGATTTGATGGTGCAGCCTTCTATATGGAGCTCTTCAAATAATACCACTTAGTAGTTTCATCTATTCAAAAGCTTAATTTTGTGTTGGAAGAGCCAGGAGCTTGTGGAAAATGGGGAAACAATGTCTATCATTGAGTAACTGAGAACTGAGATTCAGTTTTGCTATTGCTAAAATATTGTGGAGAGCAATAAGCTATATAACTCTAAACATAGTGCCTAGCACATAATAGCACCTCAGTACACGGCAGTACCCCCTTGGGTTAAATAAGGGCAAAAATGAGTTGCCCTTTAAAAACTTCACAAGGAATCACAAAGGGAATGGCGGTTTTTAGAATATTTGTCAAGCAATCACCCACTTTGAAATTGCATATGCAAATTAAAATCATAACAGAATTTTTTACTAATATTCTTAACACATCCTCTGTCCTTGACTAGATTATCCTTGTCTGTCCCTATACCCTCATTACTCAGTCTCTGGTCGACTCTGACTGATATCTGTTAATATTCAGTAATACAGTGAAAATAAAGTGAAGGATTTCGTGGAATCATTGAACGTGGTATCAGAGATGAGAATTCGGCAGTTAGAAGAGTTAAAAGCACAAAGAAAAATAAATAAATAAAGCAAACAATGTGATGATAACAAAGCATTCCAAAGGGGAAGTATCAAGATATTAAAGGATTAAACACAATCTTTGGAAAATCAATTAAACTCACAAATACTTTTATAAAAATGAATCTAGAGTCAGACTGAGAAAGTCCAAATAAAGGAACCCATATATCATTGTATCTCCATGTATTTTTTAATAGAAAATACCTTGATTCATTTTTTAATTTATTCTTTAAAACGATACAACATAATGGCAATTATAAGAGACCTTTTGATACAAATAAAATGAAATAAATTTATTATCAGTTTCAAAATGTAATAATCTAACTTTTTCACAATTTTATATGACAATTTGCTTCCTCTTTTAAATGATTTTGAGTCCTTCGCCTTTGTTAAATTATCTTCAAATGATAGAACTTCCTGTAAAATGGTACCATTAAAGTCTGATTCACAGATTACAAGAGGTGACTGAAGTGTTAAAGAAAAATGCATTAATTAGGCGGAAAATTGGTCAGTAATGGAAGCACACATAGCCTAAGAGGGCCCCAGAAGCAATGTCCCTCATGCTGGTTCTTTCTACTGCTTGAGGAGGGCGTTGATAACATTTAATGGCCCTGACGTTTGCCATCACTTTGGGTGGAGGCTCATCCAGTCATTAAACTAACATTTCTTGAGCGTTCACACATCAAGTAGGGCATTACTGGAGTATTGTGGGAAAACTGAAAATCCTCATGGAGCTTATATTCTAGTAGAAGAGAGACAACAAATGGATATATAAATTAATTATATTATTTGCTATTAATAAGTGCCTTGAGAAAAAAATAAGGTAGGTTTGGGATTTATGAAATGTTGGGTGTGGCTGATTGAATATTTAAGATAGGAGCTAGGAAAAATTTCAATGAGCCAGTGATTTGGGATTGAAAACCAGAAAGAAGAGCAGAAAATAGCCATGAGGATGTCTAGGAGAAGGGCATTCCTTTCAAAGAGCAGCAAGTGCGAAGGCTTGGCAGTGAGCGGGGCTCACTCAGGTTTTCAAAGATCTGGCAAGAGCAGAGGAGCTGGAGACAGTGAACATCCGGGACAGGTGTGGGAGATGCTATGAAGAGATAACAAGCAGTCAACCTCCTAAAGCCTTGCTTCCCTTTCTGCAAAATAGGTATAAAAAGGATGCTCTCTGCCTGGGATGGCTGTAGATATTGCATGAGATAATTGTTACTATTTAGCACCATGTGTGCCATATAGTAAATGCTTAATAAATGTTAGTTCTTGTTGTTTGTTATTTCATGGAAATAGAGCCAAAGGACTGTCCATGCGTGGTGCCACTGAACATTTGAATCCTTTAACTGATTCCTTTTACTCTGAATACATGACCTTTTGGGAACCATTGGATTATAATTTCATTTCCTGCACAGTTTTGCCTCCGGGGGAGAATAGGCCACTTTTACTAACGTAGGTGTTCCAAATTAGATACCAGAAAGAGTTCCCTTTCTGAACTGACAAATTTTAAACTCCACCACTAGGAGCCTAATTAATGTAAGTTTACCCTTGAGACACAGATCTACTCTCCTTCATTTTATTTTCAAAATCAGGTTTCTAATTCAGATCACAGACTTCCTACCACAAAAAATCCCAGTGACGCAGTCCAGGGGAAAGCCAGCAGGACCCCTCGGCAGCAACCCTCTCCTCTTTTCTATTTGAATGTTGCAGATGCCTGATTGCCACTTACCCTTACTCAGTACTGCCACACTTATCTTTTGTCATCATCTACATGTTTTTGTAAGTGTGCAAAACAGCGGCTACAACCCCTATTTTATAAATGCAGAACTGAGATATAAAGACATGAAGAGACAGACCTGGGTCCTGGGCCCAGATACTCAGACTCCTCAACATGTGCTCCTTCTATTACTGGAAATAAGAAAACCTAGGTTTTAGTCTCAGATTTCCTAATAGATAGGTGATCTTGAAATATCCTTCCTCTTTGAGTCTCAGTTTTCCAAGGGAGTTGGATTAAGTTACCTCTAATATCCTTTCTGATATAAATACCTTAGAATAGCAAAATGAGCAAATGCATAGAATATGTGTGGGAGAAATTCAACTAGACCAGATATTAACAAAAGAATATAAATATATGTTAAATAGGAACAGAAATAGCTCTGCCATATAAAACTTATGTACAGGAAGTTGATGAGGTGGGAGGAACACGGGAAGATAGGTCCTTAACATTTACATTTGGCAAAGAGATTCCAGGTATGTAGGCAGTTGCTTATTTTTATTTTTTTCCCTTGGAGTTATTTCATGGGAAATTAGTACATTCATAAAATGTATTAATGAACACATTAATCAAATTAATAAAACTAGTATTTTCCAACCCAAGAGAAACTCAACCAAATCCTACCTGAACTTTCCTAAAGTATCTACTCTTTTAATTTTCAATTTTTTTTGTAAATTACTTCTATTCTAAAGTACGTAATCATGCAAATGTTTAAATTAGTCACTACAGTCTTGCCGCCCTCTTGCCACGCCCTCCTGAAATCCACAGCAGTCTGTCTGTGCTGGAAGACCCGCCTCTTCGCTCTTGGCTCACTGATCTGTGTTTTATGGGGCATGTCGGAGACTCTCGAGGGCTTCGGCAGCCCAGGCGCCCCAGCCATTTGCTACCCCATCGTCCTCAAAGGGGAGTGTGTTACATCGCACAAAATCACCCTCACTCCGCGTGCAGTGAGGTGGCAGGGAAAAGGAGGTCAGCCCTCTCACCTCAACATACGAATATGTTTTTTAAAAATCGCCTGTCTAGTTTTTTTTTTTATTAATTTTCCAAATGAACTCATACCAGTCATTTGAATACGATAGAGATTTCAAGCAACTAGAATTTTCCTGCTCTACACTACACTGATTCTTCAGCTAAATGCATGCATCTGGGGCGTGATAGTTGAAATGACAACAAATTAATTGCATCTGTTTCAAGCTGACATAGGAAAACTCTTCAGCGTCCTATGCATTAAAGTGTCATTTCTCACAGCAAGTATACTGCTGCACTTCAGATCAGGTGAGGACCTCTTATTGTGGTAGGGAAAGGGAGGAAAGAGGCTCATTCATTCCTTAGAGAACATATACTTCGGTATGTGTACAGAAAGCAACCTTGTCTTTCGGTGGCAGGCTTTTAGCTATAGCCCAGGGAGAGAGTGACTTACATTGATTATTTACTGGGAGAATCCTGAGAGTGTAGAAGAATGTGATTCACTTCACTGCAAAGAATGACAGCATTAATGCCGGTTGGTGTTGGCATTTGAAAATACCCTCTCTCTCCTTTCCTAGGTGGCAAGATTCATTAAAGCATCATTTAAGGATTCTTGACTTCGGATAATCAAGATAGATTTAAAGCACTCATCTAATAAATGAGCCCATGGAAGCTATAGAAACTAAATTAGTCACACCATTTTATTCCACAGCTACCTCTACTTCTGTGGTTCGCTGAGAATGTAAGATTAAATTTGGCCCCAGCTTGAATTCTTATATGTTATCTTAATAGTTTCATGACAAACTGGATATCCACAGATGTTATTATACTTGGAATTCCTCGGTGCTCTCTTTTTATTCAAATAAGCGAAAGCTATTTTCCATTGAATTTTCCTTTAAATGGGTTACTAAGTTTAAGATAAGTATGCATAAAAATTGGTAAACCTCAGTAAATGTAAGCTTAATAATTTCATTTATTTCTCACAATGATAAACAGAACAGCAAAACAATAAAATAAAAATGTCACATGAAGACTGGAGCACATTAGAAGGAAAAGAAAATGGCATTTAAAAAAATGTGTATGTAGCCATAGAAGAGATAAGTGACCTAATGGAATTTCACTAGCCTGTATACAGGTGAAAGGAAACACATGATAGTGGGGTTCAATGGGAGACTGAATATGTGGTAGGGATGATAATTCAGACAATTTCATTTCAATCTTATTTTCAAAACTTTTAGAGCTAAAGAAAGGATATATCAGTGCCCAGTGCACTGCCTACTGCAGAAGGAACTCGGCTGGAATGGGCATTTTGTGTCAGTTCCTTTTCTTTTCTGGAGTGAGGACATTAAACATGTCCATTGGAAATACCACTAGAGAAAAGAAAATGGAATCACAGAATCACAAAATTCACAGCATCACTAAATTTAGAGTTGACGTTTATTTGCAATGACTTCATGAAGGTGAGATGTGCAATTATTTGGTTAAGAAAAGAGAGCTGAATATCACATTTCTCTTGGATTTCAATATTTATCTCAATTTATTTGGGCCGGGGGCAGCAATCATGTTTTTATATCAATGTTTCCTAAGGTCTGTGGAATTGAGCTCTTTCATTGTTTGTTAGATCATCTCCTCCTCCAAGAATAACCATTTGTAAAGCCTATTAAAAGTTCTTAGGGAATGAAACGTATTTGTTTTGAATATCTGCATTTCTTTTGGGCATCTCAAAAACCACAAAACGAAGATTAGGATTCACTATTTTATTACTCTGAGACATTTAAAAATTCCTATAGCAAGGATAAAAAATTCTTTCCACTCGATTATCACTCCAGTCGTCTCCTGCTTTCCATTGCCAATATATTTGTAAGCCACTAGGCATTTACTTCTGGACTGTTGGATTTCCTAGGGATATCATTTTTGGAAAACTCAAATAAAAGGATCCCTGATTTTCCTGTCATTACAAGCCTCTGTTCACAAACCACAAGCCTAAAGGGAGTGAAATCAACTAAAGAGAAATATGTGCTTCAAAAGGAGCTTTAGCTCATGCTCTGGTCATTTAGACAAGATTTAATGCCACCAGTGATTTACACCATGTATTGTAGTGAAGATAGTAATTGCTACATTACAGTTTATGGTATCTCTGGTACCTCTGAAAGATGTTCTTTTTAAAATACAACTGTACACTAACAAGGCATTGGGCCATTACTGTTTTTGTTGTATAATACTCTTTACAAAGCATTCTTTTTTTTAATAGAACGCAATAACTTTTTCCAGAGTTTTCACAATCCAAATCCTTTCATAGACCCACTAAAATTTAACATTCTAAATATGATTTGAACCTGGCATGTGCCAAGTGCTACGTATGCCAAAGAAAGTCAGAAACTGATAAGACATGAGCCATGTCTTCAAGGAGCTTATAGTCTCTTTGATCGTAAGTACAGACAAGTAACCATGCAGTTACATTATAATGTGATAAAAAGATTAAGTAGAGTGTCCTATAGAATGAATAAGAGTTATGGACTGATCTCAGAGACCTTCTGTGATGGTTTATTGATACAGGTGAGCTGTGAGAGAGGAGGAGTGAAGGGTATTCCTGAAACATGCAAGGACATACTCAAAGCCACAGAGAGGATTAAGCGTGGCCATTTGTGGGACCATGAGTAGTTCTTGATCTAGATAGAGAAGTGCCATCAGATGGGGTTAAACAGTTAAAGAGAACCCAGATATTAAAGGGTCTGCACTCCATATTGAGGGTAATGGGAACCATCAGAACATCTTGTGTCAGACACTTCTTAGGCGCCACTGTATATCCATTTGGACAGATTTGTCTCTGGAACCTCTAGCCATTTATTTTCAAACCTCACTGCTACTCCAGACACTAGCTCTTCCTGGGTCCAGACAACTTCGTGGAGGGACACACAAACATGCCCAATTTTAAGCCCTCACTGAGTGCTTGTAGCCCCACACACCAGGGCTTCCCTGTTGCCATTGAAGCATGACCCTTCCCAGGACGGACCTGGTACCTCTGATTGTGCAAACCGGGAGTGTGGGAGAAACTTAGGCCCATCCTTAAAGGACAAGAGTAGGAATGCATGTGTCACGTCATATACTAAATACACTAAATATTAAGAATTGAAAATCAGTCAACCTAACAAGCTTTAAATACAGTCTGTTCCATCATCCTGCCTGGATAATGATCTAAAAGGCCAGTTTGAAATGGAAATTTTCATAATCTTTGTAGTCTACTATATGTATCAGTTATCTATTACTTTCATAACAAATTACCCCAAAACTTAGCAGCTTAAAACAAGCATTTACTGTCTCACAGTATGGATGGGAAAAATCAGAAGCCTCTTAGATGGGTGTTTCTCACTCAGTCTCTCATGAAACTATAGTCAGTTTGTCTGCCAGAACTGCAATCATCTGAAAGCTCAACTGGGGCTTGGAATCCTCTTCCAAGATGACTCACTCACACGGCTGTTAGCAGAAGGCCTCTATTCCTTGCCGGTTTTGGGCAAGACAAGTCAGTCCTTTGTCAAAAAGATATCTCCACAGGGCTAACTGAGTGTTTTTACAACACTGTAGCTGGCTTCTCCCAAAGCAAATGATCTGAGGAAGGGAGCAGGGAGGAACCTACGGTGCATTTCATGTATTGATCTTAGCAGCCATACACTACTTATTACTTCTACCACATTCTATTGATTATAAGTGAGTCACTAAATCTAAGCCACATTGAAGGAATGGGGAATTAGGCTCTACTATTTTGAATAGAGAAGTACCAAAGAACTTGGGTGTTTTTGAATTTTGAGCCACCATAAATTAAAAACATCGGAGCCTTTGCTCATGGTCATGAGACCACTCCCATTCTTTCTCTACAACTGGCTTGGTCCTACACCATGAATGATGCCATAAGTACCTACATGAACACCAAAATCATATATTCAAGCTCGGTCCACACACCCCACCAACAGCTGCTTGTTAGCCAGTTCTCAGGCTTAGAGGGGAAGACACTAGGGGAAAAGACATGTGCAAGCCTTAGAGAATTCTTGGAACTATTGGGGCATAGAATTCCAGGGTTCTAGGTGACCTCAGTGCAGGCTAACAGGGTGGGCATGCATTCTGTGAGGGAGAACTTTCTGGGTGGCCACGTGCCCTGTGTTCCATGCACTTCTTGATTTGTAGGTGAAGGTGCAACCAGGGAAAGATGCAAATTGTGTGGAACTCTATAAACTGCAAAGCCCAGAGAAGGTCCCTTAACAAAAGAGCAGTAGAATGTAGAAGGTGGAAGACAAAGTCTCCTCCCTCCATGTCCCTGCAGAATGGCCCTGGAACCCAGATTCAAAGGGCCTCTGAAATCCGTGAAGTTAAGCAGCTTCTCTTAATCTGAAATGGTATTGAGCTTTCACTCTCACATTACCTCTCCTTCCTGCCCCCATTTTGCTCTTCTTTTCCTGCACTTCAGTTTGCCTACATTGCACTGCTCTGCTTAATAATATTGTAGGAGATTATTTTTTTGCCTCAGGCTCTACTCTCTGAGGCCCCAAGCTAAGCAAGTTTTAACTAGAGGAAGAACATAACCAGATTTTTTCCTGATGGGTAAATACATTCATTCATTTAACATGTTTTTTAAAAAAAGTATTTACTGAGTATCTTACAGTATAAAGTCAATTTGCAACGTACTGAAAATAAATAAGACAAATATGGCCCTGCTTTCATGCTTTCATGAAGCATAAACAATGGGGGCCGGTGAGGCGGGGTGCAGAGAAGTTAACAAGCAGCTCCAGAATGTGGTGTGTGCTACCCTGGGAAAGGGGCGAGGCTCCACTGGAAAGCATAAGAAGGATACTTAACTCCTTCTTAGCTGACGGGAAGTTTCCCAGAGGACATAAGAAGGGCTCTGGGTTGTGAAGCCTGATACTCAATGACTGTTTTCTTCTATCACCCATACTCATTCCCGTCCTCTTTTTCCATTCATATTTACCATGTGTTATATCTTACAGTGTTCCACGCTCTCCATCTCTCACATTGTTTCTTTGATCTGAATTTTTTTTCCTTCCCCCAACGCCCACTGACTAACTCCAGTTCCTCTTTTTGGTCTCTAGAATGCCAATAGGAGATCCTAGAAAAATGGACAGAGGCCATGCCATAGTGGAATCTGTATACTAATGTAAGGTGTTTGGACTTGCCCGAGAAGGGCGAATGAAAGTGTTAAGATTAGATTTGCAGTTCAGAAAGAGTATTTCTGGTTGCATCATAGTGGATGGAAAGCAGTGAGGTAAGCCTGGAGACACAGAGAACAGTGAGAGCCTGTGGCTGTGTGCCAGGGGAGAGAGGACTTTGGAAGTGGGAAGGCATTTGCAGGCATTGAGAGACATTTTCTTGTACAAATAACGGGAATAGGTGAAATGAAGGAGAGAAAGCAAAGGGCTCAGAAAAGGGTGACGGTCAGGCTAGTTTATACCCAGCAATCTAGTTAGATTTGGGGCGGTTTAATGAGGTTTTATTGCCAGATGAAATATTTTTGTTTGCTGGATCTGGCAACCCTAACTGATGTAGGGAACACAGGAGAAAGAATCGGTTTCTGGGAAAGACTAAAAGGAGTTGGAATCTCCACTAGCAATGTAAAGAACCTAAGGAACTGACTTCAGGGTAGAAATTTGGGGAGTTTTGTGTTCTAATCACTCATTTCTCTGAGTTTTAGCCAACTCAGGACCAAAAAAAATGCAAGAGAAGGTTAAAGTATGAATTCTGGTTTATTTATGGAATAGTATCATACAGCACATAGTAACTCCAAACATATAGGGAAAGCAGCTAAGGCCGAAGCCAAGAAATGGGGCTTCCTACCCAATTTTTCATTCCCTGCACATTTTCCATACATGCAAGTGTAGACTTTAGAACCCAATTGCACAGAAGTAGATCTACAGAGAAAATACTTGCCATTCCAGTAGGAGGGAAAATGTGTCCTTTCTGCTGGGATGACCAACAGAGAGAAAGACAGACACATACACACGCATAACACTCATAATCGGATTTTCACTATAGAAAGGCCACTATAGTCATGGTATAGCTACTACTGTGAAGGATAAAGGAAGACAGGAAGTAGAGCTTTTGCAGCAGACAACATGGTGTTCAGACTGAACTGAGCAGTGGAAACGGAGAGTATTGGAAAGATTTGTTTAGAGCAGGGGTGGCAGCACTCAAGGCGTGGTTTAAAGGACGGAGAAGTGTCAGCTGTAGTGCCAATGCTGGGTCATAGTGGGGGGTGTCATTCATTGAGTGAAGTAACACAAGATGAGATGTTTGGGATTGAAAGGTAGAAGTCAGTTCCTCTGGGGCATGTTGCATTGAAAGTGGATGAGATAGAGCCAGATGAAGACATCCGGGTAACAGATGACAGGTGATGTGTATGTGCACACACGTGTGTGTGTACATGGTCTAGAGGATTACATATATGAGGAATCTGGGGGTCAGTGAGTGATGACTCAGATGGGCCAAGAGATACATCTAAGAGTAGCAGATACTGGAGAAGAGTTGAACCAAGTAGCATATTGAATCCTATTCCTCCATGATCTGCCTCTACTATAGAAATTCTTCAAACTGAGACTTGATTTATCACCATCCAAGAGGTATGTCCCGCTGTTATGGCCAGTAAGGCATAAGCAAAATCCCGCTGTGCCTCCTCCTTCTGCTGCAATGTCCTGAGGCTGGACCTGAAGCTTCAATACTGGAATGTGCACTTCAGGGCCAAACACTAGATGCTGAGGATGGCAGAGCAGAAGGAGAGAAAAAGAAAATTGAGAAGGTGCCTCAGCCCTGCCCTGTCCCCTCCTAGACTTGATACTACATAGTAGTAACAGCGATATCAACAACGTACTCCTTCTACTTAAGCCTCTGTAGCCAACATGTTTCTCTGGTAAGGGAATACATTCCTGACTGATGCAGAAGGAAGAAGAGAGTATAGTGTGGCCCTACTGAATCCCAGGGAAGGGGGTTGTGTACAAAGTGAGGGGGCTGCGAGAGACAAATAGTGCAGAAAGCTCCAGGAAGAAAACTCAGTCATTAAATGTATCAGTTATAGCCTCTGATGACCTTGGAAAGAACACTTTTAGTGAAATATAGGTTGTGGAAGCCATTTCACAGGTTGAGGAGTAAGGGAATGGTGAAGAAAGAGGAAAAAGGGTGTACACGTCTCTTTCAAAGGATTTTCTGTGACGGGGATAAAGACATTAAAAGCTTTTGGGCAACGTGGGCTTGTTGAGGATTTTTTAAAAATTCATTGTTGTCACTGGTGCTATTGCTTATTGCTTATTTGAAGGTGTTTAAGTGCTAATGGGAAGGAGTGCAAGAAGATGAGACACCTCTTCCACTAGAAAGAAGGAGTGGGTGGTGGTGTTGCTTTGTTCTAAAATGCCACAAGTAGTTTAAGATTTCCCTTTCTCTAAGATGTAAGAGGCAAGGACATCTGAAAAGGACAAGGAGAAAGCTGGAGGAATGAGAAGCATAAAAAGATTGAGTTTTCAAAGAGAATCTTGGAGAAAAGGCTACTAAGAAAAGGAAGGTGAATTTCTGGTGCCGTTGAGAGGCTGATTATCATTGGAGAACACAAAATTATAGCAAGCAACTATCCATGTGCTCACAAAGTTGGCCCTAGCACGAAATACTCACTATTCTGAATATGGAGAAGAGGTAACTGGACTCTTCTCAACTGGAACTCTGCAGCCCTGGCCCCTGAAGGACAACGGGGCCATCATGTTTAGGGTCCTATAGGAGAGGGCTAGTTGAAGGGATGGGCTCTCCTTTGGCATCTATATTGGAAAGAAAGGATTGGGATAAGGGATGTGGCAGATAACAGAATCTGAGAGTGATGCTCTGTGGTTCACAATGGGTTAAAAGGCTAGCTGCAGCGGGATCAAAGCCAGTGAGAAAAGAGGATGTATAGATGTATGGTCAGGAAGTGAGATATTTTTGTGTATGAAATATATATGGCTTAATATTAAAAACAAGAAAAAAAAAAGAAATGTTCATAGCAGTCCTGAAGAAGAGTATGGTTGTTCAGAGATTAGTCAAACCTCCACCCTGCTTTCTATTTAACTATGAATTGAAAATTTGTTATGTGATTTTCTTAACTAGCTACGGATGAGATCTGTGCTGTGTCTGGGCTGTTCTGTTTCTATGTACACAAACAGTAAAGGAAATAATTTTCTAGAAGTATTTAGTTACTAATTTACTGGTTGTAGTCCACCGGTTTTCTTAAAGTCCCTGTTTGATTAAGTGATTGTTTCTCAACAAATTGGTGGGTGCACCCAGGTTCACATTAAGTATGCACAAACAATCACTTTTCTGGGCTTTATATAGCCTTGAAACAACTTATTTGGCACCCTGTAGACAAAACTGCCTGGAGATTTTTGACTTGGATATTTTCTTGTCATAGAAAGCCCCAGAGAACTCTCTCCCCAACCCTTGGTTTCTTCCAACACTTCCTTCTAGTCACTGATAAGCATAATCAAATAGAAAAGCAACTGGAGCCCAACTAGACCGGTCCTCCTTCTATCGCACCACGCTTGCGCAGGGATAATCGCTGTTCTGACATCCGCTCCAGCTTTCCTTAATCCCCTACTGTGACCTCTCTAACATTTAACTTCTCCAGAATTACCAAAACATATTATCTTTCAGTGAAAAAAATCATTGATTTGTGAACATATAGCCAATCTAAGTGTGTCTGAAAGCCAGGCGGTAGCATGGCCTTCATTTTCCCTTATCACACAACAGCATTTCACCAATGCAGCCACATCAAGACCTACAAATTATATGTTGAAGAGGGAGAGCCACAGGATTTACCTTCCTGGGATTTTGTTTTTCTGTTTCTGTTGCTTTGGAGATTTACAGATCGAAAGTAAACCACATGTGTGCATCTTAACATGCAAAAATCAGGCACTTTCTCCATAAAGAAACTGAAGAGATTGGTAGTGATGCGGTTAGTTACGCTTTGGTAAACAACTCAACAAATATTTATTGAGAACTTAAACCCAGTTTTGAATATCTTATTCATTTTCTAAGGGTATTAGAGTTATGTTCCCAACAGGTTTAAGTTTGAGGCATCAAACATTACAAATTTTCACCACAGATAGTGTTGAACTGGCACATGTTTCTACGTCTTATCAGATGCAGAGAGCCTAAACTGTAGAAGCTAATCATTAGCTTTTTTAAGTATTTGTGTTACATAGAAAGTGTCTACACTTTATCAACAAAGTTCTACCCACTGATTTGTACGTGAAAGAGATCCGTGTACATTTCTGCTTGTATCAGAGATTTTTAAGTATTCGTAAATGAGAACAAATTTAAAATAGTTTAATTATATATTGGATTTGGTGCTTAGAAAATTCTGTTCTTTTAATAGACATGTACTACTTAGCTTCCCCTTTTACTATTTCTCACGTGCTATTTTTATCATTTTGTGATATTACTTCTTAGTAGCTGTAATTGTGTTGAACAATGTTTATTTGAATTTCTTCACCTGAAGTTAATCAAGGAAATTATTTAGCATATTTATTAAAATTTATTTTTAAAAAAACATAACCTGGTATTATAGTGACAAGTTATAAGAAAGACTCTTGGGTTTCCATATTTAAGACCACAGCCGCTCACTGATTTTCACTCTAAATGACCTGTGACAGCATTTTTGCTGCATCTAAGAACTGTGTCAAATAATGAGTCAGCCAACCTTCTATTTGGGGGTAAGGAAGGAAGGTTTTTGTTTTGTTTTTTTTTAACCAAGGAGGATTCACTATATTATATATACTCGAATTAGCAGGATGTTTTAAGGGGCTTCTATTGAATTCCGTAAGAAAATAACCCTGTTTTACTTTTATAGAGATCAGTTCTCTAAAGTCTTCATTTGGTGAAAATCCAAAAATAAAACTAGTAAAAATTGAACACCTCTATCAACCTAAATGGGGGAAACACTGCTCCCTTTGACTCACTTTGAAAAACAAAGAGATAAAGGCCAGGCTCATTCTCTAGCCTTTTCAGTCTCCGTGTGTCTGGGGAGATATCACAGAGCTTTCAATCAATAGGCTCCCAAATTCTAGGAACAATTACTTTATTCTCCCGGGTCTGTAGGAGGGGTGAAAGGGCTTGAAGGTCTCCAGCTCCTGAGCATGATGGGAATCTATAAAGCTTGCTTACATCTGTTGCAGCTGTGACTCCACCTGCTCTTTGTTTATCAATTACCCACTTAAAGATGCAAAATAGAAGAAAACCTGATACAAACAAAATAACACAAATGAATTAGCCAGTTTGCCTAAATCTTTCCCTGGGAAAATGCACATTAGTGAAATAACCCACCCAGATTGACTGCTTTTACCCTTACTTCATTATAGTAGTCTAGGTAAGCAATGAATATGAATTAAAACTGTCACTGTAGCGCATTAAGAAACACTTCCAACTTTCGTGTTCTGTCAGTGTTGTGATACATCTCTAAAGGGAGCATGTACCAGTGAAAATATTTGCACTTCTCAGGGAATAAAAGTGGCACATTCCCAATTTTGTCATTTGGCAGAAAGATGAGATCTTTTTTTTCTTTTTGAGTAGCAAGGAAAGCTAAACAACATTTTTCTAAAAACAAAACAGGTGAAGACCATGGTAAATCTTAGTATTGCTGTCAGAAAAGAGCTTGCAAAAATCAGACATCAGGTATTTTGAGTGACTCTACAGTATTGTGGTATCAATATGAACTTGCCATTTTTTTACCCAGTTCTTTTAAAAGCATTAATAAACATAATATACTTTTGAGGTGCTCATTTTCCAAAAGTATGCTTCATATGAAAACATGTCATCTGCAATGTTCTATAATCTTGCCATCATAGTAACTAGATGAGACAGTTTAATCTATATCAAACTTTTATTTGATCACAATTAGTATTTAAAAATAGTTAATAAGGCTTTTATATTTTATAATATAAATGTAATTTTATAATTATATATATTTTTACAAATTTATATTGTACAAATATATATTTCGAAGGCATATGGTGCTCTGCTTTCGATTTATCCCATATGCTACTGTTTAATACTGGATTTATGTTAAGTGTTTTACTGCACAATATTGAATTGGTGTTCTTTGCAGTTAGAGGTAAATAAAAATTTGCATTTAAAATTGCTAAAAAAAATTATATATATTTACAAATATATTATAACATATATTTGTAAATGAATGTATTTATACATATAATTATATCAATATAATTACATATTTATATAATTTATAATTATATTTTATAATATAAAAGCCATTTTTTTCAGGGAATCATACAGAAATTTGTTTACTTAATATATTGGTCTTCCAATAGTAGCTCCTTTTAAACTTGCTGCAGTGCTTTCCCTTAGAGCAAGCGCTCTCGTCCCGACCCTTCCCTCTATGAAAGACCTAATGTTTTTTCCCAACCATTTCCACATCCCATTGTTATATGATAGAACCCCCAAGTGACTCAGTGAGTCCCTTCCTTACCAAAAGCAATTCATGGTGTCACTGGTGTCCCTATAGAAGCATTAGGAAAGAGTCTTAAAAAGATGCAGCTGCTAAATATTTGATCCTGACTAATAGCTGCACCAGGGTAAAACAATTAGTGAATTTACTAGTCAGGGTTCAATCTACTGTCTATTTTTAAAGATAAATCTTGGTGAAAGTACAACTTATATGTTCATTACAGAGGTCAGGGTATGGAAGTAGTGGCTAAAGAAGGTTTCTTCTGTGAAATTCAAGGCTGTGAAATTCTAAAACAGCAACATAGATCAGATGCATTTCCATTTTTAGATCTCCTAGTGACCGTGATCAAATTGGTGCATTTTAATGAAAACAAACGGCTTACATCAATAACAAAAGCATGAATAGAATCATCATCCACGAACATCCTTATTATTCTTTCTTAATTTAGACACTTATTAATGATTCATTGTCTAATATCTTATGACTTAAGAATATTATCTTTTAACATATGAAATGAAAGTGTTATTTTTTATCTAATAATCTTTGTACTAACATTAGTTTTGGTAAACATTATAATAAATTGTTAAATATAAAAATGGAATAATAGAGGGATTCTTTTCAGGCTTGCAGAGACAAATTAATACCATTCGCTGCATCTTTATTACAGAATAGGGATCACAAAGACCCTAATTAGATAACAGCATGATGCTACTAGAAAATTGATTCCCTAGACATGTAGTTTTGGATCATGGCAATTGTATGTGGAAAGACAACATGTGTAGAACAATAGAGAGATTATTTAAACTACATAGCTTTCAAATGTTGTCTTGGAATCATAATTATTTTAACATAGGGACCTGAAGATGCTGGACTGTACACAGGTTTATTGATCTAAGAAAAAATTTTGCTCAGGGTGTCTGCCTTAGCCTCATAGAGATAAGCAGTTTCCCTTTGAAACTAGCTTTTTTAGTGACTAACACTACACCTGGAATCAAAGGAGTCTCCTCCTGACTCTGCCAAAGAGAATGATGCAAACTGAATCCAAAGTAGGGAAACAGTAAGAGGGAAGGAAGGCAAATATGAAGAAGGTTGCTACAGTATCAGAGCTCATGCTCCTGGGAGGCAACCCTAGACAACAGGTGATACATGCCCAGCACTTAACCTAGTGAAGGAGGGCTGAGCCTCATGGAGTAGGAATGACACACTGTTGAAATAACATTGTGCTTTTCAAAGTAGGTAGATGTGTTTTAAAGGATGATTTATCTTGTGAAAAATTAAAATTATACTTGAAAAATAACCATTAAATGATGTCATTTCTTTTTTCTTTTTCTATAAAATAAAGCTTTGTGAAAGGAGTATTCTTTCGAGCCTCTTGACCAATAAATGAAGTGGCATTTTGCTGAGTAACTTAGAAAACATAAGACATACTCTTCACGGCATCCTTTAAACTGCAGGGGCAAAAATCAAATGATTCATTTTCAAGTGTTTGGAACAGATAGCTGAAAGCTCTACTAAACATAAAATAATACAATATATTTGAATTATATTCACTGTCAAAGTGTTGTCTGGAAGTTTCATATGTTAAATATGGGTTTAATTTGAGCATTTCCATTTTTCCTATTTAGGTTGAGATAAGTGCTCTTATGACAACGTATGCTAATGAATCTAAACCCCAAAGAGTTTATTCAATGACCCGAGAAGCAGTGAGTAGCTCTGTGAGGGAGATGATGTCATAAGCAACTCTGATTGCTACTGCTTTCTCTGGTGTCTGAAATTTTACTGGTTATTTGCCCTAGTGCATAATAATTTTTAGCATTGCTGAATTATTCATTATATGAATGTTGACTTCCACAGATACCTATAAGAGATATTGTGTAGAATTTCACAGCAATGCTCTAAAATCACATTGGAAATTAATACACACGTGCTGACTTATGTGGTTTCTAATACATTCTTTGCTGTCGCTGCTGAACACTGTTTCTGTAAGCAGTATAACACACTCAGAAGCCATGAAAGTAGTGACAGCTGCGCAGTGGAATGTCAGCGGTTTAAACGCTGATGTTTACATTCAAGGCTGTATGCCTTCAAAATCAAACGTAGCGATTCTAGCTCATGAAGTCACAGTTCTCCTGCAAGTGAACAACTTGACAATGAAAGTAAACCACATGATTTTGCCAAGTAATAGTATAATTTAAATAATTTAAATAATATAAAAAATATAATAAAATATAATTTTTCATATATATAAATAACATATAAGAAGATTCAGTATATCTATTTGGGATTTTATAGTTGAAAGAAACTGAAAGGTCACCTAATCTAACTCTTGGTAATTATCCAGTTTTATTTTTCACAATAAGAAAACAAGTGAAAGCCAAGGGGACCCTGTCTGGGGATTCCGTGCCTAGGCCCATGGACAGCCCGTGGCTGGGGCAGGGTGGAACAGCCAGCAGCTTGCCTGCAAGATAGTAATTGAAAGTACTTCATAAAAGAAAGCACCAGGGAAGTAGACAAGATTCAAGATGGTGGCGTGAGAGGTGAGACAGAGAATTCCTTCCAAACCACAGATAGTGTGAAAATATAGTTTACAACTAACCCTAAACAGCAACAGGAAAGAAGGCTGCACCAGACTGCATACAGACCTCATGAACAGCACAGACCTCATGAAACAGGGTAAGATACCAAAGCCTTGATCTGGCGGGACACGAGCCCTTCCCCAACCCCAGCTCACCTCCAGGAGGAAGAGAAACTGAGTGGGGGAGGGTGTGGAAGTCCGAGATTGCTGAACACCCAGCCCTGGAGATCTGCGAGCAGAAATATACACTGTGTGGTGCTCTGGAGGATGGAGACCAGGGACAGGCGGAGTGCTTGAGAGAGAGATTCTGGCCATTTGTGGAGGGGATCCACACCCGGCTGCTCTAGGACAGGGGAAAGGCGGGCAGTCCAACAGGCTTTCTAGCAGTGAGAGGGCTGCTGAAGGGGCAGGATTTGCATGGAGCTTGCAGCGCGGGAAAAGGGATAGGGGGACAAGGTTGTCTGGGCGAATTCTGCCCAGCAGGTTGGGAACTTTGGGGATCCTCAGGCGCTGCATCCCCCTGGCTGTATACCCAGCTCCGAGGCCCCAACTGTGATACACAGCCTGGTGCGCCTTCCTCCTACCCTGACAGCACCTGCTTTCAAACAGGCAGTTGCTGCTCTGGCTTCAGGCCAGCCAGATGGGGGTTTCACCTATAACAGCTAGAGATGCCAAGCACAGAGGCTTACACCTGTGTACTTGGCCCACTGGCTCTGATACTGGAGACAGGCAGGGTAGACGGAATCAGGAAACAGATCCTTCCCCCATCCAAGCACCAGCTCCACGCCCCTATGACCCCCAACCTCACTCTAGGGGCTGAGCAGCTCCAGAGACTGGAGCTTCTGGGCAATAGAGGGCACCACACAGAAATATGAAACATCAAAAGAACATGATTCAGACCAAAATTCACAAAAACCCAGAAAAAGGGCCAAATGAAACTGAATTCACCAATCTTCCTGAAAGAGAGTTCAAAATAAAAATCATAAACATGCTTATGGAGGTACAGAAAAATGTTCAAGAACTCAGGAACGAATTTCAAATGGAGATTCAATCATTAAGAAATTCCATGTCTGAAATGAAATATACAACGGAGGGATTTAAAAGCAGATTAGATGTAGTAGAAGAGATGATAAATGGAATAGAAATTAGAGAAGAGGAATACAAAGAAGCTGAGGCACAGAGAGAGAAAAGGATCTCTAAAAATGAAAGAATATTGAGAGAACTGTGTGACCAATCCAAATGGAACAATACTTGTATAATAGGGGTACCAGAAAAAGAAGAGAGAGAAAAAGGGATAACAAGTGTCATTGAGGAGGAATTGCTGAAAAGTTCCCCAAAGTGGGGAAGGAGATAGTCTCTCAAGCCATTGAGATTCACAGAATTCCCAACATAGGGACCCAAGGAGGATAACATCAAGATATTTAATAATTAAAATGGCAAACATCAAGGATAAAGACAGACTTTTAAAAGCAGCTTCAGAGAGGAAAAAGACCACATGCCAAGGAAAACCCATCAGACTGTCATCAGATTTTTCAACAGAAATCTTACAGGCCAACAGGGAGTGGCATGATATATTTAATGCAATGAAGCAGAAGGGCCTCAAACCAAGAATACTCTACCCAGAAAAGTTAGGGATTGAACAATTTTCAGATAAGCAAAAGCTGAGAGAATTTACTTCCCACAAACCACCTCTATGGTGCATTTTGTAGGGACTCCTATAGATGGAAGTATTCCTAAGACTAAATAGATGTCACCCAAGGGATAGACAAAGAGTACAGAATACGATTCATAACATACAAAGAATGGAGGAGGATAAAAAAGGTGGGAAAAAAAATAGAATCTTTAGGTTGTGTTTGTGATACCATATGAAGTGAGTTAAATTAGAATGTCAGTAAGGAAATTACCCTTGAACCTCTGGTAACCACAGATCTAAAGCTGCAGTGACAATAAGTACATACCTATCTATAATCATGTAAATGGTCTGAATGCACCAATCAAAAGACTTAGAGTCACTGAATGGATTAAAAAACAAGACCCACCTATATGCTGCCTATAAGAGACCCACTTCAAATTCAAAGACATACAAAGACTGAAAGTAAAGGAATGGAAAAAGATATTTCATGCAACTAATAGGAAGAAAAAAGCAGGCGTTGCAGTACCTGTATCAGACAAAATGGACTTCAAAACAAAGAAAGTCACAAGAAACAAAGAAGGACATTATATAATGATAAAGGGGTCAGGCAAACAAGAGGATATAACTATTAAAAATATCTATGTACCAAACACAGGATCACCTACATATGTCAAACAAATATTAACAGAATTAAAGGGGGAAATAGAATGCAATGCATTCATTTTGGGAGACTTCACACATCACTCACTCCAAAGGACAGATCAACCAGACAGAAATTAAATAAAGAGACAGAGGCACTGAACAATGTATTAGAACAGATGGACCTAACAGACATCCTCAGAACACTCCATACAAATGCAACAGGATAGACATTCTTCTCAAGTGCACATGGAACATTTTCAAGAATAGATCATATACTAGGCCACAAAAAGAACCTCAGTAAATTCAAAAAGATTGAAATAGTAATAACCCACTTCTCATATCACAAAGGTATGAAACTAGAAATAAATTACACAAAGAAAATGAAAAAGCCCACAAACACACGGAGGCTTAATAACATGCTCCTAAATAATCAATGGATCAATGACCAAATAAAAACAGAGATCAAGCAATATCTGGAGACAAATGACAACAATAATTCAACACTGCAAAATCTGTGGGACGCAACAAAGGCAGTGCTAAGAGGGAAAGACATTGTAATACAGGCCTACCTCAGGAAAGAAGAACAATCCCAAGTGAACAGTCTAAACTCACAATTAATGAAACTAGAAAAGAAAGAACAAATGAGGCCCAAAGTCAGTAGAAGGAGGGACATAATGAAGATTAAAGCAGAAATAAATAAAATTGAGAAGAATATAACAATAGAAAGAATCAATGAAAGCAGGAGCTGATTCTTTGAGAAAATAAACAAAATAGATGACCCCCTAACCAGACTTATCGAGAAAAAAAGAGAGTCTAGACACATAAACAGAATCAGAAATGAGAAAGGAAAAATCACTATGGACACCACAGAAATACAAAGAATGATTAGAGAATAGTATGAAAAATTATATGCTAACAAACTGCATAACCTAGAAGAAATGGACAACTTTCTAGAAAAATTCAACCTTCCAAGGCTGACGAAGGAAGAAACAGAAAATCTGAACAGACCAATTATGAGCAAAGAAATTGAATTGGTAATCAAAAGACTATCTAAGAAGAAAATTCCCTACCCGGATGGTTTCACTGCTGAATTTTATCAAACATTTAGTGAAGACCTAATACCCATCCTCCATTAAGTTTTCCAAAAAGTAGAAGAGGAGGGAAAAAGCCCAAACTCATTCTACGAGGCCAACATCACTCTAATACCAAAACCAGGCAAAGACACCACAAAAAAAAGAAAATTACAGACCAATATCCCTGATGAACATAGATGCAATAATACTCAACAAAATATTATCAAACCAAATTCAAAAATACATCAAAAAGATCATCCATCATGATCAAGTTGGATTCTTCCCAGGGATGCAAGGATGGTACAACATTTGAAGTTCCATCAACATCATCCACCACATCAACAAAAAGAAGGACAAAAACCATATGATCATCTCCGTAGAGCTGAAAAAGCATTCAACAAAATTCAACATCTATTCATGATAAAAACTCTCAACAAAATGGGTATAGAGGCAACTACCTCAACATAATACAGGCCGTATATGACAAACCCACAGCCAACATTATACTTAACAGCAAGAAGCTGAAAGCTTTTTCTTTAAGATCGGGAACAAGACAAGGATGTCAACTCTCCCCACTTTTATTCAACATAGTTCTGGAGGTCCTAGAAATGGCAATCAGACACCACAAAAATAAGAGGCATCCAGATTGGTAAGGGAGAAGTCAAACTGTCCCTGTCTGCAGATGACATGATATTGTACATAAAAAACCCTAAAGAATCCCTCCAAAACTACTACATGTAATATCTGAATTCAGTAAAGTTGTGGGATACAAAATTAGTACACAGAAATCTGTTGCATTTCTATACACTAACTGTGAACTAGCACAAAAGAAATCAGGGAAATAATTCCATTCACAATTGCATCCAAAAAATAAAATCCCTAGGAATAAACCTAACCAAGGAAGTGAAAGACTTATACTCTGAAAACTACAAGACACTCATGAGAGAAATTTAAGAAGATACCAATAAATGGAAACACATCACATGCTCTTGGCTAGGAAGAATTAATATTGTCAAAATGGCCATCCTGCCTAGAACAATCTACAGAGTCAATGCAATCCCTATCAAAATACCAATAGCATTCTTCAATGAACTAGAGCAAATAGTTGTAAAATTCATATGGAACCACAAAAGACCCAGAATAGCCAAAGTAATCTTGAGAAGGAAGTGGGGAGAATTATGCTCCCTTATTTTAAGCTCTACTCGAAAGCCACAGTAATCATGACAATTTGGTATTGGCACAGAACAGATGCATAGACCAATGGAACAGACGAGAGAGCCTAGATATAAATGCAAGCATATATGGTCAATTAACATATGATAAAGGAGCCATGGATATACAATGGGGAAATGACAGCCTCATCAACAGCTCGTGTTGGCAAAACTTGACAGCTACCTGTAAGAGAATGAAACTGGATTATTGTCTAACCCCATACACAAAAGTAAACTCAAAATGGATCAAAGACCTGAATGTATGTCATGAAACCATAAAACTCTTGGAAAAAAAACATAGGCAAAAATCTCTTCGACATAAATATGAGCAACTTCTTCATGAACATATCTCCCTGGGCAAGGGAAACAAAAGCAGAAATGAACAAGTGGGACTATATCAAATTAAAAAACTTCTGTACAGCAAAGGACACCATCAATAGAACAAAAAGACATCCTACATTATGGGGAATATATTCATAAATGACATATCTGATAAGGGTTGACATCCAAATTGTATAAATAGCTCACACACCTCAACAAACAAAAAGCAAATAAGCCAATTAAAAAATGGGCAGAGGAACTGAACAGACACTTCTCCAAAGAAGAAATTCAGATGGCCAACAGGCACATGAAAAAATGCTCCATATAGCTAACCATCAGAGAAATGAAAATTAAAAGCACAATGAGATATCACCTCATACCAGTTAGGATGGCTACCATCCAAAAGACAAACAACAACAAATGTTGGCGAGGACGTGGAGAAAGGGGAACCCTCTGCTGGTAGGAATGTAAATTAGTTCAACCATTGTGGAAAGCAGTATGGAGGTTCCTCAAAAAACTCAAAATAGAAATATCATTTGACCCAGGAATCCCACTCCTAGGAATTTACCCTAAGAATGCAGCAGCCCAGTTTGAAAAAGACAGATGCACCCCTATGTTTATCGCAGCACTATTTACAATAGCCAAGAAATCGAAGCAACCTAAGTGTCCATCAGTAGATGAATGGCTAAAGAAGAGGTGGTAGATATACACAATGGAATATTATTCATTCATAAGAAGAAAACAAATCCTACCATTTGCAACAACATGGATAGAGCTAGAGGGTATTATGCTCTGTGAAATAAGCCAGGTGGAGAAAGACAAGTATCAAATGATTTCACTCATCTGTGGAGTATAAGAACAAAGAAAAAACTGAAGGAACAAAACAGCAGCAGACTCACAGAACCCAAGAATGGACTAATAGTTACCAAAAGGGAAACGGACTGGGGAGAATGGGTGGGAAGGAAGGATAAGGGGAAAAAGGGGCATTAAGATTAGCACACGTAATGCGCGGCGGGGGACACGGGAAAGGCAATATTTATAGGGAAGACAAGTAATGACTGCATAGCATCTTACTATGCTGAAAGACAGTGACTAATGGGGTATGTGGTGGGGACCTGATGATAGCAGGAGTCTAGTAACCATAATATACTCATATAGTTGTACATTAGTAATAGCAAAATTAAAAAATTAAAATAAATAAATAAATAAATAAATAACATTAAAAAAAGAAAAGAAAACAAGTGTCTGAAGTACAAGAGATTTTAATATCTTAAGGATGAGTTTAGGGCATAAAAAGGGGGTATTTGCTATTTTAGATAAGCAAGTGATATTCAGAGACAGGCATTTTCATCTGTTGGTACCATCTCCTTAATTTTCTTTTGTCTCTCTATTTGCTTTCCACCTCACCCTACAAGCTTTCAGCTTTTCTTTGAGAAAAATCTATTTTGGGTCAGAAAAGAGACCATAATTTCTATTAGGATTCAAAATGGGGTTGAGACAGGTTAACAATTTTCACAAAGATTTCTCCTTTTCTGTTTTATCTTCTAAATAAGTTAATTAATTAAAACTCTTCTTTGCTATGTGCTTTTTCTCCATGCGATAGTCGTCTTGGGCCATTGGCGGATTTAAGGGTAAGGGTAAAACCAATGTGCCCTCCCAGGAAAAAGCCGTCAGCTGGTTTTCCTGGAAGCTCGGTGGCAGTGATTTAGGCTTCCTGTTACCTAAGACAACAGTGACCATGACGCTCCTCCAGGGCCCCTGGGTCTCACAGGGCTTTCGTCTCTGTCTTGGCTGCTCTAGGAGCCACTCATGGCCTGTTCCCGTCTGTCCTGAGAACCTGAGTTTGGGGAGTTTGGTCTCCTTGCTTGCTTGCATGGAACTAACAAAAGGAAGACCACTGTGTAGATTTTGACTGCTTTTGACACTTAGCTGTGGATACTGGAACTGTAGAATTGAAGGTACACTTGCTTTGCACAGCACACAAAAAACGTGCTTCTCCAAATGATTGTGAAGACACCAGGATTTTCTAGTGAGCTGTATTCTTCTGAAAATCTGGCAAGTTTATCTTTTGAGAGTTGATGGCTGCTTTTACTTGGTAAAAATCGTTTCCTTTTTCCATTTCTTTCTGTCACATTATTCAAGGCAATAAATACTCTGTGGCAGAAACTGTTCCTAAGGGAAGCCTGTTTAAACCAATTGGGGAAATGGTGAACTTTATATATTCAAAAGCTCTCTATCACTCAGCATTGTACTGCCTTGCCTGATTCCTGTGAATTATGTTTCTTGATACCTAAAAAAAAAATACTAGGCAAAAGTTTACCCTAAAGCATGTCACATTTCATGTATTGGGAAATTCAAGCATTTTGCCAAACTTTGATATTTTTTTAAAATATCAGGCTTAACAGAATATAAATTTTCCTAGTCAGGATGAAAAGATGAAAAAGTACAATTTCACACTTCTGAAATCCCCTTAGTCTGCAGCATTTTGGGTCATTAACCATTCCTTGCTGACCTTTACGCTTTTACCCTGAGTGTAAATGGACATGAACTGAAAAACCCATGATTTCCATGAAATAAATTAAGTGCACACGTAGGAGTGAAGAACTAACAGGTCATTATAGGGGTGCCTCTCCTTCACATCTCGTGTAAATTGGTGCTTTTGATCACAAAGTTGTGAATAACATATTCTACGAATTAAGAAATGTAAAACTTAATACTTGACGGTCATAATCAGGTCACCAACCAATTAAAGAATAAACTTATTATTTTTTTACAGCTGTACAAAGATTAAAATTGAAAGCAATTGAATGTCATCAGAAGGGACCCTCCGCTCTCTGAGTTAACTCCCTACCCCCTCAGCCTCCTTTTCACAGGATGTCCACAGTCAGAAGGGTGAAATGAGCCCTGATAGGCTGAGCACTGCTGGGAGTGAGACCCAAAATCGCGGATCTTCCAACCGTTTGCGAACTTAGACTCACCTTATTCCCATTCTACGATATTACAGTGTGAGTGTGAAGCTGTTATTCGTAGCAGGAAAATTCAATTTAGGATTTTACGGTTGGAAAGAGCGTTAGAGGTCACCTGATCGAAGGGTGATCATTTTCCAGTTCTAAACAACCATATAAAATAGGCAGATATGCACTCTCTAGACTAACAGAATGCATCATATTATCCTTAGATTCATGACTTATTCAAAAATTATCTTAAAAGTTCAAAGTAATGGCTTTAATGCTTTATTAAACAAAATATTTATGACATTCTGGAAATTGAAATGGATTATTTGGTTGAAAGTGAGATGTCCCATTCCCTTGGAAGAATGAACAAATACAGCTACCAAAGAAAATAACTATAAATAAATGAATAAATAATGAAGGTAAAGTCTTTTTAGCTCAAAACATATAATAAAGGTTAAAGAGTTTTAGAGTATTGTACTGACATACCTATAGATGGGTAAATGATTAATGAAACAGTAAAGGAAAGAGAGAAATAGATTTTATGGAATGTAATGTACTTGAAAGGGATTAAAAAATCAAAATTTATTACAAGAAAATTGAGATCAGTGATATAATTATATGGAATTAAAAAAATAGAACTATCTCATATAGAACAAATGGATTAGTGAATTTAAAATTAAATTACTATCCCAGTTACTATTTCTGAATAACAAACCATCCCTAAATTTAAAGTCATAAAACTCCCCAGTATTTTGGACCTCAGTGTGAAGACTAGACAGTTGACTATAGACCATCAGCTGGGCTAGAATCATCTGGAGGTTATTATTACCACGTCCAGCTCTTGGCTGGGACCTCGGCTGGTGCTTTCTGTGAACCCACGTGTGGCCCCTCCACAGAGCCTGGGCTTCCTCACAGCATGGCAGCCTCAGCGTGGCTGGACTTCTTACACAGAAGCTCAAGGCTAAGACAAGTGGTCTAGCAGATGGGGCAGAATCTCCATCGACTTCTGTGACCTCGTCTCGGAACCACACAGTTCCCTTTCACCATTCTCTGTTCTGAAATAGGTACAAGCCTGCTCAAATTCAACAGGAAAGGATATAGGTTCGCATTGTTTGACGGTAGGTTGGCAAAGTCATATTGTGGACAGCATATGGGATGGGAGATATTGTTATGGTCATCTGGAAATTTCAATCTGATAAATATCAACAGTCAAAGAGAAAATGGAATTGATAACAGATATTTTTCAAATTTTTGGAATATTCAAAACAGGACAAAGCTAAAGCTGAGTCTATGCACATCCTAGTATCCATTAATTCTACCACTAGGAATCTATTCAATAGAAATGCGTTTACCAGAAGCATGCAGGATTATGTTCCTAGAAACCCTATTTTTAATAGCCCTAAATTGGATATTCCTTTTGAGAAATAGCTTCTGGATTACAGCTGGGCCCTTGTAAAGACCAAGCCCTTGTCCATAGAAAACCAAGTGACATGGCACCTGTGCCACCCACACTGAGCGGGGCGTTGTCTGACTCCTTGATCCATAAGGATGGTCACGTGTAGGCACAACCCATCAACAACAACAAAATGGTCTCTATGGGGTGAGTGCTATGTGGGTCTGAAAGGCACAAGTGATTGGCATGAATCAGGGGCTCAGTGTCTGGTGGTAGGAACTCTCACTGCATTGCTGCTACCTTTCAACCCACATCTGTGGCCTCATGGTTCTCTATGACCAGGGAGAGATAAAAAAGTGACTTTGTTTACATACACCCTTGCAAGATAAGATGGCACCAGCTTAAGAGGGTTGCCACTGACATATCCCAACACAGAGATGATCCAGAAGAGAACTCTATACCTCTCCACCCAGGGAGATTTTGAGCATAAATCTGGATGTCATTTTTGCCTGAAAAGAAAAATTATCAAGACTGGGTTACACTTATACTCACAGACATTTGATCACAAAACAATATTCCCTGCTGAGCGAGCCCTCAATAAGGGACATCCATTCAATCAGCCTCATTCCCAGTCCCCCTGGCTGGTCGCTTAACGCACCATTTACAAAATAGCAATGTAGCAGGAAATATTCTATGGATGGGTTCAATGCCATGCACTTCTCACCAAAGCTGATTTATCTTCTACCACTGTTGCATATGTAGCCTGCTAAAAGCAGACCTGCCACCCCTGTCAATGTCATTATTTCCCAGGTAGACCAGCCAACTACCTGCTAGTAGCCAACGTGCTCGCTGACTTGGAAACTTGTTTCCTATGGGCAGCAGTGCTATGTGCTTCCTAGAAAAACACCTAGTCTGGGTACAGATTTGCCTTTTATGCCTTCCATGCCAGCATCATTGCTCATGGTCTTATGGAATGCATTATTTACCATCATAGTGCGCTATTACGCAAATATTGCTTCTGCACAAGAAATGTAGCAAAGGGTTTTAAGTTGATGGAATTTGCTGATCTTACCAAATAGCTTATTCCCATAGACAGGTGACCTGATAGAACAATGAAATAAATTTCTGAAAACTGTTACAGTGCCAGCTAAGAGAAAACACTACAAAATTGGAGTACTGTCCTATTGAATGCAACATATGCTTTGATTCATCAAGAAATGTATGGTGCAGTTTCTCCCATAGGCAAAGCATAAAGGTTTTGTAACCTAGGGCTGGAAGTAGGAGTGGCTCTGTTCACAGCTGGACCTATTAACCAACTTGAAGCATTCTAGATTTTCATCCTTGTAACCTTGAGCTCTGCAGGTTCAGAAATCTTAATTCTCAGTGGAAGAAGGCTTTCTCCTTTCCACTGAAGAGTCATAACAATGTTAGCATTGGAAACTGTCTTGTTACAGGACCAGCAGGCTTAAAGAAAAAGGAACTATTGTGTTCTAAGGCTAGAGTAATTAATCTTGTGACTAATTCTATTGCCAAAGAGATATAAATTTGCTACTACACAATGGGAAGGAAGATTATGCCTGAAACTCAAGATATTCTTTAGGGCACTCCAGTACTTCAAATTCACTAGAAAAATCCAATGGAAGACTATAGAAGTTCATTCAGGCAGGACTAAGGACTCCAAACTTCAGGCTCCCACTTCCAGGTAGAGAATACCATCTTCCCATCAAAACTGGCTTCTGAATGCATTCAAAATTGGAAGTTCCTGGGGAAGATTGAATGGTGGGAAGAAGGAAGAAGTCAGTTGTAGAGTTCCACTTCTGGTGACTCTCTAGAAATTGTTTTGTCTCCTTCATAGGGTCCAGGTCCCACAAAGCAGTACTTGTTATAGATGCAATTTCTGCTTTGGAATTCTGTTGATACCTTTTTCTCCTCTATTATCTCTGACTTGACATGCTATTTACTGTTTGGCTTTTAGTCCCCCCTATTAAATTTCACCCATTCAAGAATCCGGCATGAGCTCTGTTTTCCTTTCTGAAACTTGACTGATAAAGAATTGGCGGTAGGAGAGGTCTGATGATCCTTAAGCAAAAAACTCATTCTCCAACTTGAGCCAGTCCCTGGCAGTTGATATTGGCTATCTCTTAAAATAATCAGTACTTTGTTTCACGTTTTTAAAGCAATACTTTTGTGTTTGTTGGCTTGGTGGGGGATACTGAAGGGGTAGGAATTAAAAATGAAAAGCTAACCTCAAATCCAGCCTCTAAAAATGATGGTTATAAGGACTCTGCAGTGACACAGAAGAGAGCTTAGGATGTAGTGCTTAGTGCCAAAATTTAAACTATAGTATAATTCAAATTTAAAAACTGGAATAATGTAAAATAATACTCTCTGTATAGAATAAAGCTAAATGGAAATATGGAAATATATCAAAATGCTATAGTGGTGGAATTATGGATATTATTTGGTACTCTGCTTTTCACATTTCTTTCTAGTGGTCATATTACTTTTATAAAATATTCTTATCAAAATAACAATAGAGTCATTCAGCTTTGCAATAATTTCAAATACATAATAATAAACCTGCATTTATTTTCATTAGTATTTTTGCTCAATTATTTTAATTTTCTTAGAAAAGATCATAAGATAATCATGTGTAAGTCACACTGGTTTAAAAATTTTCATTTACAGTACTTTATTTTCACATAATTTGAATTATAGTAAAATCTTAAAAATGTCACTAAACTTGTGTTATTGATAGCATTGATTATTAGGGTTTATTTCAGTAATAATAAAAACTATTTATACCTACTGCCTTCTGAAACATACTTGAGCTGCTGAATTTTATAGATACTATTGTTCACAAAACGTTCAAACTTTCACAGTTATGTCTTGATAAAGCTGACAAGAGTGTAGCTAAGAATTTAGAATATGTACTATAAAGACATTATTTTTTATTAGACAAGGTTACAAACAAATCCAAAGCTTTGGGAATGACCTCTTTTCCTCAGATACTTTGTAGTATTTTAGAGTTTCATAATATAAAAATAAAGAATGTAATTCCCTTTGTTTTGAATAAATTTCATAATAGGGTTTGAGTAATTCACTGTTAATTAGAGCAATTGTAAGTACTTACTCTGATATTTTAAGGGTGTTATCTGAATATATGTATTCATTGTTTAGCAAACACAATGATTTACCCTGTGGTAACAATTTTCCAAACAAAGCAAATACAAAGAGCAGATATTCTTGAAGTTAAATATCTACCAAGAAATTAATATCAATATTATTCTGTGCCATGCAATAAAATGCCCAACCAATACAAATGTACCACTTTGTAGAGATGGCATTCAGCCACCATGTAATGCAAATCCCAGTTTAATGTCTAGAATAAATATTAATGCAGCTATGAAATGATAAATGATAGAAACAGCACATGACCACCTGTTGCTTGTTAGCATTTGTTAAGGTTCAGAATGAATACCTAGGAGTTACTACTTATAATTCTTTTTCCCATTTTACACATGCAAACACACACACACACACACACACACACACACACACACACACAGCACATGCCCACAC
This sequence comes from Phataginus tricuspis, assembly GCA_029783875.1. Taxonomy (NCBI): domain Eukaryota; kingdom Metazoa; phylum Chordata; class Mammalia; order Pholidota; family Manidae; genus Phataginus; species Phataginus tricuspis. The sequence goes on along the minus strand of JAQQAC010008719.1, from coordinate 2,708,049 downwards.
ATAAACAAAACCAAAAGAATTTCATTGTATTAATTTACAAAATTCAATATTTTAAAACTGAAGTGTTAAGTTATAAATTTTCTTACTGAGAGCTATCTTCTGAAGCTATTTTAGTTGACTTGAACAGTTTAAGATTTTGACTTTGTGAACACTTAGGAACCCAGAGGATCTCATATAAACTATATCTAGATTGGAAATAGTAAATTAAACATAAATAGTTGGGACGTTTTTGGAGAAATACAATGCCAAGATAAAGACAGTGAATAGCCTTAGGAGGTGCAAAGTAAGCGGTAGTTGGCCAATTCCTTGTTAATTTTCCAGTTATTGCTTCTTTTCTTTTGGCTCTGTGTGCTTGCTTTTTACTTTGCATTTAATGTTTCCTTCTTTTTCTGGCTAAAAAAAGGATTTTATTAAAAATAATCAGTATTCTGAACCTCACAGTCTGAACTGACTGCCTGGGAATATATTGGCATATTTTTGCTGTGTCTGTGGCTAGTTAACTATTTTCAAACAATTTTTAGAAGAAACAAAATATTTTTCAAATTGAAAATATATGCTCAGTGCTACATATAAGGAATTAACATTCTGCTATCTATTTCTGGATAACAAACCACTCCTAAACTTAGTGGCATAAAACAGCAACTGCTGTTTCTGCTGAGCAGAAAGTCAGGTAAGGCACTCTGGGGACAGCTTGTCTTTGCTCTAGCAGCCCTATGTGGACCACGCTGATGTCATGGTGGAGGAAGAGAATAAGAGAGATGGCAAAGGCATGCTGTGTTTCATAAACCTTCTGTTCAGTGTTACTCATATACCATTGTGTGATTCAAGTCACCTGGCCAAACCCACTTGTAGCTGGTAGGGGATGTATGCTCCTCCCACCAGAAGCACTGCAAGTCACATGGTAATTAGCAGGAATGTACAGTTATGGGGGGTGAGGGGCTAATAGGCTTTACCTACTATTAACATGCATTTTTAAAAATCTCTCTGGATAATTCTTAAGATCACATAGGTTTAGCAATTACTGTTCTAGGTTCAAACTCTAAACAAACCAAAAACATCACAGATAATATTCTACAAAGGATTTCTTTTGAGCCAATACAATTTGCTATCTAAGTGATAGCCATAGATTCATGAATAAGTCTTTGCCAACAAAAACAATAACATACAAATTATAAATCTTTCAGAATGGAAAACAATGGCCAGTGCTGATTTCCACCCTCACCTTCCAGAGTAAACTGGCAATTACCAAGCAGCTGTCTCAGAGCACTACAAGTTTTGGGAGGGACAACTTCAATATGAGTGTGCATGTGTTTCAGCAAATATTTATTTCTGGCTATTTACTTTAATTGCAGCTGCTTATTCCCAAGAAGTGATTGTTTCAACTGAAAAGCAGAGGGGATGTATGAATAAAGAATGTCAGGCTGTAAGAATGTAACAGTGGAAATTCCAAGTAGTCTTAGCATGGAATAATGACAATTTAATGAAAGATACTAATGACAAGGTTGTCCACAATATTGTTTGGTTATCTTTAACAAATCACATTATCTTCCCCTTCTCTCTGTAGCAATCAGTCTCCTGGAGCAAACTAAGTGGTAAATTCTTTTGACAGAAGGCAATTCCTTTTCTCCATTTCCCCCTTAACTCTATAATGAAAGCCTAATGAATACTAAAGGTTTCTGTGCTAGTACAATAATCATCTATTGTATTACTGATTGAAAAGAACTTGCTGCATATTCAGAGAAATATAAAGGACCTGATTTTCAAACAAATAGTTTTGATAGGCAGATTCAGGACAAAGCTAAACTGTATTTAATTATGTTACTGTGCAGGGTTCTTATAACAGTTTTTCACATGTCAAGTTAATATCTTTAAGAACTATTCTAATGTGCAGAGTCTATTTCCTGATAAGCTACATCCATTTTAATACTGTTTCCACCTATCAGTATTCTGGGAATAATGACATAATGGTCATTTAGGAAGTCAAAATATTGTTCTAAATAAAACCTTTAGGGGTAATGTTTTGAAACATGTGTGTCTATAGGAAGGGTGTGGGGGTTTCTAGAATTAATTTGGTGGTCTTTGTAAAAGTGAAAATCTTTTTGTTTTCATGCACTTTCATTTGCTTACAGGTTTGAACTTAGTTTTGCAAAGGAAACATATATATATTACAAAAATATGCTGTTTCCAGTGTGTATGTTATGTTATCCCCAACCTAATGAATAACTTTTCAGTTGCCAAGAGCTTGAGGCCACTGACCTGAACACTTGTTTGTGTATTTCATTGTATGTGCTCACTGTACCATTACAATGCTCACAGAGAACACTCTGAATGCACACCAAAAGTTTCACCCAGAAGAGAAAACAGAAGTGATTTTTAAAAGTCAGATTTTGAAATAAATTCCATTGAAGAATTATTGCTACATGGCATGCAGCTGATAATTCACTAGAAAATTTTGGCCTTACTGTATTCTGTCTTTACAGTTCAATAGCCTCAAAACATAATTTCCTTAATATCACCTTTTGGTATTATTTGCAATTTTTATTACTTCCTTCTTTAATACATCTTTATGTCTGACTGCATAGATCTTTGATTCCCTGTAGCCTGGCATGGAAAACTACCTTTTCCCCAAAGAATCACAAAATTTAACAAGGCTTAATGGAAAACAAAACAGGACGAATGGCCCAACAGAAGATCTTTGAATTGGACTCCTTGCTATTGTCAGTTTCTTTAACTTGCAAGGTGAATGATGGATTATATTCTGGTTTGACCATCAATATAGTTTATCAATATCATTTCAGATTGATTTTGTGATTAATCTACCAAATCGAAGCCACAAGTCATTCACTTCAAGTTTTAAATGGCATGTCTTCTGTGATTACCCTTATTTGATTCCACAGCGGACAAATCCTTAAGTCAAGTGATAGACTTGTTGAAGGAAAGAGAATATACTTTTCTTTCCAAAACTACCTCCTCTAAATTGCCTTATCAGTGTTTTATGATCGTGTAGGACATAAACATAATATACAGGAACAAATACTGGAAGGCACCCTTCGATTGTGGAAATAAAGCTGTCCTATATAATTATTAAGAATGAAGTCAAATTGAGCCCTGTCAAGTTGGTCATGGTTTTCTAAGGGACAAAACTGTCTATACAAATACATAAATTATGAGACGTGTAGAAGGGGTTAATAATCAGTAAAATATCATTTTTAAAGTGTGGCTGAGCACTACAGAAACACAATCAAGGTGATGAAGGAATCATCTCTTACAGTCAGTAAAGAATATGATTGTAATTAAGAAAGGTGGAACCCAATCAACTGTATTATAAATTGTCAAAAGAAAGAATCTAGAGAAAATTACATGAAAAAATAATCCGGAAAAGTGAAAATACAAAAAATGACTAATGAATAAAGTTGCAAGTTCAGCTAGTAACTTAACAACTAAAATAATAAGGAGATGTCATTTTTACGTACCAAATTATCCAATACTATCAATAGAATAATATTTGCAAATGTTCAGTAAGGAAAGTTACCCCATACATTTCTGGAAGAATGTAAATTTTTGCCTATTTTAGAATGCAATTAGTAAAACTGCATTAACTTCTAAATATATTTATAATATTTTGATTAAATACACTTTTATGACATTTTTCCATGAGGGGGCATCCCAAAGATGTATAAAATTATATATGAAGTTTTTCATTACAATTTTTAATAATAAAAAGTTTTAAGTTACCTAAATATGAAAAACAGGGTACTGACTATATTTTCATGTGATAGATTATTAGTAGTGTTTAACTGTTTTTGAGTGACATGCTAAGAAAAGCGGTGTACAAAAATGTGCACATACTATTCAATTACGTTTTGTTACATATATCTGTATTCACAGAAAAAACACTAGTCATAAATACCAAAATGTTAAACATTATGTTCAGAAATTATGGTTGGTATTTGCTTATTATTAACATATGTATAAATGGCTAGGCAATAATTACTTACATTTTCTTAGTAATACTTACAAATAGATTTTCAAACTTCATATAGACCTCTGTGACTTGTTTTTTAAAAAACTAACATCACTATGATTGAATCATGTCGTTTTATGTAACTGTAGTTCATCTCTTTCTTCCATTCCTGCAAGTTGGTTTTTGATGTCTTGCACACCATCCCAAAACTCAGTGGCTTAAATAAAAGAGCAATCACAAATATGTGGGTAAACAACTTAAGCTAAGTCAAGTATTTAGGTCAGTACAGTTGATCCTTGAACAACGTGGGGCTTAGGAGCACCGATCCCCCACAAAGTTGAAAGTCTGTGTATAAATTTTGCTCCCCCAAAACTTAACTACTAATAGCCTACTGTTAACCAAAAGCCTTACCAATAACACAAATAGTCAAGTAATATGTATTTGTATGTTATATATATCATATAGTCTAGTTTTACAATAAAGTAAGCTAGAAAAAATGTTTTCAGATTGTTGCAAATCTCCAAAAAAATATACAACATATTGATAGAAGAAAAATCCATGTGTAAGTGGATCTAGGCAGTTCAAACCCATATTCTTCAAGGATAAACTGTACTTGCATGGTTTTATTTGGAGATGGGTTGTTCAAGAATGGCATTCCTTACATGTTTGATGATAGGTGCCGGCTGTTAATAGGTGAAAGCTGTCAGCTCGGGGAGGTGGAGTTAACTGGGTACTGTCGCCAGCAGGTTGACCTGGGCTCACACACACAGTGGCAGTTGCAGGTTTCCATGAGCAGCAAGTTCCAGTGAAGAAGCACTTTTTATGTTTTTACTTGCATCACATTTGCCATCAACTCACTGACCAAAGCACATTGTTAAGCCCAGAGTTAACATGCAAAGGTACGAATCAAGGCATGAATCCGGGAATTCATAAGCAAAATTAGGGGCTATTTCTGCTAAAATGTATGATATTCTTCTGTTTTATTCCATATATACCACAATTTACTTATCCATTAACTTGTTGAAACTTAGATGTTTTTTGGGATTTGTTTTTATGAACAGTGTTATTATGAGTGCTTTTTCTTTATGTCACCTGTTCATAGGTGCACGAAGTTCTCTTAAATATATAACAAGAAGTGGAAATGGTGGGGAAGTTTGTGAATGGTCAATTGTATAAGAAAATTCCATTTTTCTCTATTAAGATTGTTCCAGTTATACTCCCCTGACAATGCAGAGGGCAGAAAATTGAAACACATTATCACCAACACCCATTGCATTAAAAAAAAGAAAGATACTATTTTGTCTTCGTTATTGACAAATAACAATTAAATTATAAAGTAAAAAGAACAATTTTAGTTAAATAAGGAACAGGCTATGTGAAACAGAGTTTGAATACAGGCGTGTATGCTCACTTAGTATTTTGTTTATTCATTCACAAACATCTATTAAATACCTTGCAAGACACCATGTTAAGGGATAAAGGATTTTTTTTTAAAGGAGTGATCCTTGCCTTCAAGGGTATAATGGTTAATTTTATGTGTCAACCTGACTAGACTAAACATTATTTCTGGGTGTGTCTGTGAAGGGGTTTCAAGGCGAGATCAGTTTGAATCTGTGGACTCAGTGGGGTTGATGCCCCCCGATGCGGGTGGGCGCCACCCAGTCTGCTGAGGGCCTCAGTGGAACACAAAACAGAAGGAAGAATCCGCCCCTTTTGCTTCCTGCCTTCCTACTTCAGCTGGGGTGTCCGATCTCAGTCTCTGGCCTTCAGAATGGGATTTTTTTTTTTCTTTTTAGACTCATTTGGATGACTGTTTTATTCATGCTGTTTCCAAGCAGGGATGTCAGAGCTGGGTCATTCTAAACTCCTGGAGGCTTTTCAGTTGGCTGCAGGGGTGCTAGGACTTAAACCGTGGTCTCTTCTGGTTTTTAGGTCTCTAGTCCTATACTGAATTACATCGCGGGCTTTCCTCAGTCTCCAGCTTTCTCATGGCAAATTGTGGGACTTCCTATCTTCCCTAGTTACATGACCAAAAACTCATAATAAATCCCTGTACTCTTGGTTCCATTTCTTCAGAGAACCCTGACTGACAGAAAGGGCTTATGGGTTATTACAGAACTTAAAGAAACTAAGCATTAACAGCAACAGCTAAACTTACACGGAACCTGACATACAGATGTCATTCCAAGTGTATGATGTGCAGTGACTCAGGTAATCCCCACAAAGTCCTATGAGATGGATACTACTTTTGTCCCCACTCTACAGATAAGGAAACTGAGGCAGAGGTTAAGTATTTTGCACAAGATCAGCCAATTAGAATGTGGCGGAACCACGATTCAAGCCCACGCAGTCTGGTCCCAGAGGATGTGTTCCTCCTCTCCCTTCTATTCCGTCACTCTGCTAAATGTTCAAGAAGGTACTGAAAGGAATTATGGAGGTCAATATAGCCACTAGATTAACATATAATAGAAGTTTATTTGGATTTAGGCTTGACCTAGTTAATAAAGTCTTGGAGGTTTTTATACCTTCACTTCTAAAGAGCACAGTAATTGAAAAATATATAATCACGCAAAAGGATTTTTTTCTTTGGTTTTTAGTGCATTATGATTTGCTACAGAATAAATGCTTTCATATGTTAAATTAACCCTGGCTAACTTAAATAAGAGTTACTGTTATTTCCATTATGTGACTCAAATATGATATATATGTGTATATTCACATATTATATATTACATATTACTTATATATAATACATGTTATATATCATATATACATATACACACAAATATATGTATATACATAATGCACACAGACACATCCCCACACTCACTGAAAATTGGTTATTCTGCATTCTTCATCATCTATTTACCATTTAGTTTTTTTTATTTGGAAAACTACACCTCTCATGTGAAGAGTGGCCTTGGTGGGATGGTGAATTTGGATGCCCTCCATCTGACCCTGGGAAACAAAGGAGTAACTGGAGAAGGTGACCTTTCACCACTAAGGTGCCGTCACAGCAGAGACGTGAAGGACACCTCAGGTATAATGAGACTTGGCGGCCAGGACGTCATGACAGATCATTTGCAGTCTGGGGGACCCATCCCCTGTCCATACACTGCTCACTAGAGCAAAGTACTCTTTATCTGTTATAATAATGTAACTTTTTAATGGACATTCATAAAAATATTATTTTATAAGAATTCCACTGACTATAAGTATCCAGTGTTCTGGTGCTCATAAAATTTAGGTACATTACATTTTATACTAACCCAGAGCCTGTTCCTCTGTTCACCAAATCTCTATCCCTTCCGTCCTGAGTGCCAGTCTAAGTTGTATTTCCCCATCTCCGGTGTATTTAGGTGTTGTCGTATGCCTAAATGCTGGCCAGTGAAATGAGGAAATCCCGGTTCCCCTGGCCCAGGACGCCCTCCACACAGGCCTTGTCCTCGCTCCTCCTCCATCTGCCGTCCATTACTGAGTTCCAGAGTAATCCTGGAAGTCAGGTGACAGGTTGGCAACTCCTTCATCCGTCTGAATCCCTGCTGATAGTCTGGCTGTTCACACTTACTATTCCCTCTGGCTGGAGCTCTTGGCAAGATATCCCATACCTTTTATCACTACATCCATCAGATTTCTGCTTAAGTACCACTTTACCAATAGGGCCTTCCCAGTCCATCCTATCTGAAGTAGGAGCCATCATGGAGCATATGCTATGTCCCCTTTCCTAATTCAACTTTCCCCTATAACTTTACTTTCTTGCACACTTCTTTGGTTTTTTTTTTTTTGATCTATCTCTACGTACTAGATTATATACTATAGGAGAGGTGGAATTTTATCTTTTTAATACTATATGCCCAGAACCAAAGAGAGTGCTACAGGAAATGTTTGTTGAATAAATGAATGAATGGTTATCAAAGATTGTACCTGAATATCAGAGATTTCATATATAGCGAAAGGACTCATGAAAAGAGAAATTACTATATACTAATATTTTTAAAGATCTGAGCAATACATTTTTATAACAGCATAAGTACGGTGAGAGATAAGTAAAAAAATTCTGTCCTTAGCAGATAGAATGAGGATATAAATGGGAAAAAAGAACGACCTGGAGAAATGATGGAGAATAATTACAAGGAAAGTTCAAAAAAGGAAGAATGGTTAAAACATTACTTGTAAATTGTCTCTATTTTGATTAGCTGATAATTGTTGTTCTGTCACATGGATTACAGACCCAGCAGAAAGGTGAGAGGAAAAAAGAAATACCAGACACTTAAATTATAATCCAGCAAAAAGGTCAAAGAAATGCTGGCTAACACTTTACTTCTTAGGGTAGATGAAATACTAAAAGAAGTAAAAGCTCAAAAACAGAAAGAAAAGTCTTTGCCACATTGGTGCCCAATTCAAACTGCTGCCCAGAGGAATAATAAAAATGCCATCCTTCTAGCAAGCAAAAAATTCAGGAATAAAAGTTAATAATACAATTAGAAAAGGGCCATCAGTGTAACTAAGTATCCGTTTTGTGGGCCTTCTTCACTGGTGGTTGGGCTGCCCCATCACTTGCACTTTTGGGTAGTCACCTGACAGAACAGAATGCAGTGGAACAGGTGTTCCAGCCGACCTGGAGTCAGTCAGGACAATGGGGAGAAAGAAACTGCTGGAAGGGTCCCAAGCCTCATTTATCTACAAGTGCAGAATTTTTGATTCAAACTTTGTAAGGACTAAAAGGTTTTTTTTTCTAAATATATAGTAATTACCTTATTACTCTTATAGATACAGAGAAATGGCAAATGGTGAATTGTAGGGGCTGGAAAGAGAAAAGAAAGAGAAATATTTGAATATATGTATAGCCAAATACATGACTCCATTTAATGCTTGTGTGTGTCAGTCAGTATAAGCCAGCCTTAACCATGTAACAAATACTGCCATCATCTCAGTGGCTTAAAACAATGAAAGTTTATTTTCATTACATGTTCACTTGGGGTTGGCTGGGATTTCTGCTTTCCCTGGTTCTCATGATAAAACTTCCACTAGAACATTGACAAGGAGAAAGAAAGAGAAGGTAGCAAATCACACAGGTAACAGGTAATATTCTTGCCTATATTTTAATTGGCCAAAGCAGATATATAACCACACCTAACTCCAAAAGAGCAAAGGTATGTAATCCAACCATATACATAAGAAGAATATCAGAAATATTTGCTGGACAGAAACAGCAAACTCTACAGTGCTCACAAAAACCCATTTGAATACTGAAACTAAGCCTCAGGCAGGTGAAATAACTACTCAATAACACTTGTTAGTGGAGTAGCCAGTTTTGAGATCCAGGCATTACTGACTCTGGGAGGAAAGACATGGGAACTGGGAAATGCGTAGGACGAATGCCTGATTAATTCAGTGTTACTGAACCCCTTGTACTGGAAGTTGTCTTGTCTGTAGAATAGCAGTATCAGTGCCACCTGGGAAATTATTAGAAATGCATGATCTTAGCCTCACCCAAGATCTGAATCAGATTTACCTTTAACAAGCTCTCCTGGTGATACATACATATATATATATATATATATATGTGTGTGTGTTAAAATTTGAGAAACACTCCCCTAAACTTCATTTGTCTTTGAGCATACATTAAGTTGCACTGGAAATAATCCATAGCTGTCCGCTATACCAAGCCTAAGCCTGTCCACTTAGGAACTAGAATGCCTTCCCCCTAACCCCCCACCCCTACCACCCAGTCATTTCTGGAACTCCTGCATAGGCACATAATAATTACATGTGTCTTCCCTCATCTTAACACACCAACTCTTTACTTTCCCTGATGTCTGTGATCTCCAGACACAGGGACCTCTCTCTTCTGCCTCCAGCCCTCAGGATAACAAATATATCCTAGAATATTTTGGATATAATGGACCTCATGGAAATCATGTTACAATTGACCATCCGGGCCTCCGAGCAGCACGGCTTGAGCCCAGAATCACACATTCTTTCATGTGCACAGCACCGTCAGCTTTTCATCTGAGCCAAGCTTTTCAAATAGCTCCAGATCAGCCTATTGACCAAGTATGGGCCACGGTGACTGAGACGGCAGCTAACTTTCCTCTATCTTTATTGTGCTCATAGATCTCTCTTCTCTTGCTAAAAACATCAACCCAAGAAAACCTGTGCACCACACGCCCACTTCAGCCAAAAAAAACGAAACTCTCTAGTGAATATTGTTAATTTATGTAAATAACATTTGGGGCAAAGGGGGTACTTCCCAGCAGTGGAGATTCTCAATTATAATTAGCATATTATATCTGGCTATCAGATAGAAAATGATCATTTTGAATAAATCTAAAGACCCTCTTAGTTTAACAACTAGAATGGCCTCATACTACTTTCTGTTCAAACAATTATCCCAGAGAATATTATCTTTGAGTGTCTTGGCATCTTCCTGGCATTAAAAACAAGACGACTGGCCCCAAATGGAGTTGTCAGCAAACCAAGACTTCACTAATCCAAGTTTCAGCTCTCCCAGCTCTCTCCTTAAAGCACACGATCAGGAAGTGCCTGAGAAGCACCAGTTAGGGGACCTGCCTGATTGACCCCTGCCATGCGCCGAAGGAAAGTCCCCTTGCCGTAACCAGTCTGCTTTTGTGCCTTGTGTAATTTCCCTCCTCCTTTTCCCTTCTGCCTATAAAAGTCTTTCATTTGTACAGACCCCTTGGAGCGCCTTTCTGTCTGCTAGATTAGATGCGGCCCAATTCAAATCAATTTTTGCTCAAATAAACTCTTAAAATTTTTAATATGCCTTAGTTTATCTTTTAACACTGTTATACATAATAACAAATTAAAATTTTACAAGAGAATCTATAACACATAAAGAAATAATGAGAATGAAAAAGGAAAGCCTGCATAATAAGTATACATCAATAGGACAGAGTGTGCTACATGAAATATAGCAGACTCGGATTTCCCTACATGGGACTAGCCCTCATTTTAGGAACAAATCTCTCCTGTCCAAAATCGTGGTTGGGATACCCACCTAGACATACCATTTCCCAAACCATATGAGCAAGTGCTAGCCAATGGGATGTGAGCAACTTTCAGGACACATCCTTAAAAGGAAGCTTAGTCTCCTCCCACTTGCTCTTTTCCCCTCCCCCAGCGCAGGAAGTAGCACGAGCTCCTCCACATCTAATTATGTACCACCTTAGAATTTCATGCATTAGAGACCTAAATCTTCTGTCCTCTTTAAGTCACTGTTAATTGATCTCTCAAGGTATTTGGATCAGCATTCTAATCAATCTAGGACTTAATATAAAAGAAAGTTGTTTCTTTTCAACAAAATCCAACCTCTTATAAAGAAAGACTACTCATTAACTGAGGCCTGGATTTGCCTGTGAGCGACAACTAAAAACAACAGGATTATTACAAAGGAACAGAAGGAAAAGACAGCTGTATTTAACGTTTGGAAAAGTAAATCATCATTACTTTTTTTTAAATCAATTTGGAAGACTTTAAAATTTTCATAGTATAAAATCAAACTGATGGGCAAAATATTTTTTGTGTGATGTAAGCTAGCATCTTCTGAGTCTCTGTGTTTTATTTATGTTTTTATTCAACTAAATGCACCATGTGGGCCTTTAAATCTCCTCTTGCTGGCTTTTTCTGTGTCTGCGAATGAGGACCTCATTTTCCCCAGCTCCCAACCATCGGCTTTTCTGCCTCCCCTTTCTGCCGTCTCATTAGCTCCTCCCTTTGTCTGTAGAGCCTTCCCGTTCGCCTCACTGCTCTACGGGAATCCCGACCCACATCTTCCCAGGTTCTTCACCCTCTAAGTGGTTGTTTCTTCTGGTTCAGAACTTATGGGATATGTTTTAAGAGTCTCCACAGTGCAAATCACTCCTTCCTCAACTACCTTAAAAGTTACAGTGTACATTTCAAATGTCTTAAACATTCTGTTGCTAAAACCTGTTGTGATGAACTCCTTTTTTCCCCAGTACTCCTCCATAGAGTCCTCTCTCTGAGCTCCTTCCAAAGACAGATGCTCTTTGTTTCCTGAATACAAAACAGGGAGTCACACCTCCATTTGCTCGGCCCACACTCTGCCTGAAAAGCCCTCTGGATGCCAAATCTCCCTTGTGCCTATTCTCCTACAAAACTCACATCCTGGCCCCATTCTTCCCATAAGATCTTCAGCTGTCCTAAGGACTCTACCTCTCTTCTGAATTCATGTTCCAATCACCTGACCCTCTACTCTTTCTCATTCATCAAGGGCCAGCAACAGGCACCAGCTGATTGCAAAATACACCCAACCTACTGTGTGGAAGCGCTGTGCCTGATGGTGGGAATTCAAAGAAACGAGATGTGATCCTTGGCTGCCTTTGAGAGGCATACAGACAATTCAGAAAGACCCATCATCAGAACTTAAAACGAGAAGTCACAATACAAGAGTATACAGAGCTGTTAGAATTCAGAAGTAGGACACATTTAAGATTGCGATTCTCACTCTAACCCCTGGGATTTTATCATCTCATTTGTCATTCTTCTTCCCAAAATCAATTATCTTCAAAGCTACCTCATGAATTTATATTTAAAACTCTTTGAATTAATAAAACTTAAACACATTCATTGTGATAACATACATAACTTTTATGTTGAAAAAAAGCCTCTCCCACAGTCCATTCAAATTACACCTTTTCAGGAAAAGATTTTTTTCATGTGTCTGTATGAAAAGTGAGTGATTCCACATTTTCCTATTCATTGTTAGGTAATAAGGATCACACAATCACTTTAACTACAAAACATTCTCAATTCATCAATAAAAATATCCAATCCCATAAGGGGGATAAAGGGCTATTACAATTAGCACACATAATGTAGCGGGGGTGGGGGTGGGTGGGGGGATACGGGGAAGGCAGTATAACACGGAGAAGACAAGTAGTGATTCTATAACATCCTTCTGCGCTGATGGACAGTGACTGCAATGGGGTGTGTGGTGGGGACTTGATAACAGGGGGAGTCTAGTAACCATAATGTTTCTCATGTAACTGTATATTAATAATAGCAAAATAAAAAATAATAATAATTGAAAAAAATATATCGAATCCCAAATAGGAATTGACATTGTGAACTTGAATTCAGGTTGAATCTTCTCTCCCGCATGCCATGTACTACTGAAAGCAAAATGCAAGCAAATGAGGTGGGGCATAATTTTTCTTCTCTCGTTCCAAACTTTATTCTTCCATGTCTCTTTCTGTGATTTTGAAAACAAAATTTCTGAATCTGCCCCAATCAAAACCGAGCAGAGGGCAGTGGGGCAGGAACATCTCAGTTACTCTCAAAAAGAGGTCTCACACTCTTTTGGTCTGGGGGGTTTAACACTGACTTTCTCACTCCTGCTGCTCAGGTGCGTTTTTGGGAAATCTCCCCGGTCACCTTCCCTTACCTGAAGTTTCACTGAGCCCCACAAATGCACTATACCTTGGTGTTTGCTTACTCCCTCTTCATCCTCTAGAAGTTCGTTCTCTGCTGAGTCCAGTTCGCCCATCTGGGGGTGTCTCTGCATAGGACACATCCTGGTGTTCCCTGCCTATGTCCTATATTTGGGCAATGGAGGAAACCATTTTTTGCTCAGATGGTAACAGTGCAGGCAAATGCCACCCTAAGCAGGCCATTGGTCCATCTCTCATCCTCTAGATTTCCTGGGCATGTGAGACGCTAGTCAATTGTGTTCCCTTAATTCAGGATACCAAGTTTTTCTGGGTAGGGTTGTCAACTTTAACAAATGAAAGTACAGATTTCCAGTTAAACTTGAATTTCAGAAAATCAATAGATGTATTAGTATAAATATGTCCCATTCATTATTTATCTGCAATTACAATCCAAATTTAGCTTGGATGTCCTGTATTTTATCTGGAAACTCTATTACTAGTAGTTCTGTTGATGTCACTCTGTTGGCTTGAGGTGGCGAACGTCCTCTCCCAGCCCTCTACTTTGGAGAGGGGTCATATGAATCTCTTGGTTCAGCTTTATACAAAGAAATCCTTTTCACAAATCCTCTACCAATTTCCACTCTTTGATACATCTTAAGTAGTTAATGATAGTCTTTCTTAATATTTCCTTTTGAAAATTTGCGTCTTGATTTGGTGGGATGCAAGGATAAAAGAACTCTCATGTATTGCTGGTAAAAATATTAAGTGTTACAATGTTTGTTTGCAACCTAACAAAATCTATTAAGGTAAAAATGACATACAATACACACTTTGGAAACCTCTTTGCTGAGAATCATCATATACATATAAAATGTCCCTAATATGAAATGTATTTTATAAGGATAGTAGTATTGGTTCATAAAAGCAAAAAAGAAAATAAAATCAGTAAAAATGTAAACCGCCACCAATAAAGGAACAACTGAATGGTACAAACTTCACAAAAAGAAACAAATTAGAATGATGAAAAACAATGAATCACCAAAACAGAAATCTCTATTTATAGTTTTCCCTATAACTATAGAAAATGTAGAGAAAAATATGGAAGAATACATGTAATTATGTTTATGACACAAGTTATGGGCTTGAGGATATGTAGGGGTTGAGGAGACTGAAGGGAAGGAAGATTTTAGAAAATAGGTAGAACAAAGAAAATATTAGGGAAAGTTTATATAATATTAAAACATATATATATATATATATACACACATATATATACATATTTAAAGAGTTTTATTTGAAAAATTAAGATAAAATAATAGCTATCATTATTATTTTCTGCTAAAAATAAACTTCTCTTTTCCAGTGTAAATATTCCTCTTTTAAAAGCTCTTTACAAAGTATTGATCCTTTCCATTAAACCAGACCTAGATCTAGCCTTTATTATTGATTTTATCATACAACCTTTACCCTAAGGCTTCAGGCTAACTTTGGATAAGTAAATTGTTCAATCATTAAAATAGTTTAAATACCACAGACAGTAGCTTTAGTCGTTTATGGGCACATTTGGTAACATAAATAAATACATAAATAAATAAATAAAATAACTTTACTGTAAATCCTGAAAGGCAGATGAGCTGGTGTTCAGGGAAATAATAATGAATAGAGAAAACTGAAGCCATCCACCGCCTCAGTTTGCTCCTACAAAACACAAAACTGAGCGACCTGCGCATTCATTCAGGCACATACCATCTCTTTCCTTCCAATTACGTTACAAAATATGTCATCTCTCTTTCAAGCACAGTTCTTTCATCTGTGCTTTGAGAGATAATCACTTTTGTATTCTGAGGGTGCTTATATTATTAATTATTTCTTCTGATTTCTATTACAAAATCAGCTCCTCTCAATTGGACCCTTCTCTCTAATATAAAATGATACAAAGTCTTCCTTCAACACCATATTTGCCTCTAGCTTGTCACCATACTCTTCTTTATCTTCAATCTAACTTTCAGAAAGAATTGTTCATAGTTACATCTCCACTCCCCAGTGCACTGCAAACTGGCTTTCTCTCTCTTCTCCACAGTGAGAGTTACTGATATCACCAATGACCTTCATGGATTCAATGGATGTTTTCCTTTTCTCATGTTATTAATGTTTCCACAACATTTGACAACGTAGATCACTCCATCATTTCTATTGTCTCCCATAGTGTCCTTCTCTTTTCTTTGTTTCTCTGACATCACCCTCTGTTTGTTTCCCAGCTATATTTCTGTTCTCATTTTAATCCCATTTATGTCCAATATTCTAGTCTCATCTCATATGCTGCAATTTATCAAGGCCCAAATACCTTCTCTTCTAACTCTCTCTGTGGAACGTTGGGTCCATGTCCTTTGTCACCATCTCTGTGCTGGTGCCTCCCATCTTTCCATCCTTGTGGCCTCAGCTAGACTGTCCTCTGGGCCACACATCCAACTGACTCCTCAACATCTTTATCTGGATATCAAAGCGTTTCAAAGTCCCCATATCCATGACTGAGCATGTTATCTTCCTTTAAGAACTTGACGCTCTCCCACTCTTCCAGTACAGCCCTTATGATCCTCCAGAGTCATAAGCCAGAAACCTAGTCATTCTCACTACCTCCTCTCTCCCATCCCTCCATGCTTAATTGATTATTAAACTCTTTAAGTCAATCATCCAAATGTATTTCAGACCTCTACTCTTATCATCCCCTCCTCTGCAATCAGCCCTTACCCAAGCTACTCTCATCTCTTTCCTGGATAATATTTATAAAAAAATATAATATATAGGTTATATCATCATTATTCATCAGCCTACTAACTCTTCTCTTCCTTTATCCATATGGGGTCTACTCCCACCATTCTCCAAACTAGGCAGTGATTTCCCAATAACAAATTCGATCAGGTCACTTTCCGCTTAAAACCCTTCGACCATTTCGGGTTGCCCTTAGGGAAAAGACCAAGTCCTTAATATGCACCACAAGCCCTGTATGAGCTGGCTCGTGTTATAACTTTTAGTCTTACCTTTAGCTCTTCCTCACTCAGGGAAATATGCTAAATCTCACCATCTAAGTAAAGTTGGTTTATTTTATCTCTTATGGAATTATGTTTCCTTTATTCTGAGTACTTCTCTCAATTTTTAATTAAATGTCTATTAATGACTTGATCTTTTATTTTGTAGTCTCCATTACAACAGAGAGAATTTCTATTTTCTCACTACTGCATTTCTAGCTCAACACTGTGAACATGGCACATGATCATTACCCCCAAAAAATGTATTAAGTAAATGAAGAAAAACGGGGATGGAATAACGTCGTGTTTGAGAAAATGAGCTCTAATGTCAAGTACACTACATTTCAAATTTGAATTCTTCTCTTACTGGTTGTATGATCCTGGGCAATTAATTTCTCTCCTAGTTTCCAAATCTTTACCAAGGAGACAGTAATTCTTACCTCATATGGTTATTAAAAATATCAATTTATAATGTTATTTAAGCACCTTGGGCTTGGCACTGGGTTACTTGCAAATTATCTCACTTAAAATCCTGCCATGAGGTAGGTATTAGTATTATTCTTATTTTAGAGGCGAGGAACCAGAAAATTGGAGCGTTATTTAAGTTTCCCAAGGTTGCACAGGCAGTAAGTGGAAGAGTAGTGTATAAAAGCCAGGTCTGTTTGCACCAAAGTCCATGGTGCCAGCCTTACTGCTTTTGTCCCTGCTCTTCAAAATGATCTAACGTGTGGCTCCCTGAGATCATAACACGCTGCTTACCACCTTGTCTGGTATACCATAAAGCCTCTAGCAAGTGCTTATTGTTTTTCTCACTGTCATTATTAATAATTATAATAATTATTAGCACAGATTATAAGACCAAGGAAGTAAAAATGATGGATTCTCATTTCCCTAGAAGATACATTTATATAATCTTATAAAATCAATTCCGTCAGCGACAGAGCTGGTGGCTGGGCTGGTATCTAAGAAGGAAAGCTTTCTTCTGAGTCTTCAAGGGCTCCCCAAATTCCTTATGTCTAAGAGGCCTGCTCAGTATCTCCAGAGAGAAACTCACCCTTCTCTGAACTCAGTACAATTTGAACTTCCACGAGTGATAGGATAATTAATCACTGGCGATCCAGAATAATTTCTTTTTAGTATTATTTATCTTTTGAGATTAGAGACACCATAGCTCTGAACTGCATTAAAATTTTGCTGACCCCCAACCGTCGACACTGTATTCCCTGAGCACCCAACAGAATGCTTTGCTCAACATTAGTGAAAGAACAAATATTTGTAAACTGATTGACTGAAAAGAGACAGAAAACATCATAATTATGAAAAAAATATGCCTTACACCCTCTTGAGAGACCAAACTGTCAACATTGAGATGTGAGTAAATCATGAGAGGGACATTGAAAGTTCAGAGAAAGTTCACTCAGGGCGATAGTTTCTTCAGAGGCTCTCACCAGTTGGGCTAATTTCTCACTAAGGCTGAGACATATTCAAAACTTAAGGGGATATTTCTGTATTTTTAAATTTATAAAATTTAATAGCATGTTTATTCGTTGAGACTTAAGGACTGATTTTCAAAGGCTATTGACATTATTTTTATCTGTTCCAACTGTAATTATAGCCTGCATCCTAACATAATCAAAAGGGTGAACGTAAAACAGTGAGTTAGAAAAATAAAAGTATAATAGAAGTAATACATCCCCTTGTAGTATTCTGAAGAAAGCTTCCGGAATACTTGCCACATTAATAGATAAGCGTTAAGTTTTTCTAATTGATGTTAGTAAAGTAAATAAGTGAGCACCTGTGCATGTGCGTGCACACAAACACACACGCACACACACTATGTCAAAAATCTCATTCACTGTACCTTTTGACTTACATATATTTCATTCTTTTTTAGTTCCTATTTGTCCCCATTGACCTTTCCACTATAAAATATTAATAGCTTAGCAATGATCACTGTCAGGGTCATATATACATGTCTATCCTAAAAACTGATAAGGTTATTTGCCTTTTTTTGAGATTGACTTATATATAATCAATTATAATCAATACCAGGCTCCCAGATTTTCTTATAATAGTTGTTTAAGGGTAGAAATTGGTTGGAAAAGGAAGGCGGACGATGGAGTAGGTCTGGAGATTGTTTTGAAACTGTTCCCTTCCATCTCCTACTATGTACACTTAATTTTGCATTGGCTGAATTCAGTAACACATTGGCTGAATAACTGACAAAGGATATTCATGTGCTTTAATCCTGCTCAAATCAGTTAAACAATGAAATTAGCAATATTAACTTTCTGTTTAGACAGCATCTAATTTACCATAGTGCTTTTCTGGATTTTATTTGTACTTAAAGAGCAACCAAAAATGTTTATTTTGAACTATGAATATGTGTAAAAACTCTAGAGTTCTGAATTTTAGGTAACAAGTTTCTTGTTAACTTTTTTCCTAATATATCAATATATTCACGAGTCATTTTGCAAATTATTACTTGACTAAACCTGGGGGTGTGGTGAATAAATACCTATTTTGTTCAAGGATGACTTTTAGAAGGTTAGCCAAAATTGACAGTTTAGAAGCTTACATTTTATTTTGATATTTTCCTTATTCTTATGAAAACAAGGTTTCTCCAGAAAACTTTTCAAATGCATTGTTTAATTGAGAGAATTGTAAGGCGAGGAAATCTGTAAAACCTCACAGAAATTAATGCTGATGACTAATAGTTAAAGCTCATAAAATATTCAAGAATACAAAAATGTTATATAATAGGGTATTATGAGTAGAGCTAGGTCATGATGTGGCTACAAGTATCTTGAACATCTTTGATTATAGACAACATTGTCACTTTGAAATATAAATCATGTTGGCAAATATCATGTCATCTTCATTATTTTTCAAATGAGAGAGGCCCAAGATAAGACCAAGTTACTGTCCCAAGATAAACTAGCCAGATATTAAATTATTTACCACTAAAATCAAAAAAAAATTTTAATATACTACTCATTGGCTAATTCCACAATTGTTTTCTCAATGAAAAGCTTGCTACTCTTTAGTAATTTTATAAATAAATATTAAATATTCAGGTTTTGAAGAAAAGCCCGTGTCTTGCCTATTTGTGCATATTCTCTTAACTTCTAAAACACAGTCTATAAAAATTCATGGGAAATTAATACCATCTCAGGCAATAATGTAAAAATGGAATAGAGTATAAACAACACGTTCTAAATTACATTACGACAGAACATAAGTCTATAACATTTAGTAAAACATACTATTTTCTTCTGGCTTAAACAGGTATTTATCTAGAGATATTCTATAGTGTTTAGAAAACAAGCAGGGAGAATTTTCAACTGACAGTATACTAAATCAAAAACCCTCTCTTCTCCCATAAAAAGTCTTAGTAATATAAAATATCTAAAAATTCTGAATATCACTAATATCTTTTAAAATATACAACTAAATCGCCAGGCACCAAACACCAAAAAAGCAGCAGAAAACTAAGGCGACAAATGAATTTTAAAGCAATTGTGATAAGCTCTTCTGGTAAGAAGAAAACGCCTTATATTTGAGCTGAGGGAAAGAGCAAATAGAAAATAAACAAAGAATCAAAGAAGAAGAGAAGGAAGCAGGGAAGAGGGAAGTAAAGACAAAAGGAAGGAAGACTCCAAACAATGATGGAGGGCTGTGCAGAGCATTTAAGGAATGGCGGGGTAGGTGATGATGGGATGGCTACTTTGGACAGTCATGTTCTCAGCGTGTTGACATTTGCTGAGACGTTAATAACAGTAAAAGAAGTAACTAAACAAAAGCTAGGGAAGAGAGTATTCCAGGCAGGGGAAATAAGAACAATATCATTATCCATTATATTCAATCAGTCATTAAAGAGGTCATATATTAACCAAAGAAAAATGTTCAAAACAAGTTTTTAGGATTAAAATCATGTTTCAAAATTCAGAATATGTATAGTGTGATTCATTTCTGTAGAGAGAGAGACCTACAGAAATATAAAAAGTCATTGAGAGAATAGACAAACACTGCTTTAAGTGGGACTAAGTCAAGTTAAAAAGCTTCTGCATAGCCATAAAACACTCAGCAAAATAAAGGTCCACCAAATAAATAGGAGAAAGTATTTACAAACCATATGTTGTATAAAGGGTTAATATCCAAAATATATAAAGAACTCATACAACTCAATAACAAAAAACACTCTGATTAAAAAATGGGCAGAGGAACTGAATAGACATTTTACTAAAGAAGACATACAGATGGTATGTCAACAGGTATGTGAAAAATTGCTCCGCATCATTAATTTTGCATATCAGGGATATGCACCCAAAACCACAATGAAACATCTCCTTGTACCTGTTAGAGTGGCTGTCATAAAGAAGACGAGAAATAAGGGGTATTGGCGACGGTGTGGAGAAAAGGGACCCTTGTGTACTGTTGGTAGGGATGTAAATTGCTGCAACCACTATGGAAGAGTATGGACTTTCCTCAAAAAGTGAAAAATAGACCATATGATCCAGCAACCCCATTTCTGAGTACATATCCATAAGAAATAAAAACAGGATATTGAAAAGATATCTGTAATCCCATGTTTATTGCAGCATTATTCAAATTTGCCAAGATACATAAACAACCTAAGTGTCCATCAACAGATGAATAAAGATATGATATGTATATGCAAAGGAGTATTATTCAGCCATGAGAAAGAAATCCTGCAATTTGCAGCAACATGAATGGACTTTGAGGGCATTACGCTCAGTGAGACAAGTCAGAGAAAAACAACTACTGTAAGATATCACTCATCTGTGGAATCTAAAAAGTCAAACTCAAAGAAACTGAGAGTAGAGTGGTGGTTACCAGCTGCTGGAAGTGGATGTGGGAGGAATTGGGGAGATGTGTTTTAAGGTACAAACCTACAACTAGTAGATGAATAAGTTCTGGGGGGTGAATGCGCATCATAGTGATTATAGTCAACGATACTACATCATAAATGCCAGAGTTGCTAACAGGCTAGATCTTAGTTGTTCTCACCACAAAAAAGAACATGATGGTGGTGTCAACCAATGTTACGGTGGTAATCATATTGCAATATACAAATGTATCAGATCAGCACGCTGTATACCTTATATGTATACAGTGTTATATGTCAATTATATATCAGTTGTAAAAAGTGGTTATATCTGGGATGAAATTATAGGTAATGCTTATATTATTTTTGTGTTTTGTACTTGGTAATTTTTTTAATGAACCTGTATCAATTTGAAATAAGAAAAAAGTTAATATTAAACAACTAGCACCTTACCTGATGTGTTAGTGAAAGATGACCACGATCAGTATGCTCCAGTACATTCAAACATTGCCCCAAATCAAAAGACCATGGCCTTCATTTCAAAATGACAAACTGCTCTTTGACTACCTTTTTGATTTGCCGTGAGATGGACTAAATTAAAAACTCAGGAATGAAGGAAATGGATATGCTGTAGTTTTAGTAATCTGGTATCTGTCATCAACTATCTGTTCCTGACTCCCAAACCAAGTTTTCAGAAATTGATCTCACTGCAAATTAGCCCCAGTGACTCAGAATAAGATGAGATGGGAGTTTCCCCACCAGCTGTTTTAAGGCCATGTCCCCAAGTGTGATATGCCATTCCCCAAAGCTCCCAAATGACAGTCATTAAGGATTTGCCTCAGATGTCCCAATAGATTCTTTTATTTTCAGAATCAAAGCAAATCTACAATTACTGAGGGAGCTCAGGCTGATTTAACCTAGAGCACTGGATAAAGAAATCCCATCTTCCTCTATTTCCCTTGTGGGGACCACAGCTGGCGGGCATCCCTCCTCTCGGGTTGCGGAGACACATTGACTCAGCCTGGCACCTGATCCTGCCTCTCTCACACTCTCATAATGAACTCAGGAGTTATGTTTACAGAAGCCTGACAAAATTGCAGAGTGACTTCTACAGCAACAGAGAGAACATTATTTCTCTAGATAAAGGAGATTGTTTGCTACTGACGAGATTACTCACTTGGAACCATAGTTTATTGCTCCTTTAATGGGCTTGGCCCATGCTTAGAACATGAACAAGTCTGAGAAATACTAAATTGAACAACCTGAAGAATCTCTACGAAAATGTTACTGTTCTTTTCATTATTAACAGAAGTTTTGGTGTTTTTTCTTTTGAGTTTTTCCTACATGATTCTGTACTCGGTCCTGTTTTCACAACTGCTACAATATTCCCACTGCCATGAGGTTCCAGACCAACGTCCTGACTTTCCTGAGAGGCAAAAACAGGCTAGACCCTCACAGATCCGTTTTCTCCTCTTGGGGACTTAGAGAGATTCTGTTTCCCAATCATTTTTGCAGTTATGGTACAGGCAAGATGCCACTAAAATATGAGTGGGCATAGACGTGTCTTTCTGTAAACTTGGCCGTTAAAATCTCCAGGGTCAATTCAGCTCCGTCTCTTGTCAGGAAGTGAAAATTGAGCCCAGCCTTGCTCTTGGCAGGAGGCTGCATCCCAAAATCTGTGCTTGGAAGAAATCTACCCAAGACAGACTCCTGACGTACCTCAGGTCTAAAGAAAGGGAGAAATAAACTCTTATGACTCATGTGTAGGCTGCCAAGATCAGGGGTAGCCTGATGCAGCAGACTCCACAGACGGTTCTCATATACTGAGTCTGAGTTTTCTCATCTCTAATACGGGCAATATTATATACACCGCAGAAGTGTGAGAAAGCAATAAAAAAATGCATTTAAAATACCTAGAATGGTATATTATCTTCATTAGTCCTAACAAACAGGCCATTCTTTGGGAGTTATTGTACTGTTCATCTTGGAAAAATTATAGGTCTCCTCCAGCTTTCACACAGATCACACCCACCAAGGCACCCATTCCATCCCTCGGTCTTTCTGCTCGAGACATTTCACGTTAAATAGCTGGTTCATTAAAAACCACTAGTCACAAGGTTTTAAAGGTAACCTCACCCATGGGTATTTGCTTCTTAATGAATGGTGCTTAGTGACTGAGTGGCCTTTCAGACAAAAATGATTGAAGTTCTAATTGTGTAATTAGAAAGAAGCTAGAAACCCTTTGAGTTTAAGAGTAATTGTAACAATTATATATTAAATACTAAATATGTACCAGGCTCTGATGCTTTATATTTATTATCATATTTCATCGTCATAGTATGCCTGTGAGGCAGGTAGTGTAAAAGCCAATTTTCTAAGTTAAGAGACTGAGGTTGAGGGCGGTTAAGAGGCGGGCCCAAGGTGACAGAGGAAGTGGAGAGGCTAGGAGGAGAGCCCTGCCCAGGCTGGCTGAAGTCTGTACTCTTTACTTCTTTTCCCAAGCTGCCTCCTGAAATCTGCACTTGGTTACACAGGAATACTCCATAAATGTCAGTGTTTCCTATCCTTTCTTACTATGGTCCCTCAGATTATATCAGGTCCCTCAGATTATATCATATATCCTGTATAAGACACATGAGCATTCTTTTTAACCAGAGGTTCATGAAAACATACTTTCAGGTCTTAAATAATTGCTCAGACATCATTGTTGGAAAAACATAATTAAAAACAAAATCTTCCTCTAACCCAGAAAGGCTCTCCACGAAGTAGAGAAAGAAAACAAGTTTGTTACGGAGTAAGCTTTAAGCCAGAAAATGATGGGCATCTCAGGGAATCCTCTAAGAGACTGCAAAGACAGAAAGAAACATCACGTGTTTACATAGCTGAGCAGGTACGAGTCATCCCATACATGTTCTCAAGACGAACAATAACTAGTCCTCAAGTAAGACGACTTGGTAGCACCATTTGTCACACATAGTTCACCCTGAAGGTACCTGGTGATTGGGGTGACTATCTCTGTTAGTTAATTGGCATTACACAAAGGAAAAACAGTTTTCTCCTATCTTTATGACAGGAGGCGATTTTGCACCTTGGAGCAGGAAGCCCACGGAAGTTGCTACCCTCCCACAGAGAGACGGGGAGTTAGGGACATTATCTCCCTTTATGTTTGATTTCAAGGAGACGGCTCACAGGTCCTTGAGAAAGACATGCTTGGGTTGTAAAACTGGCAAAAGGCTTATTTCACCATTAAAAGGATTTACATATATTTCAAAGAAAGGGAACAAGAATTTATAACTTTTCTAAAATACAAGTCCTAAGAAAAGGGAGTTAAAGGAAATCTCCTCCCTCAGTTGCACCGGGGAGAATTAAGGCCCTCCTGTACTCTGTGTTGTCCTCACACCACTCCCAGGGAACTCATCATAATTTGTTGCGAGTTGGAACCTAGACTCTACGTTCTGCTGAAAGTAGCATCTGAGATCAGACCTAGAACTATACGTCCATCACTGTCCACACCAATTCTTCAGAAATAGGTGGGAACAGGCCCGCCACAGACACTCACTGATTAAAACAGCACATGTTCCACAGTAGGAATCAGGGGAACTGAGTCACAGAGCAGTTTGATCGAATAGAATGTAAACTCCTAATTTCATACCGTTAAATCAAAATCATTCTGAGAATCGCTGGCTGCAGGACAGTTGAGGAGAGAATCTGAGTTGAGCAGAGACTATCAGTCAGGATTAGTTTGACTTAGAGACAGAAATTCAACACTAATTATTTGTAGAGTCCAGGAAAGGCTTGACGGGAGTAAACATAAAAGGGTTTGGGGAGCCGCTGCCAGGACTCCTGGCCTGTCCTTCTCTTGTCTTTGTTTCACTCTTAGGTCGCACTGACGCCTCCCTCCCTGCCTCTGTTGACCTGAAATACATACAGAGGAACCTATGAAGGGAATTACGGGTTTTAACGAGAGCCATGCACTTCACCTCACTTCTCTTGTGTCCCCAGCTCAGGAGCCATGTCAGGAGGTGCCTGTGAAAACCATCACAGGGACAGGGCTTGACAGTCAACAGGAAGGATGGCGACCTCGCTTTCCAACTGGGTGATGACTAGGTTTTTGAATCTCACAGGCTCTCCCGGTGCTGGGCTAGAGTATGAGAGAATTGCTTCAGGAGCCTCACTCGAGTCTCCGTGAGTCTGAGCGCTAAAGAGACTAGATCTTTGCTTTGCTCCAGAGAAACCTGGAGTGGAAGTGTGGATGGAGAGGGGTGCAGTGGGGGGCAGCCTGCGTTTCCCCCGATGGCTGGGCTGGGACGAGTGTGTCCCACGGGCCCGGGGCCCCCGGGAAAGCCCCGCTGGACAGAGCTGCCGGGTATGGTGAGGAGGCCAGGGGTGCCCTGTGGAGGGCAGGAGTGTAGGTGTGACGACATGTTGACAGGACAGCGTGTCATCCAGAGTGCAAAATGCAGAGCGTCCCATGAGAAGTCCCTGAGAGACGACCCAGGAGAGAGCCAGTGATTCCCACAGAGCTCGAGTTGGGGCTTTGAGCTGGAAAACAGATTGAAGTCGGGTTTTATAAATGGCATAATTTTTGTCTGTCTGTTCTAACATCCTAACACACTTGGAGAAACTACGGTATCTGCCTAATAGGGATGAGCAAAGGAAACTAACCTACTGTTAGAAGACAGTAGCTGGGAAATTAAAGCTGTTTCCTCTTAGTACCCTATTGAGTTCAGCACATGCAATAAACTTAGTTTCATAACAGTTATCCTTCGGAATGGACTGAATGCTTTTCCCTCCATAGTTTCTAGATTGAAGCTCTAACCCCCAGTCAATAGTGTGGAGGTGGAAGACTTGCCCTCTCTCCCTCTCTCTCAGTTCTGTGTGTGTGTGTGTGTGTGTGTGTGTGAGTGTGTGTGTGCCTGTGTGTGTGTGTGTGTGGATGCACGCATGCGTGTGTGTGTGTGTGTGTATGTGTGTGTGTGCGCGCGCGCGCGGCACCAAGGAAAGGCACTGTGGGGACATAATGAGAGGACAGCTATCTGCTACCTTCTCATGAGACGCTCAGTCTGCTGGCACCTTGATCTTGGGACGTGACAGCCTCCAGAACTGTAAGAAATAAATGCCTATTGTTGAAGCTGTCCAGTCTGTGGTACTCTATCACAGCAGTTCCAGATGAGACAGCCTTTATAAAGACCCCAAGTATTTGCCAAGTGTTTTCAAAGCCATTATCTCATTTAATCTCTATAATAAATAGTCATAAGGTAGTTATTAAGAGGAGTTTGATGTGTTCAGCTTGAGTGCTTCAGTTTTCTGATCTTCTGACTCTTGAAGGACATTATTTAGTGTCAGTTGGTAGAGGTGCTTGTGATATGAACCCAAGAGGAAAGGAAAGAGGACAACACAAATGCCTTAGGGTCAAGAACTCAAAGAGGATCATTTCTGTGCAGGTGGGCAGGGAAGGTGTCTTGCCAATGGGTTTCATCCCCAGACAAGTTCACTATGGATTCAATGAGACCAAAGAAATGACAGTGGAACGTTCTTGGGGTGAAAGAGTTATGCCCAACTTTATTCCCACAGTGGCAGGTCAAGCACTAGACTCCCATCCACTCAGAGCGAGCCTGCAGGCGGCAAGCTGGTCTCTGCCTCTGGGCTTCTCTGCCCCTGTAGCCATCTCAGTCTCTGTCCTCGGTGCTGCCACCACTCCAGCCTCTGCTCTGCCCTCCTGCAGCCTTGCAGCTGTGCCACCATGCAGCGCAGAGCACTGGGTGGAGCTCTTCATGTGGAGTCAATAGCAACGCATTGCCCACATGTGCATAGTGAGCTAGCCAACCAGGGCCAGGTGAGAATCCTGGCCACAGGAACCTTCACTTTAGCCACAGAAGGGTTGCTGAGGAAATAGTTTGAGGAGCAGCTCCTGCATGTGAAGGCTAGAAACTCGAGGGAAAAATTAAATTGTAAGACTATTGCTGAGGATTTTCCCTCATAATGTTCAAGAAACTAGTAATGGACATGACTGCTGTTGATGTTGCTCTTGGTCGCATGAAGATGCATCACCAGTTAAAATGAGGTTCAGCTGGGATTCGAATCCAGCTCTCAAGCTGGTGCTACCTCATTTATTTTAATTTGCAGATGCTATTGGGGATCTTCTTCAGAGTGCTGTGTCTAGAACTTATGTATCAAAGAATAAGGCAGCGTAGTCTGATTGTTAAGTAGAGAAGAGAATTTGGAAAAGAGAAGATTAACTGAGAAGCACCGGCGTTCTGGATGGGAATACATAGTGAGAGGCGCTGTTAAAGTAATTCCCTCCACCTGTGACGATAACGAGGGACAACATGAAAAATTGTTCACTCTCTCCCTTATATCAAAAAGCATAGAGTCATATAAGCAAACAACACACACTGATAGAATAGAGACCTACATTTTATGATTGTGAAGTTTATAAACTTGGCCGTCCCCATTACTTAAAACTACTGCACAAATTCATTTAATACCCTGAAGAACGCTGGAGAGCTTTTTTTTTCCCACTTACTCGGCCATGGAAATCACCAGTGAGTGAGACAGCACAAACTGCAGTACAGGCACATTCTCCCGAGGACACTGTCACAGTACTGCGCTGCTTGCGCATGTGCACTTAGGAAACTATTAGGGGCCCAGAGCTCTATGGTTTGTTCTTCAGGCAATTTGTTTTTTCGATGATCCTATCACTATGACTAAGGAATAGAGTCCTTAACAGTCCAGAGATTTAAGACATTTGTAATTGGCTTTACTTTTCTTAGAAAAAACTCAAAGCATTTCCACGTCTGCAGCTCTGTATCATTGCCACAGAACCTTGAGTTGAGAAACGGAAGGTAATCTCTTCACAGGTCATCTCTGGAATGTCCTGTGAATGCTAACAGAGAAAAAGAAAGAATATGTGTGAACAACACAAAAACTGGTACATTGACTCAAACTCATAGAACCACACTTATGCCCAGAAGGGCACCTGTACCTTTTTTGATAAAAGAGGCTGTATGGGAGAGGTGAGGAGGACACCCTCAAACTGCCACTTCACAAGCTGCTGTAACTTTCTAATCACAAGACTAGAGCTTAATCTGGGTTGAAATACAGGCTGAGCCACTGTTGACAACATGTAATATTCATCACAAAAACTCAGAATATTAATTAATCTGATAAAATCCTAACAAAGAAACTGTGGTTTTAGGGCTGTGGAAAGATAAAGAAAGAGAAGGAGAGAGTTTGATGAGCTTTATTGTTGCTGGGAGGAGATCACCCTCTGCTTGTCATTCCTTTCAGATGGCTCCTCCCCACCCTCTACTACAGACTACATGAAGTTGTTCCTTGCAAAGCTGTTTCCAATAAACTAAGGCAACCAAAATTTTCCCTATGACAATAAGCAGGCTTCAGATATTTCACATCAAAAGATGAACCATAAAGTGCATTATTCTCTCGTTACTCCATGCTGCTTTGCTTTAAATTATTTTGTATGTATTCTTTCAATTTTTTAATAATTCAAGGAAGTTTTAGGAAAAAAATACGTTCTTGAAGCATCTTGAGATTTTATCCTTATTGTGTTTATTAGCATTCATTGCTTTTCATCATTACATTTTTATAGAGATGCCTGAGAAGCACAAGGTAGAAAGAAGGAAAATACATCTTTTGCAACATAGTAAAAGTAACAAGCCAAATTGAAAAATGCTAGAAATAGAAAGAACTTTAGAGATTATTTGGTTCAGTTGCTCATTTGACAAGTGGAGAGAACAAGGTTCAAAGAAGGTAAATAAGTTGGCTTCCCTCTCATGCACGGTGGTTAGCAAGCTACACCTTGTGCTCAGCCCATATCATATTTCTGTAGGGAGAGATCCTTTTTGAAAGTATTTTTTTCCCCTCTAGTCTTTTAATTAATCTTATGAAGAGTGAAGTCTTGGCTGATTAAATTATAGCAGATAACTACCTTTCCAACCTCATTGGAAGTTGAATAGCTATCCATTTCAAGACCAAACACTATTTTATTAATAGTTGCTTGTCATATATGACCTTCTGAAATGACAGATTTTTGTTGCTCCAAATAAATATAAAACATTCATGAAAGTGTTTTTGTAAGTAGCTTATTACCTATAAAGGTATAGCCTTTTAAGGCATCCTTTAGTATAAAATATGTATAACTGCCTTATAGATTATTAATAGGCTCCCAGAATGTTTAGCATACTAGCTGTGTTAAAAAAAACAGATTGGAATTTTGATCCCAAGTTTTGTTTCATATCTATTATTTTAATTGTGGGAGAATTTTCTTAAATCATTCATTTTTAAATGATAATTTGCATATATACCCATGATTTCCTTATTATATCAGCCAAAATGATCTGATACCAAAGAGAAAAAAATGAATGCCTTTGTAATCTAGAGAACTATCTTAACTTAGTTCAGAGATGGTAAATATGTCAGGATTAGTTAGACTTTGGTATAATGCAAATATAGTAAGACATTTATGTACATGAATTCAGACTTATCTACTGAACAATTTTTCCATCAATAAAAGAAGAATATGGACTGTGGCATCCATGACCTAGATAAAAAGATCAAGATGTTAGACCAGTTCCTTGGTGACTGGACAAAATATTAATGGAAATTTTTTTTAAATTCTAAAAGGATAAGGGCAAATATATATATCTGAAAGTGACTGCTCAAAACTTCTTTAAAAACCTTCAAGATTAGCCACAGAGAGAAGTTTCCATATGATGGATTTCTTCCTTATGATAACACCATCCATTCAACAAGTATTTATTGAACACATACTTAGTGTCAGACACTCTTCCCAATGCCAAAGATGTAGCAATGAACAAAATTCCCTGTCTTCATGGAGCTTATATCCTGTTGGAAGGAGACAGACAAAATATAATATGTCAAATGGTGGTAAATACTGAGAAAAACAAAAAAGAATGTAAGAAAAAAGATTGGGGCTGAACAAGGATGCTATCTTGGGTACAGACATCCAGAGAAAGCCTCTCCCCTTAACCAGAGGGATTAACCATTACAGACATCTGGAGAAAAACATGCTAAGGAAAGGGAATAACAAGTGCAAAGGTCTCGAAAGGGAATACGCTTGGCGGTATTGGCGCGCCCTCAAGAGGACGGTGTGGGTGGGGCAGGGTGAGCAAAGGACAGAATAGCATCGAAGGCCAGGGAGAGAATTCAGGTGGAGTTCAGAGCATGTGAGACGGCAGGATTTTACTCCGAGTGAGTTGGAAAGCATGGGGGGAGGAGGATCGAGTCCCAAAGTAATGTAAATCTGACATATTTTAAGAGATGAACAGGCTGCTGTGTGGAGAATAGTTGGTAAAGGTCAAGAATGAAACAGTGACCAGTTGGAAAGCTGATGCAGTAATCCAGGTAAGAGGCGCTACTGCTGGGCCCTGAGGGTAGCAGTGGGGGTTTGAGAAGTGGTGGGAGCTCGATGGGTTTGGGAAGTAGAGGAAACAAGTTTTGGTATTGGGAGCGATTGCTATGCGGATTAAGGGCCTCCAAAAATGTGCATGTCTGATCCCCATAACCTGTGACTTTGTTAGATTACACGGCAAACGGGGAAGAAGGTTGCAGGTGAAATTATAAGGGTGCTCGTGAGCTGGCCTGAAAGTAAGGAGATTATCCTGGACTATCGGGATGGGCCCAGTGTAATCATAAAGGTCCTTAGCAGTGGAAGGGTGGGGTAGCCGGGGAAGATGTAACTACTGGAGAAAGGCATGGAGAGATGCAACAGGGCTGGCTGTAAAGACAGAGGAAGGGGGCCGGATACCAAGGTAAAGGGCAGCCTCTGGAAGCTGGGCAGAGCAAGGAAACAGGTTTTCCTCTAGAGGCTCCAGAAAGAAACACAGTCTTGTCTACACCTTGATGGATCTACACCCAGTGAGATCCGTGTCAGACTTCAAACCTGCAGAACTGTGAGGTAAAAAATATTTGTTGTGAAGCAAGTTTGTAGCGATATGCTGCAACAGCATTAAAAATGAATATAGTTTAGCACAGGGAAAGAGAAGAGTCAAGGGGCACGAGAGGTTTAATATTGTTTGCATTTTATAAATTGGTTTATCAAGTGCTGGTTCATTATTTGTACACACGGCTAAATTTTTCTTACATCTTTTGGAGATCTAAGTACGTTTACAAATGGAAGCTTCTAATTAAAATGTTGGCGCCTATCAGTGACCTGATCACCTCTACTTCATTTTTCACTTTCAGAATATGAACACAAATTTTATTAAATTTGACCATTTAAACACAAAGCTCTATTAAATATGATTATAAAGCCCTGAAAATATTTTTTAAATTAACATAGTAGTACTTAAAAATGAACATCATCCTTCTAGACTGTCAGCTTGCAGGGCTAAAACTTAATAGCAATTTGGTGCCATGTCAAAACAGATTTGAATCTCTTTCTTTGGCATTATCTCCAGAGTCAGTTTATAAATCCTACAAACAAAGCGTATTATGAATTTACAAAAGCACCTATTTTTTTCTGAAAATAAACTATCAAAATGTACTGCTCAGTTAACTTTTTTATTCATATCCTCTCTGTCATATGAAAACCAGTTGAAGCAAGAACATTCACTTTTTTCATTCATTCGACAGATATTTGTATATTCCCTTAGCAATGAGCTTCCAGGCAACTGGGGAAGCTAGGTATTAACCTAATTATTGAGATGCAAGAGGACAAAGACATGATAGTTGTCATTCCTAGTGATCTGAGCATATGTCAGAGAAACTGTCAATACTTGGCAGATGAGATAGGATCAATCTTCTGAAGAAGCCAATAAGAGCACACTCAGAGGCAGGGCATAAGGCTAAAGTGAGAGATGTTTACACTGAAGCTCTGATCCAGGAGACAGGAATTGGCGAAACAGAATGAATCAGTTCAAAGTAAGGAAAGCCTCAACCCCATGGGCTTATAAGAATTGGAACCATAGGGCTGCTAAACTTAGTCCCAGTTCAGCATCTGGAGCTTCTATCTGACGCACTCATCCCACTATTCTGCTGGTGGCTGAACGAGCCCGGGGCAGCGGGCCACCCAGAAAGCACATGGCTCTAGGGTCTCAAGCCCGGCCCCGAGCCGTGATCCAGAGCCAGCCCCACTGGGTGGGGGCAGTTAAGAAAAGCTGAGCTCGTGGTTTTTGCTGCTTCTGTGGAGGACTCAAAATTAGGTGGGCCTGGGTGTCCGTGCAGCTGGGTAGGAAAATGGGAGGGTATAGAAACATAATAAAGAGGTGAAATAGGAAAATGTTGGCTGGATGAAGGTGGTGGAGTCAAAGGAAGCTACGTTCTAAAAGACGAAAGGAGAAAGAGAATTCCAAGGGAATTCCAAGCGTGACTCCCCACAGGCTTCTGCTTTTTTCCTCCTATGCGGAACGGAAGCCCTTACCAGCTGTCCCGCTCCAGTTTTTTCATTGTGTGCCTGTCCTCCATATCTCTTCTTCATCCTTTATACTTCCCCTTTACCAAGCCCACGTCAGGAGTTAACTTTCTAAACTTGCTTTTTTTTTTTTTTCAAGAAAGTGTGCAATACTTTAAAGTCTCTCTTTTAGCCCTCAGGGGTACTAACTTTCATTAGAACTGGTCACATCAAGAAGTGGAGCTTATCTCAAAGAATGAAGGGAATGGCTAGGAAATCTTCAGCATTTCTCCAGCTATAGACGCCCGTGCCACAGACTTCTTGGCCTGCTCCTCTTGGTGTCCAAGCCGGGCAGACGATGTAGCTCCGCCCAGGGTGGGGACCAGGATGAGGAGACAGGGCCACTTGCCTTGGGCTCGAAATTTAAGAGGGTACCAAATGCTCAGCGATCAAGATAAATAAAACCAAATGCAATATTTTTAAAATGTAAATTAATACAGAGATTATATTGAGAAAAATATCAAATTGGCAAGCAAAATATCAACATTCAAAATAAAGACATGGTCAGTACCTTAACCTTTTTGCTTTTCTGATGTAAGACTCTTTGGCCTATGAAGTGAGAATGCGCTCTAAGTTAGATATGCACTAATACATTCCTAGCAATAAAAACATGGATTTAACTTACTGATTGTTCTTTATACAAATATGAGAGTGTTAACTGCTAAATTTTGCTTCCAATGAAGCTATGAAATCAGTTGCTAATTAACAAGCCACTGAATGCCTGATCATTTTGATTTCATTTAATTCTCATTTTATTTATCTTCCACTTATTACTTATCTATACAAAAACATTTTGAATATTTATACAGTGTGTTTTATCACCAAGTTTCCATATATGTGTTTTTCCAGCTACATTAGATACAGAACTATATGAAATTTTAAAGAATGCTCTAAGATAAAAATGAGTTTCATGCATCAGTGGAAATGATATATAACATGTAACCCATTTGTGTCTACTTGAACCCAAACTTGACCCCTGAAACCAGCCCTAGCACCAGCTTCCTGGAGAAAGCTAGACCCAAAGCATGCGGCTTTTGAATATTGGTCGGGTCAGGTGATGGGTCACTTTGCACAGTGCACAGTGCGTCCCACTCACTGGGCTCACCGCGGAAGCCCAGCCTTTCCCCAGCCCCAGCAGTCACCACACCATACCTCTCCCTTGGCCTTTTCTGCTGGAGTTGGGAGCTCAGACCCTCTGCCTTCCTTCTCCTACCCTCCCCCAAGTGAAAGCCCTGGTCTGGCATGAGTTGCCTTCTACTTCGTACCTGGCTGGTAAAGTAGGTTTTAACAGAGCAGATCATTTTTCTCCCAGGATTTTCACGTCTGCTGCTAAAGATAAAAGTTTCACCACATTGCTGTTTATTGTTAAAAACATTTACTTCGAGCATATTCCTTTTGGGGAGGCTTCTCTCCTCTTGGAGCTATGAACGTACAACAATTACCTGGGGGTCCTAGACCCACTCCGTTCTTCTCTTCTGCTCTTAGTGTATCTGCAATTGTGCTTAAATAATGTCTTCCTGGCTGCCCAGGACCCTGAACGCATGAAAGGTCTCCCTCTCTACACCTGGGACACACCTCCCCACCCAGGCAAGTCACTCTGCCTCTGTTCCCTTGTCCAGTGTCCGCTTCTACCTGTGGTGGTCCTGGCTGGGAAGCTCCAGGGGTAACCCAGGAAGGAAGCCCTGCCCCCAGCCTATTCCAGGGGTTCTGCATTCTAAAAAGGGACCTTTTCCTAAGATGCTTTTCTTTCATACTAACATTGCTATCACTCTAGCTCATCTCTGTTTTCAGCACTCACCCTGCACCACAAAGTCAGAGTTCTTGGATGCAGTCTCTCCTACTACTCCCACTCTTGTTTCAACCTTCCTCTCTTCTACTTTGTATAATACTAGGAACCCCTTTATGTTCTCTCTGAATCTACCCTCAGATTCAACTTGGAATCCCAGGTCCTCAGGCCTGGGTGGCTGGACACAACTACTCCGTTTGTGCTATAGCTAGTCTCAGACTAGAGCCTCTGGGACCTTTGGAGGAACTTCCCGCTCAGAGGTGCGTGACCCTCTCCCTCCCTGAGCCCCCACCTGTCTGTGATTGGGCTGGGAGGGCATGATCATGCCAACACCTGCATCAGCTCCTTCCATCTGACCTGTGCCCTCAGTGGCGACACAACCCCACTGTTCATCTTTGTTTCTTAGGAGCATTGCCTTTCCCATTTCCTCTCTTGAATTTCATTTTACCACCAGTGAGAAATTGAGGGACCTGATAGTCTTTCCTGGAGCCTGCGATCTCTTCACTCTAAAGAGCTGCTTCCACAGCCTGAACTAACTGGACACAGGTTTTCACACTGCACTCCACAGCCCTTCTATGCAAAAGTCCCTCAAGCCGTGACATATATGTTAAGGTACTTCCAATGATGCGTGTTCACAAGCTCGACATGAAAGTCTCAGGATCTACCTGCATTACTGAGTAACTTTTTGACTGATGTCAGACATTCTGCTGTAGCAAAAGAAGCATTTGTGATTTTTGAAGGTGTACATGGTTTTTAGTGCCAGACTCTACACATTTTCTATTAATCTCTGTTGTGTCTATGCCTCAGAGGCTTCACATTCCACTAGCATTTCAGTGGTGTGTCTCAACCACAATTCAAATCTTCCTCATGTTCCTGGCTTTGGACTCCTTCCCCTCTTCCCACCCCGACCCAAGTCTGTAGATCTGGGGTGGTGTAAACTTGCAAGCAGCACTGGCCCTAATACCATTTTCAGTAGCAGACCAGTTGCAGCTAATAAAGTTGATCCGGCGCCTTAACTAGCCCAAGCATGCATGCCTCCTCCCCCTTTCTTCTTCCTTGACACATTCCGGTTTTCTAAACAATGATGTAAAGGCTGGTTTGGTTTAAACACAAATGTTCAGCTGGATACTTCATCAAGGGATTTCTTTGATCTGTTCTAGTGCATTCACATAACACTGGGCATGTGAGACCCTGCTGGAGAAACATTCAATATCCAATCATTTGTTCCAAAGGCTTTTCCACAGCATCCCTCTGATTCTTGGTTTCTTTATAAAAGACCAGCACTGCTCTTAATAGATCAATCTCTACTCTCTGCACCATTAGCCCTGGGAGTAGGCACCAGAGACTCTATTAGTGACATTTTGATCTGATAGGCATCTAGATGCCCTCTGTAGATCAGGATCTCAGAGTATCTCCAAGGCCCAGGTGTTATATACACCCCTTACGGGTACAGGTTAACTGTTTCTTCTCCAAACCAACTCTCGTTTAAAATACAGTTCTGCAGTCTCCAGAGAATATCCAATTACATCACACATACTGAGTTCTTTCTTATTTTTGGCTTTTTAGCTCTACTTAAGTTTTGTGGGGATGTGTCATTTCTCCTCATTCCATTCGTTAGCTCCATTCACTGGGCCTCTCCCAGGACCTTGATCTCAGCCATATGCAGCTGCTGAGGAGGCAGTTTTCTGGGTACGTCTGCAGTTGAGCGAGCTCGTTTGAACTGGAGCACACATTTGGACTCTTAATGGTTTTAGAGAAGAGAATATTTTGAAGCCTGAGCTCTAGGGTACTCCAGTTTTTAAGAGATGGGGAAGTAAAG
Source organism: Phataginus tricuspis (assembly GCA_029783875.1). Lineage (NCBI taxonomy): Eukaryota > Metazoa > Chordata > Mammalia > Pholidota > Manidae > Phataginus > Phataginus tricuspis. The sequence continues at coordinate 2,671,761 of JAQQAC010008719.1, read as the reverse complement.
AGTAACAAAAAAAAAAACAAGAAGGAAGGAGCAATTACAGAAGAAACTAGAAGCATGTTAAAGCCAAGGAGAGCAACTGTTTGAAGGGCCCTATGCCAAACAATGCTGACGGCCCAGCAGGGTGAGGAATGAGAATTAAGCTGTGTATCTAACGACAAGGGCACACCACTGCTCCTCTTGACAAGAGCAACTTCAGTGGAGGGGACAAAGGCCTGGCTGAGGTCAGTTCAAGAGAGAATGAGAAGAGAAGCTGGAGGCAGTGAGTGTAGATAATACTTCCAGGGAGTTTTGTTGCAAAGAGCAGCAGAGATAGAAGTGATGGAAACTGGTAAAGTAGGATCAGTATAAGACTTTTTAATTGAGAAAAAAGGTAGCACAGTTTGTATGCTATGGGAAGAAAATTAAGAAGATAAAGGAGAAAAGGGAAGGTTTGCTTGAATGATGATCTTCAGAAAGTAAGAGGGTGTGGGTACGTGTGCCAGTGAAGCTGACCTCTGCTGGGAGTGGAGGCAGTTCACCAAAGTGTTAAGGAAAATGCCCAATATATGGACCCCGATACCCAAGTGAGAAGATCTGGTGGTGCGTTTCAATGGAAATTCTCTTCTGATTCTTCTATATTCTCAGTAAATTAGAAAGCAAGGTCATGAGCTGAGAGTGAGTACGGCGGTAGGAGGTTGGATGTTTAAGAAGAAAAGTAAAGGTGTGAAATAATTATCTAAAGTGGGAAGGTTAATGGACTAGGAACAAATACATGTCTGATGACTGGGCAGCATTAAAGGCTCAGCGAGATTAGTAATTATGAATGTAAAGTGAGATAGTTAGCTATGGAGTCATCTAGGTTTATTCAGTGTGTAGATTCAGCCTTATGTTAAGGCAAGAATTTGATGTAATTAGGGTGGTACTTTTTTTCCCCCCTTTTTTTATTTTGGTATCATTAATATACAATCACATGAGCAACATTATGGTTACTAGATTCCCCTCATTATCAAGTCCCCACCACATACCCCATTACACTCACTGTCCATCAGTGTAGTAAGATGCTGTAGAGTCACTACTTGTCTTCTCTGTGTTGTACTGCCTTCCCCGTGCCCCCCCTATATTATGTGTGCTAATCGTAATGCCCCTTTTTCCCCCTTATCCCTCCCTTCCCACCCATCTTCCCCAGTCCCTTTCCCTTTGGCAACTGTTAATCCATTCTTGAGTTCTGAGTCTGCTGCTGTTTTGTTCCTTCAGTTTTTGCTTTGTTCCTATGCTCCACAAATGAGGGAAATCATTTGGTCCTTGTCTTTCTCCGCCTGGCTTATTTCACTGAGCATAATACCTTCTAGCTCCATCCATGTTGTTGCAAATGGTAGGATTTGTTTTCTTCTTATGGCTGAATACGAAATGCGTCTGGTGGCTGCCGGTCGCCAGGCGGGGGGGCGGTCCCCCGCCGGACCCCACCCCCGCACCCGCCGGAGCCCACCGCCCCCGAACCCTCCCCCAGCCGGCAACCCCACCCCCACCCCCAACCCCCAACCCTCGGCCCCACCCACCGACCTCCCGGGAGGGAAGGACGACAAGCAGGGAAGAGGGGGAGGAGGAGGAGGAGGAGGAGGAGGGAATGGGAAGGAAGATTATGCCTGAAACTCAAGATAGGAATTCCTGAGTCAAATGGTATTTCTATTTTTAGTTTTTTGAGGAACCTCCATACTGCTTTCCACAATGGTTGAACTAGTTTACGTTCCCACTAGCAGTGTAGGAGGGTTCCCTTTTCTCCACATCCTTGCCAGCATTTGTTGTTCCTATTGGCCATCCTAACTGGCATGAGGTTATCTCATTGTGGTTTTAATTTGCATTTCCCTGATGATTGGCGATGTAGAACATCTTTTCATGTGACTGTTGACCATCTGAATTTCTTCTTTGGAGAAGTGTCTGTTCATATCCTCTGCCCATTTTCTAATCAGGTTGTTTGCTTTTTGTGTGTTGAGGCATGTGAGTTCTTTATATATTTTAGATGTTAACCCCTTGTCGGATATGTCATTTACAAATATATTCTCCCATACTGTAAGATGCTTTTTGTTCTATTGATGGCGTTCTTTGCTGTACAGAAGTTTTTCAGCTTGATATAGTCTCACTTGTTCATTTTTGCTTTAGTTTCCCTTGCCCGGGGAGATACGTTCATGAAGAAGTCATTCATGTTTATGTCCAAGAGATTTTTGCCTATGTTTTTTTCTAAGAGTTTTATGGTTTCATGACTTACATTCAGGTCTTTGATCCATTTTGAGTTTACTTTTGTGTATGGGGTTAGACATTAGTCCAGTTTCATTCTCTTACATGTAGCTGTCCAGTTTTGCCAACACCAGCTTTCCTCTTCTTACGTGAACTCTTCCTATGTGAACAAAGCATCCACACTTTCTTACTGAGATCACATGCCAAAGGACTGTTTCCAGTACCTCTCATCCTCACATGGCGCCTGAGTCTGTCAAGGATAATCACGTGCCCCTGGCAGTGATTGACTAGGGAATGACATGTGGCCTGATTTGTGCCAGTGAAATGGCATGAAGGGCTCCTCAGAGCCTCTGCTCGGTGCTCCCTAGAATTCCCCAGCCTTGGAAGGACGTTCAGAAGTGACGATATCTTTCAACTTCCAGTTGTCATCATGTAGGATGTGAAGCCTGTGCCTTCCTTGCTCTCAGTCTGAGAATAAGGCAAAATAAGGAAAAGGAAAAAGTCGAATAACCGCAGTTTGAGTGTGTTTGCCCTGTATCAGTACTACCTCAGGACTTTAATGATGTGAGGCAATAAATGTCCTTATTAAGGATAAACCCTTTTGACGGAAGTTTTGTCTCTTACTTGGGTAATACAGGATACTCAGTTTATGCAAAGAAGATACAAAAAGGTGAAATATTTCATAACACAGGCACAGAGATATACATGAAAACATTGAGAAATCTTACCTTCATGGAAGAAGTCAGATTTTTCTGGGATATACTAAATTACTGACCATCACCATTCTTCGGAATATCTGCAGGCATTATATCTATCTTGTTTCAGGGAAGTAAAGAGTCTCTTATTTTTATAAATTAAATTGAGAACATTTTGTTGCTAAAGATATGAAAGAATAATGATAATAAAAATATCCTGAATGATCTGTAATGGGAATAACTTGATTGGGTGCATGAGGGTAATTAGAGGTGGGACTGGTGATCAAAATGTGTTAGAGAGTATGAAAGTTTCAAGTACACAAAATAATCTCACACAAAAGAAAGTAGTTCTAGTAGTAAGAAAAAATATGATTATAATACTTAAATGACTAAAACTTGTGTCTTTAAAAAAGGAGAAATTAATTGAAAATGGATTTTTGGCCATGTAGTTCTTAAAGTACCAAAAAAAGTGAAGACACAATGTCCTAATACAAGACTATGGTAGTTATAATTTGCCATTATATCTAAGTGACTATTAAAATAAGGTAAAAATATAGCCATATTTAGTAGGAAACCATATTTAAAGTTAAGACAGCAATAGAGCTAAAGTACACATACTGAACTAAGATGTATAGAAAGAGGAAATAACTCTTGGGAAATAAAACATTTTTGTGTGTATGCAGTTAAGAAAGCATACAGATTATTGGATTCCTGTTATCGGCTACTTCTTGCACGTACAGTGGAAAGATTAACCAGCCCTACACATTGCCACGTAGTTTGTAGTATCCCTTGTACAGATGTCAGGTGTGCCAATGAAATATGAGCCGCTGAAGTTTATTGCAAAAGTTTTTGGAATCACTGCTAGGATTTGCATCTTTTCCTTTTTCTGTGACACAAAGGCAGTCTATCCCCTATTAAAAGAGAGATATGGGCTGAACACAGTGTCACTTCTTCTGGGCCAAATCACCAAACAAGGGCTTAATACCTAATGTAATTGCAGTTTCCACCTGCCCCAGAAATATAGTCAGGAATTTCCTGGTCAGCATCAATAAGCTGTCACAGGTGCCTTCTCCATCCCCCAAGAAGAGGAGGTAATCCACCTAATCAGACCCTTTTTCCCCAAACGAAGGTGACCTCACCTGAAATAATCCTTTTTCCTGTTTAGGACTTTTTTGTCTTGCCTTTAGAAACCTCCCTTTCTGCAGCCCCTCCGAGCATCTCTGCTTGCCAGAGGGGTCTGCCTGGCTCATGAATCACCCCATAAAGCCAAGTAGACCTTAAAATTTACTTGGTAGAATTTTGTTTTTTTAACATCCTAAAAGGATCTTACTTTCCATTCTGGAGCCTAGAGTGAAGACAAGTGTATAACAAAATCAAAGACGATCCACAGCAGACACATAAACAAGAAATAAGCCTTCTCTGCTGTAAGTCAAAGAGCTTTCTGGTTGGCTGTTGTGCCCATGGACTAGCACAGAGCAGTCAAGCAGCATGTATACATACGGGATCTCAACAAGAGATCTGAGCTAATTTAAGGAAAACCCATGTAAGGGTCAAAAAAGGAGATGCAAAGAGAGAAAGCTGGCATTGTGTACATAATCATAGATTATAGCACATGGGAGATAAAATTAGATTCATATTAATAGTCAAAAATAAAATTTTATTTTCTGCCCCTACCTGTTCTTCATTCTCTTGATCTTCATGAACAGATTCCTTCCAGCTATTTCCAGGAATTCCTTTGGGGCATATCAAGGAGATGCAAGATCAGTCATCCTGCTTATCCGGCAGCAACTACCATTTTCCTCCTTTCTGGCTCAGCGTACTGCACAGATGTCTTCTGTATCTGCCAAAATGAGAAAGATTATTTCCATAGCTAGTGTGCACTAGGGGCACTGCCACGGCTGTTGTTATCTGCTGGAGTTTGTGCTAAGGCTTCTGATGCCAGAGAGCCAGGCAGTTGACGTCTGCGAAACGGCGGGGTCTACGTCTCTGCTAGAGTGTCAGTTGTCAACTAAGCTTCTATCACCCATTCTGTTGGGCCCTTACGCTGTCAGGTCCCTCAGAAACCTTAGTAAACACTTCATTTACTTTAGTGCATGCTCTGCGTGTGTGTGTGTGTGTGTGTGTGTCTCCCTCCCTCTTTTGCTTTGATTCACGGTCATGGGGCCGGAGGACTTTTCCATTAACTACATTTTGTATTCAAAGGGTCCCTTCTCTCCCTTGCTAGCCTATTACCTTTGAACCCAACCTAACATCTTTAACTTCACACAAGGCTAAGTGGGTTCACAGTCTCCCATATACCGAGATCCATGCCTTCCAGACTTACAGTGAAACATGCCCAGAAATTCATTCAACAGATGTATGTTGAAGGTCCACTCAGAATTGGGCATGATTTCGGGCACTGGAGATGCAGTGATGAGTGAGAACACAGTCTTGGTCCTCCAGAAGCTTAAAGTCTATGAGAAAGACTGAAAAGTAAATAGAAAATTGTTTTAGAACTCACTCCAACAGCAAGCGCCTGATGTGGGAATAATAGGGGTCAGGGAAGACTTCCTGGAGAAAAGCATGTCTAACCTCAAACAAAGGTATCAGAGAAACACACCATCAAGTAGCAGGAAGAAAAGCAGGAATGGCAAAGGGAACAATATTTGCAAAGGTCTGGGCCTGAGAGAAGTGTGATCATTTTGGAGAGCTGAAAACCAGATGACGTGAATGGTTCCATGGAAAACATAACGGCTATGAGGGCCGGAGAATATCATTGCATCCTCCATGCCCGGTAATTACCTAATACATAGTGATTACTAAGAATAAATGACCCCAGATTATTAGGATCAGAAAGATGACAAGGTATTTGGCTGGAAAGTTAAGTGGGGACAAGATCATGAGGGTCCTTATAAGGCATCCTAATTGTTTTGGATCAAAGAATGATTGATTAACCATTGAAAGATTTTAATGAAAGAAAGGACATGATTACATTTGCACTCCAGGGCAGCATTAGTTTAAACTGATGACTGAGAGTAAAGAAAGGAGTTCTACTTAGGAGGTCATTGCAGCCATCAGCTACTTCAGATAATAAGTAATATTTACTTTGTGTTGATTATAAGCCTAACTCTACTCTAAATGTTTTCCTTGCATTATCTCATTGTCAAAAACTCAATGAGGTTGAAATGCTTCAGCCAGGAAATGAATAGGGGGCAGGGGACCAAAAAAAGCTACATCACTGGAGAAGGGACAGAAACTCTAGTAAAAACTATGACCAAGACAGCCTTAACAGTCTCCTCAGCTTGATTAAGCATTAAACAGGTTTCTTCCCAATTCTAGGCCTCTGACTTCCCTTTTCTTGAGTGTTTACTTCACAAAACTTGAAATTATAAATTCTTCCCTTGTTTTCAGATGTAAATGTTTTCGAAAGCCTCTTAACCCAACTTCCCCAAGATCTTGGGAACTATCCCTTTGAAATGTAATCTTCCATGAAGAGAGTGCCTCTATCTCCCAGTTTCTGTTGAAAGGTAGGAGCCTAACTTTGGTGCTCCATGTTGTACAACTTCCTCCTGTCATGCATATAGGAGGAAGTTTACCTTCACTTTGGGTAAGGCCAAATAGAAATCAGGTGGCCTAAGATCCACCCACCCCAGAGCTTTAACAACTTTCTCACATTTGTTAGAGCTGAGGGTCCAGAGTTGACTGCGCTCTCTGCCCAATTGCTACCAGTAGAATCAGAATAAAATCTACTTGTCTTTGCAAAACAAAATACAGGAGCAGCTAACATTATCAAATATTGCAGAGATGCCATCTGGAATAGTCTGAATCTATCCAGTAGACTTTAAAGCAAGGAAGTAACTTAGGACTGTGAAAAGAAAAAATTTGGCATAAAATCTTCCTTAGAGTGAGAAATTTTCAACCTATACTGGAGGCTTCAAGAAAGTTTGACTTTAAAAAAAAAATGCAAGGAAAGAATTAGAAGGGCCCAGTTTAAGATTAAAGAGATAGGACTTAAATACATTTTCTCCTTCAAGAAGCATGAATCAACATCAGCTAACTTTGAAACAAATGGGAACTTTTTTAGAAAGGCTGAGGTGTCTCCATGTAATGTGGAACAGAAATGCTACAAGACCTCCGAAAGGGTACGTGAGGCAGCCGCCACGGGCACTGGGTGATCCCTGGCTCCCAGTACTCATGCCCTTTTTCAGTCTGTTCCTTTGAGTGTAGGCTAGACCTAGTGACTCACTTCTAATGAATACAGTATGTCAAAAGTGATGGAATGTCATTCCCAATATTAGGTTACAGAAATACTGTGACTTCTGTTGTGATCACACTCTGCCTCTCCCTCTCTCTCTTCCAGCTTTTGCTCCAGGGGATACAGGTAGCTGTAAGTTTGGTGTATGTGAGGTAGATAACTTGCTTCTTTAGTTCTACAGATCTATAGATAAAAGGAATTGTGTCCAAGGAGCTGTTCTGAAGACACTCTATCTGAGCACCCTCATTTGTACCTGAACTTGATTTATATAAAGTGCTTCTGGGCTTTGAGCTGATGTTGTAATGAGATGAGACTTTTGGGGACCTCATAAGAGGCTGATTATCTTTTGAATGTGGTAAGGACAGACATCACCGGGAGCTCAGTGGTGGACTAGTAGGCAGCCACTAAGACAGCCCTCAGGGATCTTCACCTCCTGGTGTTCACAGCCTTGAGTAATCCCCTCTTCATGGATGTGAGCTGGTCCTAGTAACTCTTCTAAAGATTAAAAAACAGCAAAAGAGATGAAATGTAAATTTCAAAATTAGGTAACAAGAAGACTGTGACTTCTGCCTGGTTCCCCATGCTCTGTCTTTCATTCTCCCTCCAAACCCTAGCTCAGCAGTGTTGAAGAAACCAAGCCCTATGGAGAGGCTGATGTAACAAAAAAAGTATCTCAGGCCAACATCCAGGAAGGACCTTAGGCCTGTGCGTGGCTCATGGGAGGGACCTTGGAGGTGGATCTTCTGCCTGTCAACCTTTGACATGACTGTCACCACAGTCAGTACCTTCAGTGCAACTTGGAGAGAGACCCTGAGAGGCACCCAGTGTAGTCCTGTTTAGAGTCTGAATCCACAAAAGCTGTAAGACAGTAACTGGTTTTTTTTTTATTAAGTTTGTGTGTTTAGGAATAATTCATTGTACTACAATAGATAACTGATACAAAGAAATAGCATCCAGAGAGCATGATTCTAACTGAGCATCCATCTCTATTCTCTGCTTCTCTGTACTTATCTCTCTCCGCGCATCATGGTAGAAAACACAGATGCCCTTGGGGCTCAAGTTCCTGGGGAACTAACCGGCCACACTTCAGTTGGCTGTCACCTCCAGTAATATGAAATGTGGTGAAAGGGGAGGATGACATTGTGTAAACACCGCGGCCACCATTGCTCACGGATAACATGTGCGCCAATTAAGCGAGGTCCTGAAAAGCTAAGCACACACAGCCTGAGCATTGACACTAAAACAGATTTCATTTTTAGTTTCTTAAAGGCATGTTTTTACAATTGACGTGGCAAACATCTCCAAATATACATTACACTGAAATTCCTATTTTTCTGCAACTTAATGACCTTCTATCATGAATTTTAAGTCATGTGGGATCATTCAACTATGTGGTTTTTAATTGCTTTTCCCATGCCTGAGGAAACTCTTTCTTGAAATTATTGTCACTTTGTAAAATATTTAATACAAAGGAATACAAATCATTCCTGAACTGCCTTTCAGAATCAAATACTCTTTAGGTGGTTTGGGTAAAAAAGAGCAAAATAAAGGAGGAAATAGGGCCTTCTCCACCTCCCAGGTGAGAGATTGGAACCTATCACTTTGAATACCTCAAGGTACTAACTGAGAAGCTAACGTATCTATTAAACTAGTTATTTAAGATTATTTTTCGTAACATAAAAGAACAATGAAAAAGTTGCTAGACAGTTAAGTCAAAATACACATAGGTTTAAAAGAATAAAAATGTTGTAATGAAACAATTTTAAACTTGATCCTGTTACAATATTAAGAAGTACGAGGTACTAAATGTTACCAAAATAATTGAAAATATAAAAATATGGGTGGAGGCAGAAAAGGGAAAGACTTGATTATGATACAACTTTCTTGCTTCTCAAAGATCTGCGATGCAGTACAACAAAAACACAAGAGCAATAAAACTCAAATGTATGGCTAAAAGAAAGAAAATAAGAGATTTTAAAAGTCAAAGGGACAGTAAGAAACCTCAAAATGTTTAAAAAAATAATTTTCTTAACTTTAAACTGAATTGTTTCTTCATTCGTGTGCCATATGTTCACTCATTTATTCATCAGATGTTCATTAAGGTCTGTTTTATGCCAGGCCTTCTGATAAATTCTGAAAAAGACAGATACTATACCTGCCCTCTTGGAATACTCTGAAATTTTTCTTTCTTAAAACAGATATCTATACTCTGAAAATATGCCAGCCCAGACTGAAAGAAGGAAAATGAAATTCTAGGCAATGTATTTTATAAATGTTGAAACATGTCTGGGAATCAAGAGTACTTTTCTATTGCTCTATCATTGATGGCAAGATTTCCAGCCCGCAGTAGCTTCGGGAGTGTGAATACTGTGACTATTATTGAGTTATTTTTAGGAATTAAGTATGCAGGAAATGCTGTAGCCTCTCTTTGGATGCCCTGGGGATGCTCCAGTGTTTGATGACCTAATTGAACTGACTGAGTCCTGCTGAAAGAGAGCAGGTAAAGCATAATATGCACCTCCATGTTCACAAACAGATTTTTAACCCAATCTCCACTTAAAAGGTTTCCTATTTTTTAACAGAGAGGCCTGCTGACTTTTTAAACATAAAAACATATACACATACATACACCAAGGAAATAGGAAAGGATTTGAGCGGTTAGCTTTCTTTGTGATGTTACACTACTCTCCTTCTTTATTACTTGGGATCCAAATTTTAGGATTTTCAGACCGATAAGAACACAGAAGATGTGTGTTCTCCTTGTACAAGTTAAGCAAATAATTGAAAAGGAAAAATGTAAGCCGTGAATAAGACATCGCAGTCACAGATACTAAATCTAAGTAGAGGTCATTAGTCTTAAAAGCTTGTGCCATCACTTATTCATTTACATCTTCCATGAATAGTTATTGGTCACTTAGTATTTGTCAGACATTAAAGGTCTGGGGACATGGTGATGCCAGGACAAAGACCTAGTCTAATAGGAAACGCCATCATGCATACCTGTGCGTGCACACACAGACACACACACCCACACACAGACACACACACATACACACCAACTAACATGATTCCGTTAGTGCTAACTACTTTGAGACACAACAAGATAAGGGGAGAGATAGAGACAGGGTTGGGGTGACTATTATAGAGTGATCTTTAAGCAGATGGCCTTTGAACAGAATAAAATTAGGGAAAAACCATTCAAAAATTGGGGGAAAGGAACTTCTAGAAAAAGAGAGCAGCCAGTGCCCACACAGTAACCAAAAACCAAGCTTGGCATAGTCAGAGAATTGCAGAAAAGACAGAGGTGCGAAGGAAGGGTAGAAAGGAAGTGAAAGGAAGAACATATATAAAAACACAACATACACAGATATGACGCAGTTAATACAAGATTTTGTAGGCCATGGAGAAGGCTTTCCATTTTATTGTCAGTGCAGTGAAAAGCCATCGAGCATGACTCGGTCATCTCCATTATTATCCTGCAACATTTCAAATTCAGCTTTTCAGAAACTGAATTCATTATATATTTCCCATATCTTCCCCCAAAAGTTTTTATACCTCATAATCCCTCTTCTGTGACATTTGAAAATCAAGATTCTGTCTTTCTTGCACATATGAAATATTATGGGTCACTATTGATTAATTCTTCTTCCTGATTCCCCCAGAAATGTGTAAAGAAAGCTCAACTAGATATCTGAGCACCGGGAGTCTAGTTCTTGTCATGTCACCTATTTGCTGAATGGCATTTCCCAGGTCACCCTGAGTCTGGTTTCTAAGCTTCAGACAAAATTCATAGATAGCTGTTGTCAGGATTATGATGTGCTTGCTGTATGCCAGGCACCTCACAAACAACCAATTTATAGATAAAGAAACTGAGGAACAGATAGGCAACTGAATTTGCCTTAACTTAGGCATCCGGTGAGAGGTGGATTGGGGATTTGAAGGTCATTTTCACACTGCAGAGGCAAGGCATTTAATAATATGCCATCCTTCAAAATGCAGTTGTATATGAGAGTATGCTCTGAAGTAAAAATCGAAGCATTCTCTTCTTCATCCACTATTTGACACTCTTTATAGATCTAACCTCATCAGTGGTTCGAGCTAGCACTCATCCTGATTCATGTTCTGTCCTGGGGCTAAAGAGATGGAAGACCCCCCCCCATCTTGCCCTCAAGTAGTGTCAAATTTTTAGATAAATCTCTACAGTATTCTGCAAAAGCCTCATTCCAGTTGGGGATGGAGTAGAGCAGGAAGTTGCACATATAAATAGGCATGTAAGTCTTGTAGGACAGTGTCTTCAATGCTAACATTCACCCTCCGCCCCAGCATTCCTCTGGTCGCCACACTGGTTCAAGTCCTCATTACCACGAGGAGCAGTTAGAGCCAGCAGGACCCTTAGGAATCAACAGACTCAGGCCTATTAGCGCCCACTTGTTGGAAGCGCTCTGCACGTGCTCACTGTTTGCGGCTTCTCTTTTATATTTCCAACACTATCATTTTCCTCACCGATTTGCCTTTTTAAACCTCTCCCCCACCTTCTTTAGTCAGTTGTTTGTGATATTGATTCAGCAGTTTCTTATTAAATGATTTAATGACATGTTTTATTTTCCCAAAAATAATGCCTTTACTTTCCATTGTTTTTCCTTACTTCTCTTAAATCTTTTTTTTTTTTTAACATTATCCAAAGTCTCATTTCTTCTTTCACTGAGTCCATTGACAGTGTGAGTCGCTTGTTACTCATCTGGACTATCCCATCTAAGATTGCACCCTGTCGCTCCCTCTCTCCTTGTTCTGTTTTATTTTTCTTCTTAGTACTTGTCTCTGCCAAGCCTACTTTATTCTTATTTGTTAACCAACTTTCCTAATCGAGCTTAGACGGATTCTTTGTCTTTGTTCACTGCTCCCATCCCAGTCACTCCTGTGTGCCTGTCCCTCATGAGGTACTCAGCACATATCCGTTGAATTGAATGAATCTAATTTAAAATTTTTTCAGATGTGCATGCTCTTCTAATGTGAGCTCTATGATTTTCTTCTGCAGGCTAGGTTGCTTTCCTTCTTTGTGCTGCAATAATTTTTAACAGAATCAATGTTGGAGTGCATTAATCTTTGTTTATATGTCTCCAAGTAAAACTTATAAGCATCTGCTATTAACTCAAAATTGAGATGTATTCCACTTGCTCCCATGGCCTGGATATGTGAGCATTGCATGTCATTTCCCCTTCAGCCTTGAATTGCAGTGCTGGCTCTTAAGGTCTCACCTCTTCAGCAACCTGAGGGAGGAGGGGAGGAAGCTAAGATCACTAACAGCCACAGCTAAGGAATTTTATATACGCATTTTTTTTGGCCCTCTATGTTTCTTAAAATTCTGCCTAGAAGTCATGTTTTGCCTATTGAGTTGGGAGTATATGCTACCCAGTTAAAGTACCTTATAACTCTGATTCCTGTCTGGAGACAAACCCATTACCGGAGTGATGAATTCACTTTGCAGGATGTGGATCCTTTTAATTCGGTATGGGTTTTATTCGGTTTTATTCGGTCTGTCTTGGCAGTATACTGCTGTTGACCTCCAGTCTTCAAACTGGCCTTAAGAAGTTCTCTTGCATTCTCCTGCTTTGTGTATTTTATGTATTGACTGTGCAGGTGATGGTATTTGTGGGAGGGTCTGGGATATGTCCTGGGTTCTACCTTCATGTTGATGCAAATTGTATTGTATTCAGCAGGTTGTCCAAGCAATATAAATGGAAGAGAAAACATTTTTAATTTTGAAGTGAAGGATTTTTCCCCCCATTTAAAACTCTTTAGTTGTGTTTTGGAAAGGGAAAGATTTATAAATCTGCACTTACAGTCCTATCTTTTTTTTTATAATACTTTATTTTGCTCTGGCAATCTCAGAACTCATTTGCTATATTGACTATTTGCTTTCTCTATTGTCAGTTTTGATCAGCATTTATATGTGTCTATGTTATTAAACATAAACCTAAGTACCAAAAACATAAATTCTTGATCTTATAAAATATCTGTGCAGCCAACATATCAATTCTAACAGCATACATTTTAATAGTTCACTGCTTATTAGGCATGCTTATGACCAGAGTTCCTTCCTGCTTCCCACATGTTGATGATAGACATTGCAGATTATTCTACATTCCAAGAACTGGTGTTTTGTAGAATGTTGGGGGTAATACCATTAGCGGTATATTCCACCCAATTCACATGCAAACTCATTGATTTCTTCCAAAATACGTATTCCACTGAACCCTACATTACAATGTCTATTAGAGGCAAGGTGTCTAAAAAATATGACACGACTAAAAACATGTGATCTTAACCAAATATTTCTTTAATGTCTCAAATGCTATACTTCCAAAATACATACAGTACCGTACAACATTATTTCTCTAAAGCAACGCAAGTGGATGGAAATGCTATGGGAGAAGTTTTTCCAAAGGGTCCCCCTGGAACTTGAGATAAAACCTAATCTGTTCTAATTTCACGTCCTTATTAATGACCTGGAAAAGGGTGGGAGTCATCAGCACATTAAATTTGCAGCTGTTTCTTAATTGAAAGGTGTAGCACATACCAGCAAAGGACACAGACTCTGAGGTTGAAAACAGGACTATAGGAAAAGATATATTAATTAATTAATTACATTTGCCAGTTAAGGCAAATACCTGTATTAACTACTTGACAAGGCCGGGGTGAGGATCAAGCTAAAAAGAAATTATAGGAAGGATTCTGTAAAAGAGAAAATGCATATAAATTAAGATTTAATTTGCCTGACTCCTGACTTGATGACATAATCTAACTTCGCAAGTAAAGTCCATTCAACTGATGCAAAATCCAGACCAGTTTAGAAAGTCCACCCAATAAAGGAACAGATATTCAGGGGCAATAAACTAAAATAAGGTAAAAGAGATGGTGTCACTGAAGTGAAAATTCCCTACATCTAACATCATCCAGAAGATAGTAGGCTGATTTTCTGTGTGTGTATAATCTGTAAGAATACTAAAGTTTATAAATTTGTTGATTAATAAGAATGCCAAAAGTCAACCCAGACTGTTTTTAGGATCTATCTAGCAGCACATAGGGAAAATGGCAAAATCTTAGAATCGGAGCAATCTGCATTTGTATCCTAGCTTTGCTGTTCATTGGTCATGTGACTTGGGAAAGTCATCAAGCTTTAGTTGTTTCACTTACAAAAGGAGTGATAAGTATTTATGTCAAATAGTTCTTCTAAGGATTAGACGACCACACATAAATTCTCCAACACAGAGCTACACCTACATCATAATCAAGTTCACACCTTCCAAAGCAGCTACGGGAAATTTCCTCTCAAATATGGAAACACTCTTATGGATTGCATGTGGGTCAGCTTGTAGAAGATTTATTTAAAAACCCTAAAATATGAACCAAGCTGTCAACGTTAATGAAAACAAAGACAATGACCATTGAATGTACCTAATTCTAACTCCACAAATGATAACATGATCATACTGTAAGACAATGTTGCTCTCACAAGATAGTAATATTTTGGATGATTTCATGAATCTATTTTTAATTTCTCTGGCTTTGGTTTTTCTAAATAAGTTAGTTAAAGGGACAATTCAAACCTATGGTGAGATAGCTAAGGAAGAAATCATTCAACTAACCTTTTGCTGCATTTAATAGTTGCATTAAAATCAACTCATTGCATATAAGTGGGTCAGGTCCAGAGAACAATGGAAATTAAAAATCATGTGTCACATCTTTCAGGTAGTCTGAGCCACGGAATAATCACAGCCATGATTTTCCCAGAGCTCACCATCCATTTGCACTCTAGCACTTATATGAATCATTAAGTTATTGTTTTCCTCTTCATGTCTGATGTGCTTCAACGGTCATAATGGATGGAGATTGATGGGGAACTGAGACTTAGCAGCAACTTCGCAATTAAAATGCTCCACTGGTCTTCGTCCTAGTGGTCCCCGGTGGATACTGCCCTGTTCATTAGTCTGCGTGTTGATTACCGCCACTGTGTGCTATCGATCTGGGTTCCCAGCCCTGTGACTGTGGGAGTATTAAGTTGCCATAGGCATCTATTACAAGTCATGCTTCTGACTTTAAGGCTGCTGACAATTATGCAAGGAGAGAATTATAGTCACCTTTTGTGCTGACTTGAGGATATCTAAGGATTTTTTAAAAATCTGCCCACCCTGAATTATTTTAATAAGTTGAAGGCTTATTTCACTTTATACCATTGGTGTGGCTCTAAAGTTGCCCATATGCTAAAAACATATTCTTTCATCGACTTACTTTATACATTTCAGGTAAGGTTTGTTTTTATATTCAATTATTAGTGACTCCATTAAATTTGTTCTAAATTTCTCTCTTCTGCTCCCAACCTTTTCCTCTCTGTCAAGTAGTTAACGATGTGTTAACGAGCACTTAGGTGTGCTGGGAGAGCATGTTATTTTAAAGAATGTGATCGTGAATCTTTTTACGAAATAGCTTTTTAAAATGTGAACAACTATCCTGAAATGTATATGTGTATATTAGCTTACTTAGAGAGGAATATACTTTAAAATAATTGTAATGTGAAGAATGAAGCAATTTTAATAGACATAAAATGAAGCTTTATTTTAGATCACAGTGATTGAGAAGAATGATTTTGTAAAACTTTTATTTAATAAACTTTAGTTAATACCACAGGTGTTAAACATGAATATTTGAAGCACTGTTAAACTCAGCAACAGGACCTATAAATACTTTCACTTAAATGTTTGCTTTAATCACTGATGCATTTTAACAATATAGTTAATTTCTCGGGGTCCTGTTTTAACATCAAAAATAGCACCTACTAATTTCAGCATTTAAATTTCCCGGGGATGTAATATGGCCTTTATACATGTAACTCTGTTACGATGAGAGGGAAAAGACTGTACTTAATTAGTTTCTCAAAGTAAAGATAATTTTAGATTGAAGTCAAAATTATGAATTCATATTAACATGAATCCTATGCCTATATAAGTAAGTATACTGAAATTTTGCTCTCCACCAGAATTTAGGTATTATTATTGAGTTTTACTACCTTGTGTGCCTCTACAAAAGAGAAAATAAATGATAATTTAACACATTTTAAAATACTGGAAACATAGAGGCCAGAGGAACAGAAGTTGCCATCCAAGAGGCAGCAGGCAGTCTTCTGAATATTGCACGTGAACTATTGTTAATGCAACAGTTTACTCGGTGCTTTTACTGACTGTCTTTCTGCCAGTCCAGCCCCTAAATCAGTATTCTGTTAGATGTAAGGTCATTTATAAAGTTAAGATACCATAAGTTATACTTCAGATTACTTGATATGACTTCAGGTTTGGAAGAGGCTCTTGACTGTTCTACTTCATCCCTCTGAATCGCTTCATAAAATTCTAAAATATCTTATTTGTTCCCTGTTTAGTCTTGAACATGTCTTTAGTTATTTTGAGTGAGTGTTAAATGACATCCTAGGATACACTAAATTCTAGGTCATCCTGACATTATCTGAAGTCAAAGACTTCTGCCATGTGTCTCTGCGATGAATCCACCAGAGACGCTGCTGGACCGAGGCTGGTCTGGCTGAAGCACAGCAGGTTCTCCACGAGGGGCGATGTGAGGAGCTGCTCAAGGCCTCGCTTATCAACAACGACAACATCACCTACTTGCAGGACACTGCTTGAAACCCTCCTTTCCCATCACCAAACTTCTCACTTATTTGGGTTAAGGAAATTTCTAAGAAGTCCTTTGCTAAAATTACAGTGTATTCCCTGAGCAGAGAAACAGGTTAACTTTTTCACACCATGAGGTTAGGAAGGGAAAAGGGAATAGGCATGAGTCAAGACTATTCCGTAGGTGGGAAGGAAGTGGAGAAGGGGACTGGAAAAAAAAAATTCAGAGACTCCGAGGATCCGGGTGCAGAGAAGTGGATAGGGAGGAGGCTGAGGCCATGAAGGGCGCTGAGGTCAGGAGGACAGAGTGCTGGAGCACAGACTGATGTCTCATCTAAAGCATTTTCATTACTTGCAATTTTTCAGGTCCTCTCAAAGTTGTGCTAGGCCTTACTTGCTGTTTTTCATCAAGTAATCAAAATGCAGAAGAACTAATTATCTCTTAGAGCACTGAACATTTATTCCTAATTTTTTTTACTCAGTTTTAGATTATTGTAATGAGGTTGGATTCATCTCGTAAGTGTTAGGGGTAGTGTTATATCTCAGCACATGTACTTCAGAGTTAGTTTGAGAGTCTGGGCAAACAGAATGATTTAAAACATAACGAAAGCCTTTTTGTCTACAAATCAATCTGTTTTAGTAATTTTTCAACTCAGAAATCAATAAGAAAATCTTTATTATTTCCTATTACTTGCTTTCTTCCTAGATTTGTAATTTAAGCTCGTTCATGGAAATAAAATAATGACTATTTTTTATTTGCATCTGCTACATTTTAATTCATTATTTTTGCAAGGGAATTTTAATTTACCCTGTTCAATACATTATTTGCTTTTCATAATTATGTACCAGTAAGAGGCAGGTAAGTATAAGTCAAAAATATTGTTCAATTCTATTGTGCTTTCAAAATAAATAACTTTATTTATAATCATTTAATTCCCCCCAAAAAGGAAGTTGTAAGAGCAATTCTTACCTGTGAATCATAAAATTCATTCCATCAATCATCTGCTTCCATTTACCCCCATCCCTAACCTGTTCTCTGGTGCACAACTGAAACTCAGACTTGGAAGGTCTTTGCGAGATTCCCATCAGCTAAAAAGAATCAGAACCTGTGCTCATCATTTTTCATCCCAAATCCCCCTAGTACCTTCATAATGTCCTGGTAGTCAGAAACAAGAGTTATCTCCTCAGCCCCTGAGACCCAAAACTAACAGACATAATTCCTCCTGATGAAAAAAATCCTGAAATAACAATTATTCCTAGGATTTCCTTGGCAACAAGAGCCACTAAAATCGTCCCTAGAACCTTTGTTCTTTTCAATATTTTTCGATAGGTCCCTATAGATTTTGTAGTATACAAACTGTCCTCTTGGGTGCCTAATCTCTTAATATAACATTACTTGAAGAAAAGCTAATTATACTATAGAGGCTATAGCCTATGAGCCCTTAGCACTTTTTGGTGTGTGTTGGCTAATAAATATGACTTGTACTGCCCCTACTATTACCTTCCGCAGGGGAAATATGAACAAATCTTAATAGGGAATGACAACAGAGACCATTATGCCCCACATGTTTTTTTTCCCTACTTTATATTGTACATCATCAATGCCACCGAGCTCTTCAATTCTTATGAAGCTGACTCTGCATGTACGAGTGGTGGCTGTGTGATGTACATTTTCTTTTGAGTGATTGAGTGTGAGCCTTAAAACAGTCACGAAATGTATGGAGAAATAGAATCTGAGTAATATAGCTACAGTATGTACTCAGATAATGCAAATCATACAAAATTCACAAGAGAACTGATATGGCTAAACGATACAAATCAGATCTCAGACATTCTTATACAATAAATGTTTTCATTGAGGACACATTTTTCAAAAGACCTTAGAGAAAGATCTGGTCTCTTAACAGGCAAATCCAGAGAGAAGGGAATAATGCGTCGATAACATGGGGGAGAGGATCCAGGAAAGAGAAAGAGAGAATAGACTTATGATACTGTTTACCATGACATGGGCAAAATAAAATAGAAATCAGATCTGTGAAGTAGACAAGATAAGAAATACAAGGTACAGACTAGAACACGTTTTTAAAAGATTAGCAAAGCGTGAACTGGCCAGGAGAAGAAGCTGGTGATAGCCTTTGCAACAACAGAGAGTGATTAGAATCAAAGAGGCCAGACATTATACTTGTCAGGATGATGAATTATCCTAATAATATTGAAATAATGAACTGTAGGATGAAAAGAAGACATAGTACAAGATCATACCATGATATGAGTGAAAACAGAAGGTAATATCAACACAAAAGTGTTCTGAAGGATAAAAAAGAACAAGACTTCACAAGTGGAAAACATTTGCCAAGAAAATATCATGGTGCCTATAGGTGATAGTACAGTACTGGATACTCTATGAGAGTATATCTTAGGTTTAGTGTTCTTATTACAAATATAATATAGAATAATAATGATAATAAAGCAAGTAAAGAGGGTAGTGATGGATATGTTTATGGCATAGACTGTGGTAAGGGTTTCATCAATGTATGCTTATCTCCAAACTTGTTACATATACTAAACAGGTACAGCTTACTACCATGCCAGTTATACCTGAATTAAGTAGTTTTAAAAAAAGAAAATAGCATTAGAATGCAAAAGTTAAATAAAAAATATTTTTATATGATGCATACACTCTTTAATTAGTTTGTTTTCAGCACCAATCAGAATTTGACAAGGCGTATCAGTTAGCAATTCCAGCATAATTTGCAGAAAACCACTGCAAAATTTAGTGGTTAAAAACAGAAGTTGTGTAGAACTGATGAACCATTACTTCAATCACATTCTTTTGGCTAAAGCAAGACACAGACTATTCTAGATTTAAGGAGAGAGAAAATACACTACCACTATATGTAAGTGGCTGTGGCGTCACACTGGGTGGGGAAAGGACAGGGGATCATGTAAGTGTTGAGTCATGGTATGGCTGGGGAGTAGCTGGGAAGGGAAGAGAGCATGCTGGGATGGCTTGGTCACATCCCATAGGAAAGCAGAGTGTACAATAAGGGAGAAGAGAGGGGCCGGGGCGAGGATGAGAAGTGGAAATAGAGAGATACAGATAGGAACTTATTAAAATAGGTGAGAGAAATTGGAGAGTAGAAGTTAGATTTGAGAGCTTTTCCAAAGTAAATAGTTGATGTACAAGATGTTGGCATGTACGGGTTAAGGCGAGGGAGAGAGGAAGAGGAACTGAAGGTTTTACCAAGACTTTAGGCTGAGACAACTGGGTTGGTGTGGCGCTATCCACTCAAGAACACTGCAGGGTAACTTTCTTTCCTTCCTTCCTTCCTTCTTTTCTCCCTTCCTCCTTCCCTCCCTCCTTCCCTCCCTCCGTCTCTCTCTTTCTCCCTCCCTTTCTCTCTTTCTTTCTCGGTAGTAAGTGGGGCTTTGAGAACTAATAGAGTTTTTGAAATGTTAAGTTTTTTGTGCCTCTGATAATGACACATTTCAATGATGTAGGAGAAGGAGAAGTCAAGCTATAAATTGAGGAGAGAATGGGAAATTAAACAAAGAAATGTTGTGCAAATAACTCTTTTATGATGCTTCTCTGAAAAGAGATGAAATTTTTAGGATGTAGCCAGAGGAGGGTGAAAGATTGAAGGAAATTTTGTTTGCATTTTTAGTGTTTCTTTGCTTTAGTTTTTAGGATGGAAAAGGTATCGACATTTTTATAAATTGAAAAAAGGGGAAAAGCAAATATATAGGTGGGGATGGCTGAGGATGGGATTAGTTTGAAAGAGAAAAAAAATTTTAAAGAATGTACATTAGGTGCTTTTTTACATGACAAGATGAGAAGTTGAGAATTAAATGCCTGATAAGCTCTCTTCTCTGCTTAGGCAGTTTTGGGTAGCAGAATAGATGATGTAGGAAAATGAAGACGATACAGAATAGTTCCCTTGGGAAACCTGGCGAGCGAGCGGGCTGAGGGCACTCCTGAAGGAGACAGCTTATTTGTGTTGCCAGCAACCATGCTTCCCTGTTCACAGGCGTCACTACATTTCAGCCTCATCGGCTCTTCCCGAGGCAGGGAATCCATTCTGCACACGGAGAAATGGAGGCTCTGGAGGATGCATCACCTGGTCATTCAGACACAGAGGGGGAAGGACTGAGGATTTCAGTACAGGTCTATGTAGATGCAAAGCAGATCTTCCCACTCATGCCTCCCCCAAATTTTAGTTTTCCATGTTTTTCTATTGGTACTTACTTACAATTTATGACTACCCAACTCCTATCCCTAAAGAGAAAGAGCTCCGTCCTTTATCACAAGTACAAGCCAAGGGGTAGTGCCACGTAAGAACCGTTTATGAAGACCGTAGGTTGCTGCAAGGACCGAAGCTGCTGTCTCATTCCTCTGGTGGATGGTGGGCACCCACTCAAGGGGACTTGGTCTCCTTTCGGTGACTGTTCACCAGGGAAATAGGAACGCTGAGGATGCGCTATGGAACAGTGAAAGGCTGTTGGTGCAGCAGGTGTACAGTGTTTCCTTAGGTCAAGGAGTTTCTGTGGAAGGTAGCAGGGCTTACACCATAGTTCTCATACCTGCTCAAGAAAGCTTCCTTTCATGCAAGGTTCTGACAAAGAGACACTGAACAGGAGACGATGGGAAGTGACAAGACAGGTTATCCCAGAATCGTCCTCCCACACTCGGTGCCTGTGCAGCGCAGCGACCTCATGCGGGGCGCCCTAGGAATCCACCCACTCATGTACCCGATGACGCCAGAGGCATTATGCTTCCCGCAAAAAATATATCATCTCAAGAAAGATGACAGTGCCATCCAGAGTTTGTGATAAGAGAAAAAAGCTTTAAAATAGATTTGAAATTAAAATCGTAGCACACAGTGAACTGGACTGGGCTTTTCAGAACCTAACAGGGCAAACGAACTGAAAGATCTTTGTAAGATGATGTTCAGCGGCAGGAACAGGAGGAACAACAAATCATGGTTCAATACAGCGACTAGAGAAAAAAGTGAAACTACTTCTTATTTATACCCTCTTTAAAGCCAGACTTTGATAAATAGGTTACACATGGAATCATAAAAAAACTTAATCAAACAGGCCCCCAGAGACTTAGCATTTGACGTGGTTGGCAAACAGCTACAGAGAAAGTCAAGACGGAGGACTGATACACCCAGAGATGGTGTACGCGGCGTGCGAAGCACAAGAATCATGGCAACGTTCATGAATGACACAATTTTTATCTACTGCTTGTTTGCATAATTTGAAAAAGTGTTTTTACCATGACTGTCATCTTCACTCAAAGTAACAGTTCCTGCATCTTGTTTAGTTCTCAGTCTTTCATTTCCATGGCCAGGTGCAATTCAATTTCTACTTTGTTTAAAAACGAATTGGTTTTATTTATAATTTAGGGTTTCTTTCATTAAAAAACGAAGCTGGTTATCTATCCTCTGTTGAAACAAACTCTTTCTTGCTCTGATTTTTCTTTTCCAGTCTTAAGCAGTTAGTCAAGGTCGAAAGGTTTAAATGGGCCTGAAAGACTGTCCTTCAGCAGACTCAGGAACGCCCAAGGACAAGTTCAGAGTCACAGTGTCTCTCATTATATGATTCTGTTTTATTCCCATCTGCATTTATTTTAAAATGCAAGTGCTCCATTATTCAGTCTATTTTTATAATTAAATAAATAAACTAAACTGAAGGTCTGAAGATTTTCAGGAGCATAGTTCTTGACACCACTTGGGTATCAGGTCATCGTATTGTGTTCAATGGTGTCAACAACTGGATACCTGAATTTAGACAGATAAAAGAATTCCTCAAAAAAAATTCTGGTGATGCCAAAAACATGGCAAAATACAAAGGTGGCACGTGGGAAACCAAGTCTATCTCAAATCTGTGTCCTGGTGTCTTCACTTCTTCAATTTAGCACTGAAGGTAATAACTGTCACTTCAGAAAAATGTAATGACAAATAAGATACCACCCTGGTACTTAATAAGGGCTCTCTTTCTTAGCATTCATAAAGGGGCACTTACTGCATTTATTCCTATACTATGTGATATGTTATAAACATACTTACAAGTCTGGAGCCCATGAACACTTCACTTACAAATGAAATAAATTTGCTCTGTGCTTTTGACCAGGATGAGGATGGGGTAGATCTGTAAAATCTCTCAAAGTCACCTTCATTATTTAAACCTCCCTGGAATAGTGTTTTTCTACCTGAGTTCCATGGCTTCCCCCACCTTTGCACCCTGAGATGCCTCCTCCTTTCCAACTATCCTCCACTCGGTGCAGGTCTGTACTAGTATCATGTACACTGTCGACACAGTCACCCCAATCAAGTCTCTGTCTTACTCATTTGGATTGTAAGCTTTTCTTTTTTCTTACCTCTAGTTTGGTGCAGAGGTATATGTTATGTGTCAATATCCCGTTAAATTAAATTTTAAATTAAAAAAAAGTATACTGGATGGAAGAAAACATTTCTTAAACTTTCTTGAGTGCTTACTGTGTATCTAGTCTGCGCTAAGTACTTTCCATGAATTATCTCATTGAAACTAAAAATAAGCCCATGAGGTAGGGGTAACTATTACTGATATTTTACTGATAAGGCAACTAAAGCATAGAAAAATTAAACAACATCACATTCTCACATGTGTGTAGTGAAATAGATTTGAGATTCAAACACAGGCTATTTTTTTATTAATCGCTGTTACATTTTCTTTCTCTTGCCCTACCCTCACGTCAAATCCTATGAGCGGGACACTTCAAGGGAATCATTTACAGAGTTAGGTGGTTTGTCAGAGGTAAAGCATCTTACAGCATAATGCATCATAGAAGATAAAATCATGTACACAGACTGAATTAGTTATGTATTACGACTGTAGTGAATGAATACATTCTTAAACAATAAAGTGACTTAAAGCATTACAGATTTATTGTTTTACAGTTATGGAGGTCACACATCTGAAATCAGTTTCACTGAGCTAAAATCAGGGTGTCAAGAGGCCTATATTCCTTCCAGAAGCTCTAGGGAAAAATACATTTCCTTGCATTTTCCAGCTTCCAAGGCTGCCCACATTCCTTGGCTACGGCCCCTTTCTCTGCCTTCAAAGGCAGCAGAGTAGCATTTTCTCTCCCATGTAGCATCTGCCTCTGTTGCTTTGAATAGATAGTTGATAGATGCTGCAAGAGGGCTCAGAAGAAAGTGACAGAGCATGCTAGAAAGAGCCTATTTTAAGAAAAAAGTACACATAAATATTAATGTTAAAGGTACTGCTGGTGAGGGCTCAGAGGGAAATGAGGAGCAGATTATTGGAAACTGACGGAAATGAAATCCTTGTTTTATAATGGCAGGAAACTTGGTTGAATCGTGGCTTTTGGTTGTGTGGAAAGCAGAACTTGCGAACAACAAACTTGGATGTTTAGCTGAGATTTCCAAAGTGTTGTAGGTGCGGTCTGGTTCTTCTTGCTGCTTATTCTGAAATGCTGTAGGAAAGAGAATAATTGAAGGAAAAACTGTTAAGCAAAAAAAGAATGAGGACTTGATGATATGGGAAATTCTTAGCCTATCCAATTTGCAAAAAAAAGCTAAAATTAGGAAATTCACTGTCAGGAAAATGTGCTTTGAAGCAAAAGCCAAAGATGTAGCTGAACACCCTCTTGCTAGCACCTCAGAAATATCAGAAGCTCAGTATTAGATCACACAGAAGGCTCTTTGAAGAGATTAGGCATGTGACTCACAGATCCCTAAGCCTTCTCAGCAGAAGCCAAAATAGGAGATGTGATTATCTGGAAGGGGCTGTGGAGAAGCCGCTTGTCTAATAGTGAATCCCTGTGATACATGCTTGAGACTCACGAGTTTCTGGGAATGGTAAACCAACAGAAACACTCACAGCTTGGACTGAAAGGGGCAGAGAGAGGACAGAACGAAAGAAATGTGCTGAACTTCCAAAATTCTACAGCAGGAAACAGGCCCACAAAACGACCCATCTGCCAGCATGTGCTCCTCTCCTTGCGAAAGGAAGATGACTCCCGGGCATGATCTGCGAGCCTCCAGAAAAGCCTCGTCTGTGCCTTCATTTTAGCCTAGTGAAGCTAATTATGGATTTCTGAACTCTAGGAATATCAGAAAATAAATTTTTGCTGTTTTAAGCCACTAAATTTGTCATAATTTATTACAGTGGCAATAGGAAACTAAAACGTGATTGGCAAATTGTCAGTTTTATGTTCTGCAGCAATATAAACATTTTTCTCCCTGAAAGCACAAGTTAAAACAAAGATAAAAATGAATATTCATTCCACATGAGCAGTAGAGATCTATCACTCCGAGTCAAATAAGTTTCCCTACAGTCATGATCATATCTTCTGATTACATGGCATAGCATTAGAACATGGCAGGTATGGTGAGAAAATGTTGAACAGACACTCTTACCAGCTGTTAAGTGTGTTAAGTGTATATACTTCCATTAATGCATGCTAATATGTACAAAATAGTTTTTTTAAGTATTTGTTTTGTATCCTAAGAACCTGATAAAATCACTTTTCAATTGTAATAGCTTCTTCATAGACTCCTTAATTATATCATCCATCAATTAAGACAGTTTACTTTTTCCTTTACAACATATATACATTTTATCTTATTTTAATTTAGTTGTTTTTTTTTTTGCATTATATTACTGCCTAGAGCCTTCTGTACAAAACTGAAAAGAAGTGAGAACAGAGAACCATGCCTTGTTCCCAGTCTTAGAAAAAATAAAATCATTCTATTTTATGCCATTAACTATTATACTAGCTTTTCACGGAATGTCTTTTATCAAGTTGAGTGAGTTCCCTTCTATGTCATGTACTGATGTTGAATTTTGTTATATTTTTTGCCTTCATCTACTGAAGAATCTTTTTTCTTTTATGAATTGCATAACACATGATGAATTGCACTGCTTGTTTTTCAGTAAAAACCAACCTTGCATTCTGGACAAATTATACTTAGTCATGATACATTATCATTTTTATATATTGCTGTAGTCAAGTTGCTAATATATATTTTTGGAAGACACCTAGCTTTTTAATAGGAGCAAGTCAGCACACGTGCTCAGATAAACATAAAGGCAGGAGGTGGAGGCCCTCCGACTCATCTGCATGGCAAGTTGCTAATATTCTGTTAAGAGATTTTTTGTCTGTGTTCATGAAAAATAAGGGCTGAAATTTCCTCTTTACTAATGCCTCGTTTTGGCTTAATGAACTGAATAGGAAGTGATTACTCATATTCTATTTTCTGGAAATATTTGCATAGAATTAGTATTATTTATTCCATTAATGTTTAATAGAATTCATCAATAAACCCTTACGGGCCTGAAGTTTTCTTTATGAGAAACTACGACTTCAAGTTCCTTAAAATTTCTCAGAATTTTCTGCTTTCATTTCTTCTTGAATCAACCTTGGTGGGTTTTTTTTTTCCTAAGGAAGTTGCCCATTTCATGTAATTTGTCAACTGTGTTGGTATAAAATTATTAATAATATCCCTTTACTATCTTTTTAATGTTGTAAGATCTGTACTGGCATCACCTCTTTTGCTCCTGATAGTGATAATTTCTATAATCTCTTTTTCTTAATCAGTCTAGCTAAAGTTTTTGTCAATTTTATTCATCTTGTCAAAGAACTGGCTTTTCATGATTACTTTTCTCCATGTTTTTTTTCTATTCTTATCATTCTCTGGCTTACTTTGGAATTAATTTTCTCTCTTTTTTTCTAGCTTGTTAAGCTGGTAACTTAGACCATTGATTTATAACCCTTCTTCTTCTCTTGTATAAGCATAAAATGCTATAAATTTCTCATTAAGCATTGCCCACACTCCAGATTTGGTCTTTTTTTCTTTCATATTTATTGGGTTGCAGAGGTTTTTCTTAAAAATAATTCTACATATAATTTCTTTTTTGATCCATGGGTTATTAAGAAGTATATTTGTGGATTTCCAAATATTTGTGGGTTTTTTCCAGTTACCTTTTTCTCACGGATTCTAGTTCAATTCTAATGTGGCCAGAGAACATACTTTATATAACTTCTCATTCACATCTGTTGATACTTGTTTTAAGGCTCAGAATATATCTTGGTTAATGAAATGACCCTAGTGCATATGAAACAGATGTTTTCTGCTGTTTTTAGATACCATGTTCTATTAATTTTAATTATGTCAATTTGCTTCATAATGTTGTCTGTCTTCTATAACCCTACTTATATTTTAAATCTCATTGTTCTATCAATTACTGTACATATATCCCCATGTGTGGATTTCTTCAGTTATGTCAGTTTTTGCTTCATGTATTTTGAAGCTGTTATTAAGTGCATTTACATTTAGGATTCTTTCTGTTTTATTAATGAATTCTATCAAGGTTTGACACAATAGAAACAGAAAATCATGAGACAGAAAAAGGATTTATTTGACAGAAGTTTTCTAAAAAAGAATTCTTTAAAATAACATGTAGTTCAGTATTCTGTCAAATCATCCACACCAAAATTTATTTTACTTGTCAGGATGCAATTCATTTTACAAATTAATTTCCATTAAGTTATAAAAGCTACAGTACAGAGTGCAGAAGAAGAAGCAGTGAAGCTTATTAAAATATCTCTGGACAAGGTCCCTTCTGAGGCATGTTTCATTTAGGAATTCTCCATGTATAGACTTTACTATTCACAACCATCAGTCTGGCTTGGAGGGGATGGCTGTAAACAGCATTTGCTCAGGGAAAAAATTGTATATAAATTATCTTCTCTAACCTGAGACACTAGAAGGCCCTGAAGAAGGGAATTGATGAGTAAATTGATGAATTAAAATTGTGGAGCACAAGATGTTTTCCAGCCTTTACAAATAATCTCTGTTCTCCTTTTTCATCATACATATTTCCCTCTCTGCCATACAGTATTTTATTTATTGTTTGAAAGGCTTCTAAGGCAACCTGGCCAATTTTATTCCCAGGATGTTGGTTTACCATCTGCTCTAGCAGTAAAACTTCATAGTGTTTGTTAAATATCAGTCTCAGGCTATGTCTACATAGCACCAAATGAAGGAGAGATTTCATAGTGTTCTAATTATTTCTGGTCACCAAATAGGAGAATTTGACTTATGGAATATTTTCTAATTCCCATTTGTTAATTGATAATAGTCCTAGTAATTAAATAGTAACCAAAATTTGACTTTTAATGATGCTATGTGACAAAAGTAGATTTATGACAGGCCTTTCCCTGAATAAAGTTTATGCAAATAGAATAACCCCATGATATATTTCTTCATCTAACATAAAATCACTGAGCACTCATTATGTATGAGGCACAATTCTGGACACTGGGATAATAAATGGATACATGCGTATATCAAATAAATAAAAAAATAAGAAGTGGCTTCTCTTATAATGTAAATATAACCAATAAGTAGATGAACATATAATGTCAGTGGGAAGTCATGGTTAAAAATGAAGATATGCTTTTGAAAGACGGTCAACAAACGTTTCTCAGAGGAGGTACCATTTTAACAGAGACATGAAGAAAGTAAGGAACTGAACAAAGTGGTTTTCTGGGCAAAAAGAAATCATCCTAAGCAAAAAGAACAGTTGGTACAGAATCCCTGAGGCAGGACCAAGGCCAGGTGCCCCGTGAGCAGGAGGCAGTGATGGGGGAGGGGCGGGTGAACTCCAAGGTGTCTGGGGGTGAGTGGGGGGTCATGTGGTGCCTTTTGCAGTTTATTCCAAATGTGATGGATAATGACTGAAGAATTTGAGTAGGTGAGTTCTTTCATCAGGCAGTTATCTGGTGGTTTTCTTTTTTTATTTTTTTTTATTTTTTATTTTTTAAATTAAAGTATCATTGATATACAATCTTAAAAGGTTTCACATGAGCAACATTGTGGTTTCGACATTCATCCATATCCTCAAGTTCCCACCCTGACCCCACTGCAATCACAGTCCATTAGTGAAGTAAGATGCTATAGAGTCATTATTTGTCTTTGTGCTGCACTGCCTTTCCTGTTACATACCTATATTGTGAATGCTAATTATAATGCCCCTTAAACACCTTTCCGTCCCTCCCTACCCACCCTTTCCAACTCCTTCCCTTTGGTAACCGCTAGTCCCTTCGTGGAGTCTGGGAGTCTGCTGCTGTTTTGTTCCTTCAGTTTTGCTTCATCGTTATACTCACAAATGACTGAAATCATTTGGTACTTGACTTTCTCTGCCTGGCTTACTTCACTGAGCATAATACCCTCAAGCTCCATCCATGTTATTGCAAATGGCAGGATTTATTTTCTTCTTCTGGCTGAATGATATTCCACTATGTATATATACCATTTCTTCTTTATCCATTCATCTACTGATGGACACTTAGATTGCTTTCATATCTTGGCTATTGTAAATAGTGCTGCAATAAACAAAGAGGTGCATATGTCCTTTTGAATCTGAGATCTTCTTTTCTTTGGGTAAATTGCTAGGAGTGGAATTCCCGAGTCAAATGGTATTTCTGTTTTTAGTTTTTTGAGGAACCTCCATATAATAGCTATACACAATGGTTGAACTAATTTACATTCCCACCAGCAGTGTAGAAAGCTTCCCCTTTCTCTACATCCTCACCAGCATTTGTTGTTCCTTGTCTTTTGCATGTTGGCCATACTAACTGGTGTGAGGTGATATCTCATTGTGGTTTTAATTTGCATTTCCCTGATGATTAGCGACGTGGAGCATCTTTTCAATGTGCCTGTTGTCCATCTGAACTGCTTCTTTGAAGAAGTGTCTGTTCAGATCCTCTGCCCATTTTTTTATTGGGTTGTTTGTTTTTGGGTGTTGAGGCATGTGAGCTCTTTATATATTTTGGATGTTAACCCCTTATCAGATAACTTGTTTACGAATATATTCTCCCATACTGTAGGATACTTTTTTGTTCTGCTGATGGTGTCCTTTGCTGTACAGAGACTTTTTTAGCTTGATGTAGTCCCATTTCTTCATTTTTGCCTGTTTCCCTTGCCCATGGAGATGTGTTCAGGAAAAAGTTGCTCATATTTATACTCAACAAATTTTTTCTTTGTTTTCTTCTAAGAGTTTTATGGTTTCATGACTTACATTCAAGTCTTTGATCCATCTTGAGTTTACTTTTGTGTATGGAGCTAGATAGTAATCCAGTTTCATTTTCTTACATGTAGCTGTCCAGTTTTGCAAACAACAGTTGTTGAAAAGGCTGTCATTTCCCCACTAAACATCCATGGCTCCTTTATCATATATTAATTGGCAATATATGTGTGGGTTTATATCTGGGCTCTCTATTCTGTTCCATTGATCTAGGGGTCTGTTCTTGTGCCAGTACCAAATCATTTTGATTACTGTGGCTTTGTAGTAGAGCTTGAAGTTAGGGAGTAATCCCCCTAGCTTTGTTCTCCCTTCTCAGGACTGCTTTTGCTATTCAGGGTCTTTTGTGGTTCCAAATGAATTTTACAACTATTTTTTATAGTTCACTGAAGAATGTTGTTGGTATTTTGATTATTTTGATAGGGATTGCAATGAATCTGTAGATTGCTTTAGGCAGGATGACCATTTTGACAATATTAATTCTTCCTATCCATGAGCATGGAAAGTATTTCCATTTATTGGTGTCTTCATTAATTTCTTTCATGAGTGTCTTGTAGGTTTCAGGGTATAGGTCTTTCTCCTCTCTGGATAGGTTTATTCCTAGGTATTTTATTCTTTTTGTTGCAACTGTAAATGAAGTTGTTTTCCTGATTTTTCTTTCTACTAGTTCATCATTAGTATATGGGAATGCAACAGATTTCTGTATATTAATTTTGTATCCTGCAACTTTGCTGAATTCAGATATTAGTTCCAGTAGTTTTTTGGTGGATTCTGTAGGGGGTTTTTTATGTACAACATCATGTCATCTGCAAACAGTGAGAGTTTAACTTCTTCCTTACCAACATGGATGCCTTTTTTTTTTTTTTTTTTGTATTGTCTGACTGCAGTGGCCAGGACCTCCAGTACTATGTAGAATAAAAGTGTTGAGAGTGGGCATCCTGGTCTGATCATGATCTTAGAGGATAAGCTTCCAGATTTTTGCTGTTAAGTTTGATGTTAGCTGTGGGCTTGTCATATATGGCCTTTATTATATTGAGTTGCTTGCCCTCTATACCCATTTTGTTGAGAGTTTTTATCATGAATGGATGTTGTATTTTGTCGAATGCTTTTTCACTATCTATGGAGAAGATTATGTGATTTTTGTCCTTCTTTTTATTGATATAGTGGATGATGTTGTACTATCCTTGCATCCCTGGGATGAATCCCACTTGATCATGGTGTATGATCCTCTTGATGTATTTTTGAATTCAGTTTGCTAATATTTTGTTGAGTATTTTTGCATCTACGTTCATCAGGGATATTGGTCTGTAATTTTCTTTTTTTGTGGTGTCTTTGCCTGGTTTTGGTATTAGAGTGATGCTGGCTTCATGAAATGAGTTTAGAAGTGTTCCCTCCTCTTCTACTTTTTGGAAAACATTAAGGAGGATGGGTATTAGGTCTTCTCTAAATGTTTCATAAAATTCAGCGGTGAAGCCATCTGGTCTAGGCATTTTGTTCTTAGGTAGTTTTTTGATTACCAGTTCAATTTCTTTGCTGGTAATTGGTCTGTTCAAAGATTCTGTTTCTTCCTGGGGTCAGTCTTAGAAGGTTATATTTTTCTAGAAAGTTGTCTATTTCTTCTAGGTTATCAATTTGTTAGCATATAGTTTTTCATAGTACTCTCTAATAATACTTTGTATTTCCATGATGTCTGTAGTGATTTTCCCTTTCTCATTGCTGATTCTGTTTATGTGTGTACACTCTCTTTTTCTTGATAAGTCTTGCTAGGGGTTTATCTATTTTGTTTATTTTCTTGTGGAACCAGCTCCTGGTTTCATTGATTCTTTCTGTTGTTTTATTCTTCTCAATTTTAATTATTTCTTCTCTGTTCTTTATTATGTCCCTCCTTCTACTGATTTTTGACCACATTTGTTCTTCTTTTTCTGGTTTCATTAACTGTGAGTTTAGACCGTTCATTTGGGATTGTTCATCTTTCTTGAGGTAAGCCTGTGTTACAATATATTTTCCTCTTATAATGGCTTACACTGTGTCCCACAGATTTTGGGTGTGAGTTGTTATTTTAATTTGTCTACATATATTGCTTGATCTCTGTTCTTATTTGGTCATTGATCCATTGATTATTTAGGAGCATGTTGTTAAGCTTACATGTGTTTGTGCATATTTTTTTTTCTTTGCATAATTTATTTATGGTTCCATACCTTTGTGGTGTAAGAAGCTGATTGGCACAATTTCCATCTTTAAATTTACTAAGGCTTTTTTTGTGACCTAGTGTGTGATCTATTCTTGAAGATGTTCCATGTACACTTGAGAAGGTATATTCTGCTGCTTTTGGGTAGAGTGTTCTGTAGATGTCCATTAGGTCCATCTGTTCTAATGCATTGTTCAGTGCCTCTGTCTCCTTACTTATTTTCTGTCTGGTTGATCTGTCTTTTGAAGTGGGTGGTTTGTTGAAGTCTCCTAAAATGAATGCATTGCATTCTATTTCCCCCTTTAATTCTGTTAGTATTTGTTTCACATATGTAGGTGCTCCTATATTGGGTGTATAGATATTTATAATGGTTATTATAATAATTCTCTTGTTGGACTGACACCTTTATCATTATATAATGTCCTTCTTTGTCTCTTGTACTTTATTTTTTTTGAAATTCATTTTGTCTGATATAGTAAGTACTGCTACTCCTGCTTTTTTCTCTCTCTCTGCTTTTTTCTCTCTCTTATTTGCATGAAATATCTTTTTCCGTCCCTTCAGTTTTAGTCTGTATATGTATTGGGGTTTGAAGTGAGTCTCTTGTAAACAGGGTATAGATGGGTCTTGTTATTTTATCCATTCAGTAACTCTGTCTTCTTCCTGCTGCATTCTGTCGATTTACATTTAGAGTGATTATCGATAGATATGTACTTGTTGATATTGCATCCTTTAGATTTGTGGTTACAAAAGGTTCAAGGGCAGCTTCCTTACTATTTAACAGTCTAACTTAACTTGCTTATTATGCCATTTCAAACACAATCTAAAGGTTCTTTTTTCTTCTCCCTTCTTCTTTTCCCCCTCCACTCTTTATATAGTAGGTGTCATGTTCTGTACTCTTTGTGTATCTCTTGACTAGCTTTGTGACTAGCTGATTTCATTTTGCATTTGCTCAGTACTTAATTGGTCCACTTTCTGTACTGTGGTTTTGTATCCAGTAGGCCAAGTATTCAGGGAGGAGCCTCTGTACTATGCCCCTGTATCTGCCATAAGTGGGGCCACCCTCCCACTGGCCTGGTGCAATGGTGCAGGCAGCAGGTGTGCAGGACTGGTGTCTTCCAGGAGGAAGGAGTGGCAGGCTGTGTATCACAGTGGGTGACCTAAGGGCTGAATTGCCAGCCAGTGGGGTGGAGTGTATGAAGCTCCTGAGAGTTCCCAACCTGCTGGGTTGAGTGTGCTAGGATGATTTTGTCCACTGCCCTTTCTCCTGAGCAGCAAGCTCTGTGTAATCTTTGCTGTTTTAGCACCCCTCTCACTGTTTGGAAGTCTTTCAAAGTGCCCACCTTTGTTTTGTCTCAGGGAAGCTAGTTGTGCAGATCTGTTCTCCACAAGCTTCTAGAATTTCAGTCTCTCCCAGTATTCAACCTGTCTTTACTTTCCAACCCCACTATCTCCAGAGCACCATGTAATGTGTGTTCGTGCTCCTGGAGCATATATCCAGGGCTAGATGTTCAGCAGTCCTGGGCTTCTACTCCCTCCCCACTCCATGTCTCTTCTTTCTGCCTGTGAGCTGGGGAAGGGGAGGTCTTGAGTCCCACTGGATCATGGCTTTGCTACTTTACCCTTTACCTTGAGATCTTCTCATTTCCCTAGATGTAGGCAGTCTTTTCTGCAGTCTTTATGCTGCTCTTTCAGGATTAGTCGTATTTGCATGTTACATGTGGTTTTGGGAGGAAGTGTCTGCCTCTCTTCTCACACCACCTTCTTTTTCCCATCTCCATTTATCTGGTGTTTTGAAATGATCCCTGTGGCTGCTGAGTGGAAAAGAAAACAGACTGTATGGGTATGGGCACAAAAGGGGAAGCAGAGGCCAGCTAGGAAGACACTACACAGGTACAAGTGAGGGAGGTTAGTGATTTTAAATAGGCTGTAAGGAAAATAAATGAGAAGTAGTAGGATTCTGTATCTTATTTGAAGACCTTTTGCTAATGGACACAATGTGTGAGAAAATAGGTCCATATCTCCATTATTACCAGGTCTTCACTGGGTGAATGGTTAGGCCAATTACTGAAATGAAGGTTTCAATTTTGAATATATAAAAAGTGATATGCATATTATACATCTAAATGAGATGTTCATCAGGCAATTTGTAGAATTCTGGAATTCAGGAAAGATACCAAAACAGTGGAAGCATATGTGGGAGTCACCAGCATATAGACGGTATTTGAAACTATGAGAATGGCTAAAAAGGAGATCTGAGGTCAGAACTTTGGAAATTTTTGGTCCCCTGGGGTACTCCATCAAGAGATGAAAGGTGGTCTTCTGAGATAGAATGAAAACAGGAACATGTGGTCTCCAGGAGGCTTAGGAGGACAAGGGTTTCAGAAGAAAAAGGAAGTGGTCAGCCCTGTGCATTTGCTTCTTCCTGCTTTCTCTAATTTGATCTCAATCAGAATAAATAGGAGTAGGAAGAAAGAAACACTTTTTGTCTGCAGAAGAGCCAGATAATGAAGTAGAAAAAAAAATAGAACACTTATGAAAAATACTGGATTATACATCATATTTCCTGACCATAACACCTGGGATCCACACAAAAACACACCAACTTCTCATTTATAAGGTCATCAGAGCTCATAGGAGAGCATCTCAGATGAGGAGTACACATGGGAATATGTATTTTCACTAGATGCTATGTTTAATGGCAATGACAGATTGTTTTCTTTTTTTTTCTATGTCCAGATTATCAGTGATGTGGGTAACCAGTATACTTAGAAAAGAATCATTCATCAAGAAACTAAAATAACTCTATTGGATTACACTCTAAATGATCTATTCTTACTTGATTAAAGGAAAAAAGATCTCTGAAATCTATTACTTAAAATTTGAATATTATTTTGGTGCTAAAATTACTCCATGACTGTGATTTTATAGTGTCTTAGTTTATATAGAACATATTGGATATTGTATTTCTTTTTCTCTGATGTTAAAAAGCCAAAACTAGTATATTCCCTTGATAAACACATTGTCTATCCATCCCTATAGAAGCCGGTCTATACAAGTTAATTGCTTAGACCTGACAGTGCACAGAACAGCATTAATAAATGGGGTGTACTCGGTTGTAGGAAGGACAGATGTGAGTTTTCTGCTCCACTGTATGATG
This sequence comes from Phataginus tricuspis, assembly GCA_029783875.1. NCBI lineage: Eukaryota > Metazoa > Chordata > Mammalia > Pholidota > Manidae > Phataginus > Phataginus tricuspis. The sequence continues at coordinate 2,636,504 of JAQQAC010008719.1, read as the reverse complement.
AATTAATTCTCTATCTTTCCATTTATATATTATGGTCACCACTGAAGACCTGTTTTTAAAGACTCCATGGTAAAACTCTCTTCATGTGGTCTCCATTCTTTCAAAAGTCTCCAATGGCATTTAAAATTTCTCCTTTAAGGCATAGTTCCTTTTTTACAGTGTTAGGAAGGGGAGACTTTTATTTGAAATGCCACTGAACTATGATTTTTTTTCTAGTTGCTCTGAAAACTCTTGCTTATAGACCTACTGCCTAGAGAAACTAGAATTTGGTAATTACCTATAATTTTGTTCCAGTGGAAAATGTTGTCAGAACACATTTTGAAATTAATTTTTCCATGTTATTTTTTTTATCTGACTCAAAGGATGCATGTCTCTAAACTCCTAGGAATGCAGCATTCGCTAAGGGGTCAGAAAATTGATCCATGAAAAGAAGTGCATATATTTGAATATCACACCAAAGTGGAAGTGTTTTTTGTGATAGATTTCATTATTTGAAACCAAATGTCATGCTAACCTCACGTGTATTTATTGCTTCTGTGGGCACAAACCAAATTCTTGTGAGTGAAAAAACATTCTAAGAGTCTATGAGTAGACAGAGATCAGGAATGTGGAAATGTTTTTCCAGCTTTCCTGTATCACGTGTTATGCCAGGTATTTGTGCTATTCAATCATTACAATAGTTAAATATAATGCTAAGAAGCTCTGCTTCTGGAGTGTTACTTCTCTGATTGAGATTTAAGTTTCCTCATCTGTAAGTGACAGAGAACAAGTGTACATGATCCATAACATTAAAAATGTTAAGCCTCTAAACTGCTTAGCTCAGTCCTTGCATAAAAAGCTCTCTGTTAGTTACATACAACCTATGAATTAAAAAGTAAGTAACAAATGAAGAAACAAAATGCTTTCTATGTAACATGGCCCAGGTTACACAGACCATAAGAGGAAGATCTATAATTGAAACCCAAGGCTGTCTGTCTCCAAATAGCTGTAATCCCCACATTATTGATGGCTTAACTGTACACTATGCTAGGAATTTACATGCATCATTTCACTCAGTTAAAATACAAACACTTGTGACAAAGATAATATTATTTCCATTTTATAGATGAGGAAATGACAAATCAAATTTATTAAGGAATATTTCTAAAGCTGCTAAAGGTAATTGAAACAGGAATCCAAACCATGTCAACTACACTGCAAACTCTTTTTGAAGAGACTCAGGATCTGATTCTGTGATGAGCACATGAACAACATCCATTACAAAATTTTGGAATCAATGGACCTGATTCAAAATCTGAAATTTTTTCTGTATCATCACTCCACCATTCTCTAAGGAGACTTTTGTTAGAAGTCATGCTTCACAGACTGTTACCATATATAGGGCTTTAAACCAGTAACCTAGCTACCAAGCTAAAATGAGTTTTTCAAGACTGCCACGAATCCTGCAGGGGTGCAAGATGAATCTAACAATTACATTGTAGAGATTTTTAAATAGCTTGTTTAGAGAAAGTCAAAAGCCGCCTGAGAAGAATCAGAAAGACAGAGATATGTATAATCCCGTGGAGTCCCCATTATGCCATGGAAAGGGCTGGGGCAGCTCCTGCAGGTAATGTAGGTTCTTGTCTAGTAGGCAGAATAGGTTTCAACTATCACCTATTTGTAGAAATTATTTATAAATAACAATTGCCAGCTACCTGGAGACTTTGGGACCTATAAATATTGTGGCCCTCCTTATCAAGAGAAAGTACCCAGAATATACAAAGCTATACTTGGGTTTAGCTGAGCATAGAGTCATTCCTTGGCTAATATCAGCTTAACCAATCATGGAACATTTGAGTCCAATCCTAATAACCACTGAATTCCCACAAAATATAATTGGTTTCAATAATTTTAATGTACTGGGTTTGGTTCATTTTTTTCTTAGTCATCAACAAATTTAACATGACATTACCATAGTATGAATAAAAATGTGTACTAAATTCTACATTATCATCCCACAAATATTGGAAATTTCCATAAATATTTTGTTTTGTTTATTTTCCTGGTATATGCCCTTAGATTTTCTCCAAAAAAACTTTAGAGAGTTATTTTTAATGTTACTGAATCCAGACATAAGTAAAATGTCTCTAGAGTCAGACCTTCTATAGCTTAGAAAAATTCCCCACACAGTTATACCAAGACACCCCAGCTCTTTCATTATTCAACTCAGACTTTCACTGATCATTTTCCAATAATACTGAGGCAGAAACAAAGTTAGAATAAGGCAAAATAAATTAGAGCTGTGGAGATAAAATCAGCTCCTATACACTGACAGGTAGCCAGGAAAAGTCCTTATGTCCTTAAAACTCAAATTGACTAATTCCAAGAGACAGGAAGGATGAGCAAATGTTCCAGTTAAATGTACATTGATCAAGTTATGGGCTCTTTGTTTAAGGGTGATGGTTAAGGTAAAAAAAGAAGCTAAGAACAACAAAATGATTTGCAAGCTTGACCTAAGGAAAATATGAAGCCACACCTGCTGAGAAATCATCTCATGGGGAAAATCCAGAAGCATTACAGACACTAAAGAAGCATAATCAAATCTTCGGAGCATTTATACTTCTAATAATCACAGGAATAAGTCCTTGCATAGGCATAGATCTATTATTTTATTTTCAATTCTTGTTTAAATGTGTTCTCATGAAAGCAGCATTCCTGTATGTGGCTGGCGTCACTGTCACACAGACATATCCTGCTCGTTCCTGCTTCGACATCCCTCTCACTCCCTGTCCCATGGAGAGTCTGGGCCCAGAATGAAAGAGGAGACAGGAAAGCTGGTAACAGGAGGGTGACCGTGGTTAAGAACCGAGGTTAGATTATAAGACAGACATGGAGCTGAGACTTAGCTCTACCACTCGCTTGCTCACTGTGTGTCCTTGAGCAATTATTTAATTTCCCTAAACTGTTTCCCCATCAGTAAAATGGGCATAATAATTTCTGTCTCTATGTTGTGAGTTTGAAATGAGATCACACAAATAATGAATTTTATATAGAGCCTCATGCATAAAGCCATTCAATAATTTTAGCCAAAATATGATTGTAGCTATTATAAATCACCAAGTAGTTCTTAGTAGTTCACGCTGTGTTAACTACTTTACATGTGCAAAGAAGATGCTATAAAATATTTTAATTTCTGTCATCCCCCTGCAATCTGCAAATAATATTACCCAAGATTTTCCTCTCTTTGGGGATGGGAAATAGGACCACTCTTGCTCCAAGTGAGCGGTTGTCATTAAAAGACATGGAGAACGAATGGTCAATTATTGAAACTCCCAGTGTAGGTGAAAGTTGATTTTAAAAAGACACCATATAAATTTCTCTGGCACTCTCCCTACCTCACCACTCCAATTCTGTCTCTGAGCTGGAGAGAAAAAAAGAGAGAATTGGAAGGAAAGAAAATAGAGCATGCCTGCTTAGCTGTTGACGTGGAAATGCTAAAGCTGGGTGGAACATGACCCTTTGGGAGAACAAAAGTAGAGGGTAATTGACGCTGACTTTCCAGCAAACTGATAACAGGTCTGCAGATGTGTCCCAGGTCACAGTGATGGAGGGGCCAGCTGACTCCAGATACCTGCCTAGGATGCCAGCGGCAATTACATCTTAACTGAACCTGGGAGAATGACATAAAGTGAGCTCTCCTTAAACTCAATGGTGATACGATTTTGCCAATAGTAGCTCATACTGTGTGGCCCAAGGCTACTGACAGAGATGTCAGTGGAAATAGAAGCCAAAGTCCTCCCTGGATGCCAGCACAGGACAGACCAAGACCAGGAAGTGGAATTGTCTCCCTACCAATAACATCAATTGTTTTTCATAAGCCCTGAATTTTTGAGTCACCTCCTGGGATAAGGAGAGTATGGAGAAGCAATTCTATATTTGATTGTAAGCTCAAATGGTTGCAAAATGTCCCTAGAATGAATGGATTACAGACTGTGATCCTGGGTGAAATGGTGGTACAAGATAGAAATTAAGTTCAATTATGAGAAAATAGTTTCTTTTTGCACACTTAGCTTTCTTAGCCTGTGAAAACATTATGTGTTCTACATATATTGCTCTCACTGACTATACAGTCTAATATCCATATAGCAAAAGAATAAACCAGGTATCAGAGAGCTCGTGTTATTAACCTAACACACTGTTAGGAGAATTTCCCAGAGGGACACAGAAGAAACACCATCTCCCGAATGTGAGGGGACGGGATGAGTGAAAGAACCACTCATGCAGACAAGTCCGGTTGGTGAGCTGATGAGTTCTAGTCAGGGGTTACGTACGGACAGCGCCGGGAGGCACTCGCAGCAGCTCCACCGAAGCGCCGCCCTTGCTACCCACTTGCTGCCCCCTGCTGCCCCCTGCTGCCCCTGCCACCCCCCTCCCGCCCCTGCTGTCCCCCTTCTGCCAGGCTCCCTTCAACTGGGAGGGGAAGGGGGCCACCTTCAGAGACACAAGTCACGGTGCAGGAACACAGGCAGTCAGCGGTCCTGGAGCCCCCTCTTGTCTCTGCGTCTCTGTCCAGACCCAAGGCAGCTCCGCCGTCTTTGTGCCTCACGCCCAGCAGTGGGGGCACAGGGGGCTCCTCCCGTCCTGGAGCTGCAGCCCAGACCGGCAACGTGTTCTGAAACGGCGTCTGTACACAAAACGGCTTTGCTCTGGCTAGGTCTGGAGGGTCACCTGTGCCACCCACGCCCTGGGACTGAAGTCAGGGTGACTGCTGCTGTGGGGATGGCGGGTCCTGGTTATTTGTACAGTCGTCCAGCACTTCTCAACCATAACGGGAGCATTAAGGGCTTCATAAAACTGCCCTGTACCTCAGAGACTAGTTCCTTCAGGTCTTTGGTGGTGCAGAAATTTGAAGCTTTTATTACATGGTGTCTAGGTTGTTTTGATACAGGTTAAGCCATCCAGCAATGCAGTTTCCAGGTAAAAAGGAAAAAACAGAGAGAGAGTAAAGGACTGAAGCATATGGCCAAATATTGAAATGATTATATATATATATATATATACATATACACACACACACACACACAGTTATTAGGTAGTAGCATTATAGTCAATTTTTAAAGAAAGATATACTCTGTTGCAATATTTAGGAGAATATAAATAGCTAAGTTTAAACACTTGGATTGCCTTCTAAATTTATCTATTGTTGTCCAGGCAACTAAGACCATAAACCAACCATCATGAAAGTAATACAATTACAAAATGCAAATATTACTACAATATATAAATCCACTGTAATAGTAATTATTTTACAAGTAAATCACAACAGGAACTATGTGTTGACTAAATGAGCATATAGCAACTGTTTTAAAATGAATTTAAGAACCTACACTAGCAGTTTAGTAGACAAAATAAAGCAGTGTGCTGGCTGAATAATGGATGGACTACTACGTCTAACAACTCCACAGAAATTAACCACTGTGGCACTGGCCAGAAGAGGCATAATTAAATCATTTACCAATAAGATGCAAATTAACTAGGGCAAGACCCTGCCATCCCCTCCTTATCATGTCTTCTCTAATCTCTCACCTCTTGTAGGAATAGGTATTTTCAGGCTGAGTAAAGCTACAGATAATTTTTCAGCATATTACCACAATCATGTTATCCTCAGAGTTGCTCAACATTTGCAGATGGGGTGGGTGGGCATGAATACTCGCCTCAGTTTACCCTAGATTGTCCCAGGCTTAGAAATGAAAGTCTCCCATCCCAAGTAAACCCTGAGTTTCCGTCCAGCCAGGTAGTTGGTCACCCTATCTGCAGGAGAAAAGATTGTTCTGTTACTCAGAAGAATGTGAAGACATTTGTAATGGGAATAATATTTTGAATAGTGTTCATGAACTCTTTTGCTTTTCTAAACACAAGACTTGAAATTGATCTTCCCGAAGGGTCCATCTACCTGGATCAGGGCGGTGCTCTAGGGAAAAGTAAAAATTAAAAGACTTCCTCTTCTTGACTGGGCATTGAAGAGAGAAGAAGGAAAGTGGGATGTAGAAGAGAGACAAACGTGAGTGTGTCCTGTGTTTAGATACCTCTTCCTTGGAGGGCAGAGTGTCTGCACTCTCTGATCAGGGTTCAAGAGGGGACCATCTCACCAAATGCCTACAGCAATCTGAGGCATTGACAGACCAAGACGACACAGACATCCCTAGGTGGCAGCATAGGGTGGCACAGGTCCCTTGGTGGCAACATTCCCAAGCCACCTTCAATTTCCATGTCACCTGGATGAGTTGAGAGTCAATGGGCTCTCAAAGGTACGTACTATGTATGAATGAGTCCCCCTCCCATGCCAGAGTGTGTGGGAGGATATCCAGGATGGTTTGTCAGATGGGGAATCCGGTGGATGCCTGAAGTTCTGCAGTCAGCAGAAATCAAGGTAAGAGAGAATCCCAGAGGACAATAACAGAGTCAAAATAAAAAAAATAATAATACTTAGCTTACCAGCTATTGACATAGGCATCCGAAGATAGCGGGGCTGTGATCATCCAGTCGCACGTTAGTTTGCTTCAGCAGTCAGGCAACAGGACCTAATGAGAAAGGGAACCAGAGCCCCCTCTGCTCACTCAAGGCCACTAATTCCCACACGCCCCCGCCCATGCACCGCCCCTCACCCGAAGGAGAGAAGCAGGGGAAGAGGGAGTCTCGGGATCTGAGACACTGAAAAATGTTGTCTAAGAAAGACTAAATTCTACCATAAGGATCTGCTAAACCATCAAATCAGCCTAAGCTTTAAGCCAAATTAGACATTTACTTATTTGTTTTCTATCTACTCTCCAGAGGAGGGGTGTTCAGAAAGAAATACAAGTCGTTGACTGAAAATGGGCATTGCTTTTTTTGTCGTTGAACATCCTGTTGTGGTATTAATGAAAGCCAGTTTTTAGGGCACACATGCCCTGACCCTTTTGCTCAAGTATAGAATCAGCGCCCTGGTGTGGGAGAAGCCGTCCGCTCTTCACCCAGCTCTCTCTCTTTATCCTAAGCAGGCAGTTGCACTGTATTGATAAGCCTCCTTTGCAGGTCATGCCAGGAAATCCTAGCTAAGTGAGTGTGAGTAAACTGAGAAACGTCACTTCATAGCTGGCCAGATAAAACCTTTCCTGCTTCCCTTCCCCCGGCTTTCCAAGGAAACTGAATCAGGGGATACAGCCATGGGTTGGCAGCATCTAAGGTCCCAAGTCCTGATATGGAGGAAAGCCACCCACTAACCACTCCGATGGGCTGGGACTGACTCTTTCCCAATCTTCTATGAGTTCAGGAAATTGCTCTACTCACAGCCCCTGGTACCCTTTCCCTGACTATGTGAAGACCCCCATATATTTGCATCGATCAATCCCTAGCCAACATTTATCGATGAGGCTCCTTTCTTTCTAGCCCTTTGCCCTGTAACAAACGTCGTTTCCCCCCCTAGTTTTTGGTTGTTAATCATGGGAGGACAAATACCATCTTGTTTCTGTTTTCGTCTTTCCTGGACAGAAATCAAAGTCCCAAAATACCTGCCATGGCTATTTTAATATAGACATCAAAGGCTTTGTGCCTAAAAACAACAGACTTTCACTAACCTTTTGCATTTATGCAAAGTGTCCTGCTGTTTCCATTTGAAAATAAGTTTTCCACCATCAGCGCCTAAACACATAACTGTGCTTAGGTCAATTTTGTTTAAGTCAAAATTAGGTCAGTTTTGAGGTGACAATGTCAAATGTAACTTTATACAGATATTTTCATACATTTCTAACAAAGACATGCTGTATAGTTTGGGATTATGTTTAGACCTGTGGTATATAAAAAATATTTTACAAATGTTCATTTATTTATGTGCATTTATAGTTGTTATTCAGTTCTCTCAATAAATAAATAAATAAGAATGCTAACTGGATGGCTATAAAATTTTCACAGCGAGGCTATTAAGACTGTAAATGTATTGTCAGAAAGCTTTTTCCATACTGCTGCACTTATTTTTTTTTTTACCTCAAAACCAAGCTCATTGTCTCTTTAGCTGCCAGACTCCTTAGCTCAAAAAGAGAAGCAACGTCATGTCTGTAAATTATATCTGTGAGATAAAATTTTTATTGAATAATAGGGTTCGTTCTTTCCCATTCTTCTAATTTAAAGCACACTTTCAATGTTGCATTTTTGGCTAGATCACATCGGCTTTTCTGACACACAGTAGTCAGCAAAAGACCCCAAAAGATTTGTACTTAATAGCCAGTTTTACCTGGGCAGTGTGGATGACAGTTCGGGGCTACGTGTGTCCCTTTCCACTCACCCTTAGACCGGAGCAGTGCCTCTAAGGAACTGTCCTGCATTGGCGTGCACGCTGGGGTCTGCATGACAGAAACATCTTCGTCATGCCCAGAGCTCGCCAAATTTTCCTGAACTGCCAAATTTTGTCACTGACACATCCCATTCCTCAGAAATTCTCGGCCTCTTTTCTCATTCTTTGATGCTTGCAATGACAATATAATAATAACCACAAATATGCATGCAGTTTTTTCTCTGTAACAGGCGTGATGATAGTGGCTTAACACACATTATCTCATGTAATCCACTCTACTCTGTGACTTGAGTATAACTTTAAGCCCATTATACAGAGAAGAAAACAGAGACCTTGTGCCTAGATGATCACATAGCTTGTGAAACATGAGCCCAGAACTTACATTCAGAATGTTCTGATAGTAAAGCTTCATGGTCTTTCCTTCTCATTCCTTCTTGTCCCTTGAAGCTATGACTGTTGACATAGCTTTGACTTCTTAACAGACTGACTTGGGTAATAATGCTTCCAGCTCTACATTGCCTTGGGAAAATCCTTCCAGGATACTACCCTTGAGTAACAAAGGAGAATCTGTGATATTGTTTTTGTAACTTACCCAGAATGCATCTCACAATGCTTTCTTACTTGTAGTGACATACAGTGTCTCACAGATTAAATGGAAAGAAAGATTAAGAGGATTAAAGATGGCAGTGTGAGAGGTAAGACAAAGGCTTCCTCATAAAACTGCATATAATACAAAAATATAATTTATACAACTAATCCTGAAAGAGCAACAGGAAAGAGGACTGCGCCAGACTGCATACACCTGGAGAAAAGAGCAGACCTCACAGAACAGGGTAACGTACCAAAGCTGTGGCCTGGTGGGACCCAAGCCTTCCCCCACCGCAGCTCACCAGTGGGAGGAAGAGAAACAGAGGGGGGAAGGAGTGGAGGCCTGGGACTGCTGAGTACCTAACTCTGGAGATCTGATCTGGGAGCACAAACCTACATTTCATGGTGTTTTCATGGTACTCTCATGATTAGGGGGTTGGAAAGCTGAGAAAGGCAGAATTCCTGGAGAGACTGAGGTTCCAGCAGCTTGTGGGAAGCAGGGACACATATCTGGCTGCTCTGGTACAAAAGAAAGGCGGGAAGTCTGAGAGACTTTCTAACAGCAAGAGGGCTGCTAAATGGGCAAGGATTGCACAGAGCTTACTGCTCAGGAGAAAGGACAGGTAGACAAAATTGTCTGGGTGCACTCTGCCCAGCAGGTTGGGAATTTTCACGATCTTCAGATGCTACAGCTCCCTGGCTGGCTACAGAGCTCCAAGGACCCCCTCCATGATACGCAGCCTACTGCACCTTTCTCCTGGCCAGCCCCACCTGGCTCGCAAAATGGCAACCCTACCTGGGCATTAGGCCAGCCAGAGGGAAGCCCCATCTACAGCAACTACAAACACAAAGCACAAAGGCTTATACCTGTGTACATGGCCCACTGGTACTGGCAGCAAAGACAGGCATAACAGCAGGGAGGCAGGAAAACGTTCTTTCCTCACCCCAGGAACCAATACTGCTCCCCTGTAACCCCCAACATTGCTTCAGGGGCTGAACAGCTCCAGAGAGTAGAGCTTCTGGGCACTAGAGGGCACCATATAAAAATATGAAACACTAAAGGAACCTGGTTCAAAGTAAAATTATGAATACAACCCCTGAGAAAAATTCAAATGAAATAGACCTCATGAATCTGCCTGAAAAGGAATTCAAAATAAAAATCATTAGTATGGTCATGGAGGTATAGAAAAATATTCAAGAACTCAGGAATTAATTCCAATTGGAGATCCAGTCATTATGGAACACAGTATCAGAAATGAAACATACAATGGAAAGTTTTAAAAGCAGATTAGATATGGTAGAGGAGATAATAAATGGAAATTAGAGAAGAGGAATAAAAAGAGCTGAGGCACAGAGAGAAAAAAGGGTCTCTAAGAATGAAAGAATATTGAGAGAACTGTGTGACCAAATGAAATGGAACAATATTCACATTATAGGGGTACCAGAAGAAGAGAGAAAAAAAGAGATAGAAAGTGTCTTTCATGAGTTAGTTGCTGAAAAATTCCCCAATCTGGGGGAGGAGATAGTCTCTCAGGACATGGAGGTGAACAGATCTCCCAATACAAGGGACCCAAGGAAGAAAACAGCAAGGCATATAGTAATAAAAATGGCAAAGATTAAGGAAAAGGACAGATTATTAAAAGCAGCCAGAAAGAGAAATAAGATCACATACAAAGGAAAGCCAATCAGGCTATCATCAGACTTCTCAGCAGAAAACTTACAGGCCAGAAGGGAATGGCATGATCTATTTAATGCAATGAAGCAGAAGGGCCTCAAACCAAGATTACTTTATCCAGCAAGGTTATCATTTAAATTTGAAGGAGGGATTAAACAATTCCCGGATAAGCAAAAGCTGAGAAAATTTACCTCCCACAAACAGTCTCTACAGTGTATATTGGAGGGACTGCTATAGATGGAAGTGTTCCTAAGGTTTAATACCTCTCACCAGAGATAATATAACCACAATAAGGAAAGTAGAACAGTTAATTACTAAACAAACGCAAAATTAAATCAACTGTCCCCAAAGTCGATTAACAAATAGACAAAGATTACAGAATATGATACCTAATAAATAAAGAATGGAGGAAGAAGAAAAAGGAGGATAAAAAAAGAATCTTTAGACTGTGTTTGTAATAGCATATTAAGTGAGTTAAGTTAGACTCTTAGGTAGTAAGGAAGTTAACCTTGAACCTTTGGTAACCATGAATTTAAAACCTGCAATGCCAATAAGTACATACCTATTGATAATCCCCCTACATGTAAATGGTCTGAATGCACCAATCAAAAGACGAAGAATCACTGAATGGATAAAAAAAACAAGACCCATCTATATGCTGCCTACAAGATACTCACTTTAAACCCAAAGACATACACAGACTAAAAGTGAAGGGATGGAAAAAGATATTGCATGCAACTAATAGTGAGAAAAAAGCAGGAGTTGCAGTGCTTGTATCAGACAAAATAGACTTCAAAACAAAGAAAGTCACAAGAGACAAAGAAGGACATTATATAATGATAAAGGGTAAATCCAACAAGAAGATATAACATTTATAAATATCTATGCACCCAACACAGGAGGACCTACATATATGAGACAAATAATAACAGAATTAAAAGGGAAAATAGAATACAATTCATTCATTCTAGGAGACTTCAACACTTCACTCACTCTGAAGGACAGATCAACAAGACAGAAAATAAGTAAGGAGACAGAGGCACTGAACAACACATTAGAACAGATGGACCTAACAGACATCTACAGAACTCTACACTCAAAAGGAGCAGAATACACATTCTTCTCAAGTGCACATGGAACATTTTCAAGAATAGATCATATACTAGGCCATGAAAAGAGCCTCAGTGAATTTAAAAAGTTTGAAATTGTACCCACCAGCTTCTCAGACCACAAAGTTATGAAACTAGAAATAAATTATGCAATGAAAATGAAAAATCCCACAAACATATGGAGGCTTCACAACATGCTCCTAAATAACCAATGGATCAGTGACCAAATAAAACAGAGATCAAGCAATATATGGAGACAAATGACAACAATAATTCAACACTGCAAAATCTATGGGATGCAGCAAAGGCCGTGCTAACAGGAAAGTATATTGCACTACAGGCCTACCTCAGGAAAGAAGAAAAATCCTATTTAAACAGTCTAAACTCACAATTAATGAAACTAGAAAAGAAAGAACAAATAAGGCCCAAAGTCTGTAGAAGGAGGGACATAAAAAGAAAAGAGCATAAATAAATAAAATTGAGAAGAATAAAGCAATAGAAAGAATCAGTTAAAGCAGGAGCTGATACTTCAAGAAAATACACAAAATAGATAACCCCCTAACCAGACTTATCAAGAAAAAAAGAGAGTCTACATACATAAACAGAATCAGAAATGAGAATGGAAAAATCACTATGGATACCACAGATATACAAAGAATTATTAGAGAATACTATGAAAAATTATATGCTAATACACTGGATAATCTAGAAGAAATGGACAGCTTTCTAGAAAAATCCAACCTTCCAAGGTGATCCAGAAAGAAACAGAAAATCTGAACAGACCAATTACCAGCAACAAAATTGAATTCATAGTCAAAAAACTACCTAAGAACAAAACCCCTGGACCAGATGGCTTTATCGCTGAATTTTATCAAACATTTAGTGAAGATCTAATACTCATCCTCCTTAAAGTTTTCCAAAAAGTAGAAGAAGGGAATACGTTCAAGCTCATTCTATGAGGCCAGCATCACTCTAATACCGAAACCAGGCAAAGACACCACAAGAAAATTACAGACCAATATACTTGATGAACACAGATGCAAAAAACCTCAACAAAATATTAGCAAACCAAATTCAAAAATACATCAAAATGATCATCCATCATGATCAAGTAGGATTTATTCCAGGGATGCAAGGATGATACAAAATTCAAAAATCCATCAACATCATCCACTGCATCAACAAAAAGGACAAAAACACATGATCATCTCCATAGATGCTGAAAAAGCATTTGACAAAATTCAACATCCATTCATGATAAAAACTCTCAACAAATGGGTATAGAGGGCAAGTACCTCAACATAATAAGGGCCATATATGACAAACCCACAGTCAGAATTAAACTTAACAGTGAGAAACTGAAAGCTTTTTCTTTAAGATTGGAAACAAGACAAGGATGCCCACTCTCCCCACTTCTATACATCATAGTGCATAATTCAACATCCAGATTGGTAAGGAAGAAGTTAAACTGTCCCTGTTTACAGATGACATGATATTGTACATAAAAAACCCTAAAGAATCTACTCCAAAACTACTAGACCTAATATCTGAATTCAGAAAAGTTGTGGGATACAAAATTAGTATGCAGAAATCTGTGCTATTCCTATACACTAATAATGACCTAGCTGAGAGAAAAATCAGGAAAACAATTCCATTCACAATTGCATCAAGAAGAATAAAATACCTAGGAATAAGCCTAAGGAAGGAAGTGAAAGACCTATACTCTGAAAACTACAAGACACTCATGAGAGAAATTAAAGAAGATACCAATAATGGAAACACATCCCGTGCTCATGGATAGGAAGAATTAATATTGTCAAAATGGCCATCCTGCCTAAAGCAATCTACAGATTCAACACAATCCCTATCAAAATACCAGCAGCATTCTTCAATGAACTAGAGCAAATCATTCTAAAATTCATATGGAACCACAAAAGACCCCAAATAGCCAAAGCAATGCTAAGAAGGAAGAATAAAGCTGGTGGCATTACACTCTCCAACTCAAGCTCTACTCCAAAGCCACAGTAATCAAGACAATTTGGTAAGGGCACAAGAACAGACCCATAAACCAATGGAACAGACTAGAGAGCCCTGATATAAACCCAGCCATATATGATGAATTATATATGATAAAGGAGCCATGGACATACAATGGGGAAATAACAGCCTCAAAAACTGGTATTGGCAAAACTGAACAGCTACATGCAAGAGAATGAAACTAGATTATCATTTAACCCCATAAACAAAAGTAAACTCAAAATGCATCAAAAACCTGAATGTAAGTCATGAAACCATAAAACTCTTAGAAGACAACATAGGCAAAAATCTCCTGAATATAAGCATGAGTGACTTCTTCCTGAACACATCTCCTCAAGCAAGGGAAACAAATGCAAAAATGAACTCACGGGACTCCATCAAACTAAAACGTTTCTGTGCAGCAAAGGACACCATCAAGAGAACAAAAAGGCATCCTACAGTGTGGGAGAATATATTTGTATATGACATATCCAACATCCAAAATATATAAAGAGCTCACATGCCTCAACACCCAAAAGCAAATAACCCGATTAAAAAATGGGCAGAGGATATGAAGAGACAATTCTCCAAAGAAGAAATTCAGATGGCCAACAGACACATGAAAAGATGTTCCACATCACTAATCATCAGGGAAATGCAAATTAAAACCACAAAGTGATATCAACTCATACCAGTAAGAATGCCCACCATCCAAAAGACTAAGAACAACAAATGCTGGCGAGGATGTGGAGAAAGAGCAACCCTCCTACACTGCTGGTGGGAATGTAAGCTAGTTCAACCATTGTGGAAAGCATTATGGAGGTTCCTCAAAAACCTAAAAATAGAAATAACATTTGACCCGGGAATCCCACTCCTTGGAATTTACCCAAAGAATATAATTTCTCAGATTCAAAAAGATATATGCACCCCTATGTTTATTGCAGCACTATTTACAATAGCCAAGATATTGAAGCAACCTAAGTGTCCATCAGTAGATGAATGGATAAAGAAGAAGTGGTACATATACACAGTGGAATACTATTCATCCATAAGAAAGAAACAAATCCTACCATTTGCAACATGGATGGAGCTGGAGGATATTATCCTCAGTGAAATAAGCCAGGAGGAGAAAGACAAGTGCCAAATGATTTCCCTCATTTGTGGAGTATAACAACGAAGCAAAACTGAAGGAACAAAACAGCAGCAGACTCAGAGACTCCAAGAAGGGATTAGCTGTCACCAAAGGGAGGGGAAGGGTGTGGGAAGGCCAGTGGGGAGGGTGGGAGAATGGGATTGAGGGGTATTATGTTTGGTACACATGGTGTGGGGGGTCACGGGGAAAACAGTGTAGCACAGAGAAGGCGAACAGTGACTCTGTGTCATCTTACTACACTGATGGACAGTGACTGCATTGGGGGATGGGTGTGGACTTGTTACTATGTTAAAAGTAGTCACCACATTGTTTTTCATGTGAAATCTTCATAAAAGTGTATATCAATAATACCTTAATAAAAAAAATTTTTTTAAAGAAAGCTTTATAATGTATACAAACTAAGTTATTATTAAATTACTTTGTAAGTGCCAGAAGAGTTTTTAAGGGACAAGAAGTTTTTTAGTTGATTAATAGCCACATTGTTCCCCCCCAAAAAAGAGTTAAATCCATCGAAACGTAATTTCAATTCAACTTGTTGTTCTTTAACACAGCCTTAAAATTAGTTACAGAAAATTAATTAAAAAGAAATTTATGTTATTAAGTAATACCGTTTGAATTGGACTCGGGTCAGAAGTAAATTGTATTTGGATTATTAGCCAAAGACACTTAATGCATTTGTAAAAAATTGTTTTTCTTTCCCTAATCATAATGTTGGCAATAGTAAAATAATTTCCTCTTGTAAAATCTTGTGGATTTACCTAGTATTTGTATATGAATATGAAAAGGTCTCCTCTACTTCCAGACTCTAATTAAAAGCACCTTCACATTCACTTCCCACAGATGATTTGAATTTTCTTTATGTTATATACTCATTTAACCTATTTTTTGTAATTGGTCTACTTTTTCCTTCTTTTTTTTTTTTTTTTGCTTTTCTTTTTGTCATATAATAGCATGACAAGGCAATTTAGGCTTCTTAAACAGCAGGTAATATGTATTTTCTGGCTAAACTTCTAATGATCAGACTTCAATGAAAAAGAAATACTGTTAAAAGTACAAGTATGCAGATGCTTTATATGCCTTGGCCGAGAAAAGTATTCCAACTGAGCAGCTATATAATTCCAAATAGAGATGAGTCTTTAAGTGATATTGTAGCATTAAAACACAGTAAATAGTCCAATAATATTTCCAAACTAACTTTTCTTGCTCTTAAAACAGGTTATCTCTGTATCTTTATAAATGCATTTACATAGGTAAAAGAAAATAGACCTAACATTCATCCTCAGAAATTCCCTTGTAAATATAGAAATGGGAATTTTTTTCAGTGGCAGCTCCATATTTACAAGTAAATAAATTTAAAGTATATTAACTGGTGAAAATAAAATAAAATTAATTTTTAAAGATAATTTTTGTCTCAATTTTAATGGTGATAGTATATTTTTGAATGCAATTCTGATAAATCTATTTGAAGTGTTTTCCCTCCATTCTGTAAATGGGATTTATTTTCGGACTGATTTTGTCCCTTAGTCTTATTATTCTAAGGCATGAGAATTGTTATATGCAAAGAATATGATAAATGTGCAACAAAAAGCTTTCCTTGCTATTTTCTTTTGGATACCCAAGCAATTTTTTAAAAACTCGTTACAGTTGAAAACATACATTATAATAGCAGTGATGGTTTCCTTTTTAAAAATGGAGGGCATTTTGAAAATACTTGTTAAAGTGCAGGACAGGAGGTGCTTGTAACAGTGAGAAGTATAAAAAAATTTCTTGTTAATATTGAGCCATATTGTACTAATCTTGTTATCCGTCATGGAATTTATATAAAATCCAAAGCAATTGACTTCTAGTTCATTCTATTGCCACAGAAAAAGTAACTCAGAATTTTCTAAATGTGCAATTCAAATACAGCTTTGCTTTAGTTGCAAAAACAGGACATGAAATTTAAGTGATTTTTCTTTAGAATAATATAGGTTCTTGGATATATACTGACGTGAATATGCCAACTTCGCTATTTGTGTATATAAGTGAAAAGACGGCATTAACTTTTTTATTAAGGTACATTATATTGACATTTCTCATACAACCTTTCAATTCTTCAAGTAAGCTGATACACAGAAAATATTCACTAGCAAAGTATCTGATGAATGCTGGTCTTTCAAGATAATTTTGGTTTAAAAAAATCTGGTTAAGCAAATTTATAGCTAAATTTAAGGAGATGATTGTGTCTATTTCCAGGTCCTTTATGATCCTTTTTCTTCTCCTGGAATCCTCAAAACCAAAGTGTCAGAATGGTTTATTATCAGTTTTCCTAGTTTTTATTCAAATGCCACTATACATCATAGTTACTTCCAATTATCTAATTACTCCTTATTTTTATGAACCAAATTGATAAGAGTATCTGCCCTGTGGTCTATTGGAAATTTGTCAACTCTTAACTGATGATGGTCACAAAGCCTTCCTTATAGGCAGTGAAAATACTGTTCAGGAATGATTGGAGTGGCTTCTGAGAACAGGAGACAATTTCATTGCACCTCTTGCTGCCATGAATGCATTTGTATAAATAAAAATCAAGTAAAATAAATGCCTGATGGGTGGTATTAAGGGGAACACAAATTACTAGGAATATAGTAGGCAGATTCGGAGAGCTAGGCACAAGGTTGGAAAGGTCTATGAATATTCAGTGTACTTAATGAAAGCCTGGGCTCTGGACTCAAACTTGAGTTCCGTTCCACCACTTCCAAATTGAGCAAGGCTCTTAAGGCTTTCTGAGCGTAAGCAGTGAGTGAGGATGATATTAGGTACTGTGCGCTCTTGTAGACACCAGAGATGGAGCAGTAACAAAACATAATTTCTAACTTCATGGAAATCACATGGGGAAAGGGATTATAAAGAAATCAAGATAAATTTTCAAGGGATTATATAAAAAGAAATAACATAGGATAAAGAATGGAGGGAAAGCACAGGAGATGGGGAGGCTTTAAGAAAAGGTGGGTAGGGAAGATCTCACTAGGAAGGTGGGATCTGAAGGAAGTCAGAGAACAAGCCAAATACATATTCTGTTTAAAAAAAGTCATTTTAGGCAGAGAATAAGAAGAGGAAAGACCTGAGCCAAGAACACATGTGGTGTGTACAAGTAATAGCAAAGAAACCAATGAGGATTTAGCAAAGTGAGACAGAGGGAAGGTGACAGAAGGTAAATTTCAAGTGGTAGGAAGCAGCAGATAGGAAGGGAATAAATCATGCAGGGCCTTGAGTCAAGGTAAGGACTTTGATTATTACCTTGAACGAGATGAGAACTGGAGGATTTTGTGCAGAGCAGTGACATAAGCTTGATCATGTTTTATAGAACAGCCACGACTATTGTGTTGAAAAAGACTATAGGAAAGAATGAGTGGAAATATAAGGGAGACTAGTAAATGAAATAATTGTAGTTCCAACTAATTCAGTAACCCAGTAGACATGGTGAGAAATTATCAGAGTCTAATATAATTAGAAAGCAGACCTAAATGAATTTATTAACATATTGACTGAGGAGTAGAAGAGAAAGAGAAGGGATTTTTTTGCCTCCGCATGTAGAAGAAAGTAACTGCCATCTACTGAAATGGTCAAGATCAGAGGAGGAACACTGATGGCGGAGAAGGGAGGTTAGGAACACGATATACTGAAGATGCCCAATGGCAGGCAGTTGCCCACAGGAGCCTGAAGTTCCATCAGAGATGGAGATGTAATTTAGGAATCCATCCATGGATAGCTATTTTCTGAGGCAGTTAGTGTTAATATATAAAAGGTTTAAGAACTGAGCTCTAGACATTCAAACATCTGAAGTTAAAGATTAGTAGAAACTAGCAAAGGACACTGAGAAGAAATGGCTAGTGGAAGGAGGAACACTTCGAAAACTCCAGAAGATCAGGGAGGAAATTATTTAAACACTATCGGTAGATGAGAAATCACAAGGAGATGAGTGTTGATTTACATAACAGGAGTTTTGTAAAACGGTGGGAGGAAAGCCCTACTAGAGTGTGTCCAAGGTAGAACGGAAAAGGAGGAACCTTTTCTTCTTTTACTGAAAAAGACAGTAACTCTTAGCCAACTTTTCAAGAAATTTGTTACAAAGGAAAGAAGGAATAGGATAGTAGCTAGAGAAGGATGTGTGATCAAGGATTTTTTGTAACTCAGAGACTGTTGTTAATATTAAATGAGATAGTATATATAAGGCACATAGGATAAGATATAAGAGCTCAATAAATATTAGCTATGATTATTGTTATTATTTTACACTATAAAGATTTATTATTATTATTGTACATCAAGAGAGAAAAAAATCAACTCTTTCTATCCTTTCCTTCTCAATCTCTGAATAACCAAGCAGTTCTGGGATCACAGAAAACAGAGAAATCACCTTGACTTGAGATTAACTAAAGTCATCCAATTTGGAGACAAGGAAATATAGATGACTTAAAACCGTGAGTTATCAGATAATCCGAACTTTATATTTTTGCCGTATTTTTCTAACTTTTCTGCATTTGACACTGTTAACCACCTCCTCCTTCATGAAGCTATCTTGATTTCTATGGCAACTTGTTACTGCTCTTTATGCAGCACTGAACACTTCTCTAAATATTCTTCTTCCTCTCTAAGTGTAGATTTTTCCCCCAGATCCCGACCTCACTCTTGATCCCTTTTCTCTCCCTCAATGATCCCAACATCTAGAAGTGCCTCATTATGAATATGTTCAAACATGAATGATTTTCTTAACCCTACGTTGTCTCTTCCTATTTTTAATCGATGAAACTGAAACCATTTTTGTCTTATCTAATGGCTACAATCTATCATTTTCAAGT
Source organism: Phataginus tricuspis (assembly GCA_029783875.1). Lineage (NCBI taxonomy): Eukaryota > Metazoa > Chordata > Mammalia > Pholidota > Manidae > Phataginus > Phataginus tricuspis. Next base: position 2,616,817 of record JAQQAC010008719.1, on the reverse strand, counting down.
CTCTTTTTCACTTTCCTCTCAAATCCAGTCACTTGTCTGGTCCTGTACTTGTCACCCTCTCGTCTGTTTGTTCAGATGCCCTCTCCTACTGTGGACTCCCAGATGTATGTGTCCAGCCTCGTCCTCTCCCATGAAGGCTATGCTCAGGACATCTCCACCTGAATGCCTGGTCACCAAGTCAGATTTGACATTTCCAAACTTAAAGGTCCTCAAGATTCCCCACCCTAGTAAAAGCTCCTCTACCCATTCACTGCACTGGCCTTGATCTCTGGGGCCCCATCTGTGATCGTCAGCGTATCTTTCGATTCTATTGTCAAAATGCATCTCTAAGCTGACCACTTCCCACCACTTCCACCAACACTTTCACATCTTTCCTCTAGATTACTGAAATGTCCCTCTGTTAACCAGTCCCTGTTTCTCCCCTACAAAGAAATCATGCTCTCCTCTCCCCTTTTGACCTGTGATTTGCCTTAGCACGTGAGATATATGCAGGTACACAAAGTCATATGTTCAGATCGATAAATGTATTTAATATCAACATTCTCATAAGTTCCCACAACAGAATGATTTGCTGAATATGTTTATACTGTGAATGAGGAAACAGTTGAGGGTGAAAATATACCCACAGTTGACCTGACAAAAACCACAGACAGGAGTCAAATGGACACATCTGTTTCATTTTCAGGTGAAGTCACTTAATAGCCATTCTGGCTCTCTTAGCTTTTGTTTTCCTTCCTTTGGCAATTGTAGAAGCCCTGGTGGAGGTGGAGGCGCCATGGACGGAAGCAGCTGACACGGCACGGAGGGCTGCCTCCGACCACAGCACACTTGGCATGTGTTGTTATCTAGCCCTCCAAATTCATCTCCTTGATATATGCTTGCTTCCACCTCCCTGCAGATTTTTAACAAAACTACCAGAGGTTCTCAGAGCATAAAAGATTTCACTGGTCCTCTGCTCAAGACCTTCCGATGGCTTCCCATCATGCTTTGAATAAAATCCAAAGCCATTACAGACACCCCTGCAACCCTGTGTACATGACTGGTTTCTACCTGTCTGAACTCTCTTCATACCGCCTCTTCCTCACTCATTCTCTACTCCAGCTACACGGACCTCTTTAAGTCTCAAATATGTCTAGTATACTCCTGCTGGGGCCAGAAAAAAAAATGCCATCTCCCTTCCTTCTGTCATCTAATCTTTGGTCAGTATGTCCATTGGCAAAACTTAACCAAAACTCAGTTGGTGAGGAAGTCTAGGAAAAACTGCTGGAGGTCTTCTCATTTTAGCAGTGCAGAGAAGAGAATAGGTGAGCGAATGTGGAGCTAGGAACCAATAAACAACTACCCGGTGCCCTTGGCATAATGTAAATTGCACCATAAATATTTATTGAGAAGGCAAAATGAATATGTCCTCCTCAAAGTTTCTCCTATTAATCAGCACCCGCTCATAAGATTATGAATAATACAGACAGGCACAACTAATGGCAATGGAGGGGGTGGTCTGAGAGTTGTATAATAAGTAGGTACAATATTCCTGAAAACTCACATATTAAGTAAGCCAGTACAATGAGGCTGTCTTCTGCTGGTGAAAGCTGCTTAAAGCATCTCACTGACTAAAACTGTGGTTCAAGCTCCCCTCTTGGAGAAATGAGGTATGGTGTTAGCCTAAGGCTGGACCCAAATCTGGCAGTGAGGGTAGGGCTGACATGGGAATCACAGAGCATGATCTGAGGCTCATCTAAATGAGGACAGCCAGGGATATATTAAAAATTGTATTAAAACTGAAGCATCGATTACACGAAACTAGGTAATAAGGCAGAAAACAGGAACCAGGCGACAGGACAAGACCGAGTTACCAAGGAACAGGGAAAGGGCTCAGAATAAAGGATAAGAGGCAGAGCTTTAAAAGAAATTCCTGGGATTCTGGAGCATAACTCACTGTAGATTTTTGAACAGAAGCTGTGCATCTACCCTCTGGGTGAGAAAAACTGGACATACTATAAGATCATGAAAGAAAAGAGCAGATGAAATTTAAGTTATTGTTACTGTGTTCCAGACACCCTGATAAGCATTTTACATGAATGACTTATCTAATTTCTGTTCCCAAAGTTACCTGATATTATCAATGCTCTCAATTTCGCAACTGAGAATAATGAATCCCAAAGAGGTTAAATCACTTTCCCCAAGTGATTTAAATCACAATCCAGTAAGGGGTACAGACAAAAATCGAATAATGACCTAATTTCATAGCCCATGATCTTTCCCAGAGGCTGCCTTTAAAACATATATGGTGAACTGATATCTATCTGCTAATTAGATCTCTTATGTTAATATTACAATCCTTTTTCTTTTTTTTTTGCCTAGCAGCATATTCCAAGCAATTTAAGGAAGTCAGGAGTGTAAAGATGTTGGCTGATAGGAATGAATATTTGTGACAATAAACTACAGAACAATCTATACATGACTACTTGAACCAAGATTGCGTTTTTCTTTTTTTTTTTTTATCAAACCAGTACATCATTTTATGTTAAATACCTACTGATGATAAACTTCTCATTGGAATTTTCTTCATGCTTATAATCATTTAAAAATCCTATAAATGTGAACTTGAATTCTATTGAGGAGATAACTGCAGCTAGGTGCTGTCAAACCAGTCTTTGTAAATTTTTTTAAAAGCTGTAAAAAATACATTAGTTTACATCTCACCTTTTCACTCCCTTTCCCGGGGTGTAATGGATTAAAAACAACGCACTATCTCTGAGAGAAGCTAGGAATGTAGCATCTAAATCAACAGCATCCACTTCCAAGCACATTTCTCTGGCAAAGCCCAAAATAAATACAATCAAAACGCCAAATTTTACACACAGTTTAAAGATGTAAATTTCAAAAGTAACTTGAGGAAATAAGATATATTTCTCTTACACCTTGACAGGATTGGTAACATTTTATCTGAAAATTGTTTTTTTGTAAAACATTAACATAATGTAACAAAGATGTGCAGTTGTTTCTGCTCAGTATTCCTCTCCCCTGGTTGGCTGGCATATTCTTTAGCGGAACCAACCGTTCATTAACCTCAGCCCTTCCTCTATAGCAGTGTTAACACCTCCAAGGCACATTCTCACCTCCCACTCAACCCACTATAGTTTGAATCTCCCACCTTGGTGACTGTTCTCCCAGAATTTCTAGGTGCTACTTATTGAAAGAGTACTTGACACTTCTTACCTAATGCAATATCTCTGAAGAATTTATTATTGACCATTGACTTTTTAAAATTCCCCTCCTTTGAGCTCTGAGTCAACATTCTCTGGCTTTCTTCCTACCTGTCTGACCACTCCTTCCCAAAATCTCGAGGCTTCACCCCTTTGTCAATGTTGTGTTGGTGTCCAACCTGATCTATTTCTCAACTCTCCTCTATAATTCTATTTTTGTGATCTTATCCATTCTTAATTACTGTTTCAAAAATTATATTTCCGGTCTTGACTTCTCTGATTAACTGTAGACTTTTAATCATACTACACATTGGATAATTCCAGTTGAGCTTCATATCAACATAATTAGAAGGAGACCTATCATATTGCCAATCTGCTCTTTCACCTGTGTTCTGTATTTTAGCCAATATCATGATTATTCGTGTTTGTTTTCCTGTCCAAATCTGGGAGTGGTCCTTAACTTCGGCCTCTCTTCCAACACCCACCAAACTTGAAAGAAACTGAACTCATATTAATTTTATTATGTGCAACTTTAATATGTGCAAACATTTTCAGTTCCTCTCTCTTTAGCACATCTCCTCTTCTTTCATCTACATTACTTCAACAGCCTTTTTTTCCTTGATTCTGGTCTTTCTTACCTCCAATTCTGTCTCTGCCCTTTAATTACAGTAATCTTTTTAAAAGCCAGTTCTCATCCAGTAGGTCACCTTTTTGTTTTGTTGATGGTGTCCTTTGCTGTGCAAAAGCTTTTTAGTTTGATGTAGTCCCATTTGTTTATTTTAGCTTTTGTTGCTTGTAATAACTTTATATGGTGACAGATGGTAACTAGACTTATCATGGGGACCACTTTGTAACATATAACAACACTGAATCACTATGATGTACAATGGAAACTAATAGGATATTGTATGTCAATTATACTTCAATTAAAAAGTCAACGTTCATCATGTCACTGCCCTGCTTATAACCCTTCCAATGTGCTGCCTGGGCCTTGTACCTCCTGCCAGACTTTCAGCCACTGGATACGAGGTCTTTCATTATCTGAGCCCAGCTGACCTCTGGTTGGTGTCAATCTCCATCCCAGTATCACAAACCCATCATAAAAATCTGTTGAACTACATAGTTCCTCAAGTGCAACATGCTATTCTTTCTTATCTTGGAACACGCTCCTCACAGAGAATACGCCTTCCCTCAGATCCCCTCATTTGCTTCACCAAATTAACCCCTGCTCCTTCTTTTATACTGAAGTGGGATGGTTCTGAGATTCACCGTTTCCAGCATGCATCTACACGCACAACACACACACACACACACACACACACACACACACACACAACACATACACACCACACCACACACACATGCCATACACCACTCAAACTTACACAATTTGGGCCAAACTGTAAGATGTTTAGCCATACCACAGCCCCTACATACTTGATGCCACTAGCGTCCCTGGACACCAGGTGTGAAAACCAGAAGTCTCTCCGACACTGGCAAATGGTCCAGGGGGCAAACCTGCCTCTAGAAAAGCACTAGATTTTCACAGCTCCCTGTTCTTACCTTTAACGATAAACAAAATGCAATGTGTCTCCTTCATGACTTGGAATGTTTGGATTTTTATCTTTTTCGGGGTCTCGATATGCAGTAGGGTCCTTGTCATGACGCCGGGCAGGCAGCGAGCCGCGGCTCCCAGCCGGCCATGTGATCACAAGAGGGAACCATTCAGTCCCCACACAACCACTCTGTTGTTCACTTTCAGTACAGTACTTAATAAATTACACGAGATATTCAATATGTTATTAAAAAAATACGCTCTGTGTTAGATGATGTTCGCCCAACTGTAGGCTAAGGTAAGTGCTTTGACCACACTTAGGGTAGCCTAGGTGATGCTATGATGTTCGATGTGTTAGGTGTATTCAGTGCATTTTTGACTTAGTGTATTCTCATTTATGATGGGTTTATTGGGATGTAATCCCATCGTAAATCAAGGAAGATCTGTACTTTACTACCTAGGCCAAGCTGAGACAACCTTACTTATTGGTCTAAGGCAGTGAGGGGAGGAAGGGGAAGGTCTTGAGAAAGGCAAGAAGCCGACAAGGAGAGGCATCTCTCTTGCAACGGGGAGAACATGAGAGGAGCTACTGCTGACCTAGAAGATCCAGGGAAATATGGGAATTCAAGCTTCTCGAGTGCATTTATCCAAGTATCTCCATCTGGCTCTAAGGGTCCCACTGCTTTCCCCTCAGGGTCCTGACTTTGATGTAAGAGAACTGTGAATTAAATGTCCTATGTAATGGTGCCACTCTAAAGTCAAGTACTGGACAAGATAGCAGGCCCTATCCCCTTAGCTGCAAAATATGAGATTCTCTTTATTATTACCGTGGAGCTCTTCTAGCTTTTGTACAATACTTTTGTTATATGGTAGGTGACCTGGGCCTTTCATATTCTTCCTTCAGGATTTCTATGGCAGTTAGCAATAGCAAATAAATACCAGGATTCGTATAAAACTATTCCTCCCATGTCTCTCAAGGCTAGAGCTATAACCTAAGGCAGTGTGTTCCCTTTCATCTGTATCTCATCACAATTCATTGCAGGTTAGAGCTCCGTAAATGTGGAGTTTTGCACACCAAGGTATACATCCACCAATTATCAAGCTATGGACCATTTCCTAGGAATTTGCTTATCCCTGATCACTTATTCTTCCTTTCAGAAAGTTGATGACAAGGTGTACTGAGTGAAATTTCGCCCTCTGGCGGGGGTTCCCTCTTGCTATCTCTCAGAGCTACCTCTCAGTGGCAGTAGTGTGGCTGCAATCCTCTTTCCACTTGCACCAACATGGCAGGCAAACCATCCATGACCCAGGCCCAGGGGTTTAGCCCCTCTGTTAACTGTCCCTGAGCAGTGCCCTGAGAGGCCATCACTGTGAGCTTAGGGAGAGCTGGCTGAGAAACTCTACCTTCCAGAATCTCACACCAAGGGGACAACTTTTGGTACTATCTTAATTTAAGTTCCTCAACAAGCATACCCTGAGGAAAGGGTTTGAGGAAACACAGCCCATGTTGAGAGTCATTCCCAAGAAGCATACGGGCAGAGGAAAGAGGAGTAAGACAAATAAGGAAAGGAAGCCCAGTGAAGAGCTATCAAGCAAGGGGCCTATGGGCACAACCACAGCGCAGTCTTGCTGGGGAGCTCGCGGAGACGGTGTAGAACGTGCCTCAGTTTCATCCTTCCCAAGGGCCAGGAACATGAAGTGTCTGTCTTCAAACTCCCATCCATCATTGGCTGGAGATTGCTCCTGGGGTAGTAACTTCCTGGTCCTTCTAGATGCTCTGAGTGTAAACTGAGCAAAGCGCTGAAACCGAAAGCGGCAGGAACCTGCCGTGGGTACTGTGGGCAGAACCCAGACAGCAGGTGCCAAGGGATATGGGGAAGGGTTTCAGTTACATACAGTTCATACAGTGGAGCTGATGGAAAGTAAGAAATAATGGGAAGAGGAAAGATACGTTTTATTTCTTCGACTAAAAAGCTAAGATACTGTAACATACATACTCCCAAACACTTTGGCTCAAAAGAGAGAGAAGCTTACGTTCCTCTCATGTTGCCCTCCCACGCCCTGGTGGGTAAGTGACTCTTCCATGCAGGCCTTCAGAGGCCAAGGCTGTGGCAGTTCTGCAATTCGTGGCTTCTCAGGCCACACTGAAAGTCACCTTTTAAGCTAGGGAGGGGGGCAAGAAGAGGAGGTAGAGATTCCCTCTTTTTTTTTTTTTTTTTACAATTTATTTTGGTATCATTAACTTACAATTACATGAGCAATCTTGTGGTGATTAAACTACCCCCTTCATCAGGTCCCCCCCACCAACCCTATTACAGTCACTTAAGCAAGAGCACTGAAGCTAAGAGTTAACATTTCCACTCATGTAATATTAGCAACATCTTTGTCACATGATCACGTTTAGCAACAAAGCTATCTGGCAATCGCTGCTCTTTGCTGGGAAACCCATCCCAAGAAAGCTTGCTTTACCATGAAAGGAAGGAACAGTGGTTTTGGAGATAGTTTCTGCCTCAAAAGGTGGAAGCACTAAAAAGGATTCTGGATGCTAATTAAAGTTCATGAAAACAAGAAATAGTTATAAATATATTTTTCAAAATTGTGAAGATAATCAACATGAGTATCAAAAATCAGAAAAAAAAGATGGTCATATATGGTAGAGCCCAGACAGGAGTACCACCTTTTCTATAAACCCAACGCTATCTCAGAGAGACTTAGGTTTCATCTTACTTAGGCTTCAAGCATTCTCCAGAGGACACGTCAGCAACCCACAGGCCCACCTTTTCCCCTGGCCCAGCCCCTCAAAAGCCCACCAAAAAACCTGGCCATAAAAAGCCTCTTAGTCTGTAAGAGACACCTTCTTTGTTCTGCTAGCCAGAGCAGAGAGGTGCCTCTCAGTTTAGCAATAAACCTGCTTGGACGGTTGAGTTCACGTCCCTTCTTTTCCTTTTAATATGATAGCTCTGTTTTCAATTTGTTGAAGAACCTCCATACTGCTTTCCACAGTGACTATACCAGTTTGCATTCCCACCAACAGTGCACAAGGGTTCCCTTTTCTCCACATCTTTGACAACATTTGTTATTTCTTGTTTTTTTGATGATTTCCATTCTAACAGGTGTGAGGGTCATATCTCATTGTGGCTTTGATTTACATTTTCCTGATAATTAATGATGTTAAACACCTCTTATTCTTCTAGGTCATTTATATATCTTTTTTTTTTGGAAGAAAACTTCTTTTAAGTTACTTTACGCATATTTTTAACCAGATTATTATTTTTTATTGACGTATGAGGTTTTTTTTTATTAACGTATTATTGATATACACTCTTATGAAGGTTTCACATGAAAGACAATGTGGTTACTACATTCACCCATGTTATCGAATCCCCCCCATACCTCATTGCACTCACTGCCCATCAGGGTACTAAGATGCTACATAGTCACTATTTGCCTTCTCTGTGCTACACTGTCTTCCTCATGACCCCCCCCACACCATGTGCATCAATCATAACACCCCTCAATCCCCTTCTCCCTCCCTCTCCACCCGCCCTCCCCCACCCCTCCCTTTTGGCAACCGCTAGTCCCTTCTTGGAGTCTGTGAGTCTGCTGCTATTTTGTTCCTTCAGTTTTCCTTTGTTGTTATACCCCACAAATGAGGGAAATCATTTGGCACTTGTCTTTCTCCTCCTGGCTTATTTCACTGAACATATCCTCCAGCTCCATCCATGTTGTTGCAAATGGTAGAATTTGTTTCTTTCTTATGGCTGAATAGTATTCCATTGTGTATATGTACCACCTCTTCTTTAGCCATTCATCTACTGATGGACACTTAGGTTGCC
>JAQQAC010008719.1:2456428-2598565 GCA_029783875.1 Phataginus tricuspis | reverse complement strand
ACACTTTCTATCCATTTTTCTTTCTCTTCTTCTTCTGGTACCCCTATTATGCAAATATTTTTCCATTTGGATGGTCACATAGTTATCTCAATATTCTTTCATTCTTAGAGATTCTTTTTTCTCTCTGTGCCTCAGCTTCTTTGTTTTCCTCTTCTCTAATTTCTATTCCTTTTACCATCTCTTCTACTACATCTAATCTGCTTTTAAATCCCTCCATTGTATGTTTCATTTCAGATATGGAATATCTTAATGACTGAATCTCCATCTTAAATTCATTCCTGAGTTCTTGAATGTTTTTCTGCTCCTCCATTAGCATGTTTATGATTTTTATTTTGAACTCTCTTTCAGTAAGATTGGTGAGTTCGGTTTCATTCGGCCCTTTTCTGGGGTTTGTGGGATTTTGGTCTGAACCATTTTCTTTTGACATTTCGTATTTCTGTGTGGTGCCCTCTATTGCCCAGAAGCTCCAGTCTCTGGAGCTACTCAGCCCCTAGAGTGAGGTTGGGGGTCATAGGGGAGCAGAGCTGGTGCCTGAGGGAAGGAAAGATATGTGTCCTGATTCCTGTCTGGGGTGCCTGTCTCCCATATCAGAGCCAGTGGGCCAAGAACACATGTGTAAGCCTCTGTGTTTGGTGTCTCTAGCTGTTGTAGGCAGGGCCTCCCTCTGCCTGGACTGACACCAGCTTAGTGACTGCGGGTTTGAGAGCCAGTCCTGTCAGTCCAGGAGGAAGGCTCGACAGGCTGCATATCACAATGGGGGGTGGCCTTGGAGCTGAGTAGCCAGCCAAGGGGATCCAGAGCCTGAAGCTCCCCAAAGTTCCCAATTTGCTGGGCAGAGCGTGCCCAGACAACCTTGTTCCCCTATCCCTTCTCCCGTGCAGCAAGCTCCGTGCAAACCCCGCCCCTTAAGCATCCCTCTCACTGCTAGGAAGCCTCTCAGACTCCCTGCCTTTCCTCTGACACAGAATGGCCGGGTGTGGATCTGTCCTCCACAAATGGACAGAGTCTGTCTCTCAAGCACTCCGCCTGTCCCAGCTCCCCATCCTCCAGAGCACCATACAATGTAGGTTTCTGCTTGCAAAGCAAATCTCCACGGGTAGGTGTTTAGCAGTCCCAGTCTTCCACCTCCTCCCCTGCTCCATTTCTCTTCCTTTCGCCAGTGAGCTGGGGTCTGGCAAGGGCTCGGGTCCCACGGGATCAAGGTTTTCATACGTTACCCTGTTTCATGAGTTCTGCTCTGTTCATGAGGTCTGTATGCAGTCTGGTGCAGCCTTCTTTCCTATTGCTGTTTTAGGGTTAGTTGTATTAAGTATATTTTCACGCTATCTGGTTTTGGGAGTAGTTCTCTGTCTCACCTCTCATGCCACCATTTTAAATCTCTTTTATGTCCAAAAGGTTTTATTCTTTTTCATCACAATACCTTTGGAAATAATAGCCCTTTTGAGGTAAATAGCAAGAGGAGGAGGTTTTATTAATAATAATTCCTTTCCTAGAGCAGTTTATTGAGTGTGATTATTAAGTATGGCAGATGCCCTGACAAATCCGCTAACCTGCTCCTCCATTGTACAACCGAAGAGAAATAATGACTGCTCTCAGAATAATATGCATTCATGAGTTACATTTTCAACGTAAGGTAAAACTTCAGTTCCCACACAATTAAACCTTGTATGATGTGATCATTTTTACTTTTCAGCTGTCTCAATCCATTTTTTTCTCCAAAAGTGATCAAATTTGCCATATAGTTTATGCAGTTACATTCCTGTGGCAGTTTAAACATCACACTGATTCTCTGACTGATGCTTCTAATTGCATGGATGCCTTCTAAGTTGTTCTTTGATATATTTATTTAAGTCATTCATAAGCACAGTGATGGCTGAATTCCCACCCTTAGCCGAGGGTGGTAGGACAGGCTCCTTGTTGAATGTCAGCGTGGGTTCTGCCCACGCATCTAAGAACCCCACTCTTAGCTATCAGGGCCATGGAGGCCAAAAGAGGCGACATAGCTAAGAAGAATGTAGCAAACTTGCCAAAAATCAGAATGGCAGCAAGTGATTCAGTCACCATATAATCTGAGGCTAACAGAAGCAGACCTCAGTGTAGAAGTATGGAGACAGAAGGGTATAGAGCTTGGAAATCAGCGCAAGAAAAAGAAAATTGGACAAAAAGCCCCCCGGTGGTCTTAGGCAATTACCTAGACTATAAGTATTAGATTGTTACCTGTGGCATCACCCCCCCAGGGAGAGCCCCTGTGTGCAACCCTTCAACTTCTACAGTGCGTAAAAATGGCAGAAGATGCAAGTTGAGCTGCCCCTTTAGATCTCATCTGCCCAAAGGCTCCATAGGCTGGTGGGGCTCACATTAAGTAGCCAAGCTTCCACCTGGCTGCATTGTGGCATTGGGTTATATTCCCCTCTCTAACCTATAACAGTCTGTCCTCAGCCAAGTAACAAGTGCATAAAAATACCCAACAAAACCACAGAAAAATAAAAACAATAAGAGCAATGAGGCAAAAGAGGGCAAATCTAAGGTTGCGGAACAAAAAGTGGCCACTGGCTTGAATATGAATCAGGATTTCTGGTACCTACTTTCCCAGACAATTAAAAAAAAATCAGGTAATGTTCAGGCAAGATCCCATGCCAATGAAACAATACAATATTATTATTCTATTTTTTTAATGATGAGATTTCATCATTTAACTTCTACAAATATGCATTATGCTCCTACTGTGTATATTCCAGGGAGTCTTCCAGATAATATAATGGCCTTTGCCCTTGTGGAGTTTGCAATCTAGTAGGGAAAAAAAATCAGTGATCCCACTGAGATAGGCTTTGCAGTCTAAACAAGTAAAAAGGATGGAAATATTTAACAATGGAAACTGGTTTGGGGGGAGGGAGTGTGATGGTATAGGTTGTTCAGCCACTGTGCAGTAGTAGATGACATTAGATTCCATGGAAAGGTATAAAGACATTTCATTTCATATAATATTAGCACAGGGGTTTGAATTATAAACACTTAAATAAAATAACAAATGCCCTATAGAAATTAGATAAATGTTCTTATGCTCCAAATTTTCAATTGACAGGAAGAAATCTAGTCATAGACACTAGGGAGGAATCATTTTCTTATGAAAATGTAAACATGGTTACACAGAAGGGCAGAAAGATATCACACCTGAGCTGAAAGCCAATTCTGCTTTATCCCCACTTTCTAATGCTTTGTAATGAAGAAGTCCATCCTTTTCCTGCCACTGCTAGAATCCAAGAGTTGGATGTGATCCCGCCACATTACTTGGACTGGACTTTTCTGTAAGAGTCATTGTGAAAAATGAGGGCAGATAATACTTGTCAACAAGGAAGTATTAAATGAGAAAATCAAAAATGCATAGCACAAAATAAACTATGTGCTTTTAAAAACAAGACGAATTTTATCCTTGGTGAGGTGTATTTATTTTTACATAATCTGGGGGAAAAAAACTGGCTTCATCCATTATAAGCACAGAGACATAACTTGAACTTCCCAATCTATTGTCTGGGACTCCTACCCAGCCTCAGGGCCAGAGAGTCCTGGTTCCCACTTGCCCTTTGGGACCAGCAGACATTAATTCATTCCATTCATATTTTTCTCAAGTCTCAGATGTCATTTGGTCTGATAAAAGGAGAAGTAGGAATGGTGACTTTTGTATTAGCCTTCTATTGCTGCTATAACAAATTACCAAAAACCCAGCAGTTTCAAACACCCATTTGTTAACTAAATTTTCTGTGGGGCAAAGTCCAGGCACAGAGTGTCTCTGGTGGTACCCTGATTCGTTTCACAAGGAGGAAATCAAGATACCAGCAAGTTGTGTTCCCTTCTGAAGGCTTGAGGGAAGAGTTGCTCCACGCTCGTCCGGGTTATTGGCAGAATCCAGTTCCTCATGGTTGCAGGCCTGAGGTATCCTTTTCCTTGTTGATTGTCAACTGGGAGCCTCACACAGCAACCTGAGGTCATGCGCCTTCCTCCCGGTGGGGCCCCTTCCATCTTCGTGCTGGCAGTGGGGTATCACTTTTTGCTTGGCTTTGGATATGTCTGACTTCTCTTTCTGCTTCTTCCAGCTGTAGGTGGTTCTCTGCTCTTAAAGCTCATGTCATTAGAGTGGGCACTCAGATAATCCAGGATAATCTCTGTTTAAGGTCCCTAACCTTAATTCATGAGCAAAACAAGTAAAATATTCTGTTTCTGAGGGATTAGGGCATGGACATGTGGGAAGGCTCTTATTCTGCCTAAATCAGTTTGGTTTCACTCTGGGAGTTGGAAGGAGTGTTTTGACCATGAGATAGGGGAAGAGGAGACACAGCTAGAAAGGGCCTGACGAACAGTGATTGACTAGAGATGAAGAAGCTGCATCTGGTTGGGGGTTCTGTCTGGTTAGCAGGGTGTTTGCTGTATATTTTGTTTTTTAAATAGTATTGAATTCCTTTAGGGACATATACTTACTAGTTCCACATTTCCCACTGTTCCTCACAGTTTTACTCTGCCCTGCTTCCCACAATGACCTTACATCCCTGGCCTCGGAAAGCACCTGTGTTTGCAAAGTCTGCCTTAAAGTGAGGTCCCCAGAAGACACCTGAAGAGGAAAGAAAGGAGTATGGCAGCCAAGTGTGTATTTGGTCAGTGGAAGACAGAAGGGCCCTAATTCTAGCCATCCTGTCCTGTGGGGGCTTGAAGGGGCTAACAGAACATGCTTTGTAGGGTATTCTCCAGAACAGCCTCTCTTACATGACTCCATCATGAATTCCCCCAATACTTTTCTTCTCTAAAAAGAAATTAGGAGCACACACAGGAGAACAGAAAGGAAAGGTTTACGCTAGTATATAGTATGGTTCCTATTCCTACTAATCTGTCGTCGTAAGCTCATTTCTTACCTGGTCACTGAAATACCTACAAACAAAGGTCTGTGTGATTGGCACCTATCGTGCTGACAAATACATAACATGAATAAATTCATAAAAAGCAATACAGAGACCCAACAGTAAAGAGTACAGGTTCTGGAAGCAGGCTGCTGAGCTCCAAGCCTTAGCCCTACAGTTTATCAACTTCTTGGGAAAGTTATTGAATTCCTCTGTGCTTCACTTTCCTTATCTGCAAATCAGAAGGAGCAAGGGAACCTACTGCAAAGGGCCTTAACTCCCCCACTTTACTCCCTGTTGACCAGACTATGGTAAATTCCAGGTCATCTTTCAAGGGTCAGTGTTTTGTAAATGGCTTATATTAAGAACTTTTTTGACAGCACCCTGGAAGTTAGACATTCTTTTCTTTGTGCTCTCATTGTGTTTTGTACATAACTCCTTCATAACCATTGCTACATTCTCTTCAAGAGCAGGAAGCATTTATTTTATTTATTCTGAGTCCTAACCGACCACATTTCTAGCGTATCATATGTTTCAATAGATTTTTGGTGAATGAATAACTGAAGGAATGGAATAAAAGAAGAGAAAGAAATCCTTGCCTAGAAGTGGCTTCTTATGAACAGATCTTGCCCTCCCAAGAAATATTTCAGTAAGGGTGTCATTGACAAGTGTCATGTCTTTTCCTTCTGTATTGTCTCTTGAGTACGTAACACAGTACATAGCACATTGGAAATACTTCTTAATTGATTAAATATTGTCAGCAAGAGCAATTTAAAACACACACCATTTAACTTCTCCAATAGAAAAGCTAGAGAGTGCCTCACAGAAGAAAATTGGGGCAAATAAAAGCCAACATCTACCCAAGGGATGGAGGATTTGCCTCTTTCCTTAGTTATCTCTAAAAAAGTACTGAGTACCCAGTTTAAGCAAGAATATCTTTGTGACAAGAAGCCCACAGCTGTTTGCATCTTGTAGAAGAAGCCAGTGGGAGTCATTATATCTTTTCATAGATTAATATACTTCAGGCTTTTATTTTTCCATGCCTTGGAAATACATATTGTTTGCATGTACATTGATTTCAAATCATTAGCTCTGGGCTCTGCAACAATGCATGTTGATATAACTTATGTAGTTTAAATTACAGAAAAATTATAAGCAAAACTTAAAGAATAGACTTATTCCTAATCCCAGTATAAGACAAAAAAGTGAGAATTGCTGTTCTTTATTGTTCTTCTAATGAACTGATAATATTTTTGAAAAAGCAAAAAATGCTTTCTTTTAAACCTCTATATATTACCATCAAATGTGTATGCAAGGAGACCAAGCTGAGTGAAATATGACCAAGGTTTAGATGTAATTGCCAAATACAATCATTGGAAATATTTAAGTAGGTTTCTATGTAAACATATTCTGAAAGAAATATATTTTGTCATTTATTTATCTAAAATCTGGCACTTAACTCAATCTAAGATTACAAGCATAAAATTAGCATATTATTATTGTAAATTAGAACAGCAAGGATATGGGCAGCAGCATATTATGAGATGCCATTAAAGAAAAATGGGTTTCCTCCTCCAGGAAATATTGAGAGTTCTCCTTTCTCTATTTAAAGGGGAAATAATCCTTATCAGGTATGATTTTTTAAGAACCACAAGTATATTATTTACCAAGCTTCCTTTCCTCTAAATGAAGACTGGGCAAACCATTGCAACTGAAATCACCTTGAATGGACGTGAGATTCCATGCCCCTAAGCAGTGGCAGTAATAATAATCGTAGCTACCATTTATTGACTATTGATTATGTGCCAAGAATTTTATATAGATTGTTTCAAAATCCAGAGTATAGCTTTAGGAGTTAAATATTATTATTCCCTCTTTGTACAGTTGATTAAACAGAGACCAGGAAAGTTCAAGTGGTCCAAGGACATAGACTTGGCTAAGAACGTGCAAGGTCAGCAATCAACCCTAGGTTCCAGCCTGACTGCCATCCCCTGGGTCATACTTACTCTGCTGAGAAAACTTGACTCCACTTGGCTTCTCTCAACCTTTTTTCAGGAAGGTTTTCTTCCTTATAACTTTCCATTTCCTATATAAGTCTATTTCTTCCAATTCTGCCCCCCGAGGAGAACAGCTGGTCAGTGGTCTCTCTCTCTCATAACATTAACTGATTCATGGAGTAATTGAATAATTTTTCTTATGAGAGATTTTAAACCCCTAGAGGACCAAGTATTTACTCACACTGGACTAACGCAAGAACAGATCCTTAGCATGGAGCTTTCCTTATATCTTCAGTGTGGGCGGGATGGAAAGCAGACAATGTAAAATAGCCAGAAATAAAGATATTTTCTTAATTTTTTTTCTCTTAACTGTGATCTAGAACTTGCTGACTACAGACAGAAAATTTGATGGAAACTCAAAATACATTAAGAAAATACCCACGCAAACATTTTCAGTGTTTACAACCCAAACCCAATTGTCAAAAATTACTTAAAGTATTTTCAAAAATTCTTCACTACAATAATATCTGTTTTTAGTCAAGGCCCTTCTCACATTTATCATTCAATAATCACTTTGCAATTATTTTTATTTCATGAATTTTTTGCTCATTCTTTATTTAAGCTGTCCTATCAGACTCATTTAATGCCTCACTCTGGTTTTAATCATTATTCTCTGCCTCTCCTTTGAAAAATAATCTGCATTTAATGTCCACCTTATGTAATATGCAACAAAACAGGACATTCCCACACATCCAAAAAGGGCAGCATTGAAATGTGTCAACAGATGTATCTTTGCATCAAAACCTTATTCATTCAATTACCAATCTGGGGAATTTTAAAGGCTTATTACATTTTTTTTTCTCATAGTGACACTAGAGATTAGAATTCCAAATCACTCTGCTATCTCTTAAGGGACTAACCACATCATGGGAAATAGAATGGCCTTTATTAATTAAAATAAAATAGAAATTAAAAATACATTTAAATCACTAAATACTTAGAGCAGGGAATCTCTTTAGTTCTCTCAGTGTATTGTCAGTAAACATGACTGTGGCTTATAACATTTACCAGACTTGATAATGAATTCAGAAGGTAAGGCATTTTCTCTGGAGTATAAGCATATTACCGAGGCCTATCCTAGACCAGAGTGGTGGGACTGCACAATACATAATGAATTACCTATAAAATAAAAGTAATTGAAAATGAATACTGTTCTGCAAGGATATAAAGAACTTAATTCTGTGTGGTGAATAAGTGATTGAATAAGTAAATGAATGAATATTGAAGTAATTGCGGTGTCTGGTTATTATTCCACTCTCTACTTCCCTCCCCCGTCCTTTCTCTGAAATTTCCAGAATAGGATAAACCCACAAGTCCATAAAGGAAAATACACAGAAAGCAAAGCCTTTCCCTTACTTCTGTTTTTCAGTCCAATGTAATGACCTGCTAAAAAATATCTATTTGACCAATATAATGAACTCCTACTGTATACCAGATTCTGTGCAAGTCACAAAGAATCAAAGAAGGGTAGGAATAATCTTTTCTTCCCATAAGTTGACATTCTTTTAGGGAGACAAATGAATAAATACATCAAAAGCAGTAAGAGTAGGAGTATGCCACACATTTGAAGAATATACTAAAAGGATCTTAAAACTAAGCAACAAATGAAAGGACATATTCTATTTAGCATCCAAATTTCTCAGAAACATTGTTTTATTCCCTGAAGTTCACTTCTTGATAAGAAGTTGGTATTGATGTGGAAAAAATCTGTATTTCAGATTTTTTTGAATACTTCCTTGAGTGCATACATAACATTTCTGAGTGAAAGATTCCTATTTGTGAAATGAGGGTATTAATATACTCTGTCCAAGAGTCTTGGGAGGATTACACAACACAATGTCTATTAAGAGCCTAGTCCATAAAAAGAGTTCTGTAATGGGCAGTTCTCATTTTAACTGACCGTTCTAAGCTTGGTATTCATTGCAAATTCGCAGTAAAAAAAATCCTACATATCTGTCATCATATTTCAGAAACATGGCTACCAAGTTTTCTGAAGTTCACTTTTGGCTGCATTTGCCCTTAAATTATTTCTAACTCTTCTCTATCAAGCCACACATACATGAGCAAATCCTGTTGATTTTACTTTTTAAAAATGCCACAAATTGAGTGGTTTCAAACAACAGAAATTTATATCCTCATATTATGGAATCTTGAAGTCCAAAATCAAGGTGTCATCGGAGCCATGCTCCATCTGAAGTTTCTAGGAGAGGATCTAGACTCTCGCCTCTTCCTAGTGTCTGGTGGTTGCTGGCAATCCTTTGGCGTTCCTTGAGCTGTAGTGACATATCTCCAATCTCTCACTCTGTTTTTGCATGACTTTCTTCCCATATATGCTCAAATTTTCCTCTTATAAGAATATTGTCATTGCAATTTGGTACTGGTAGAAGAACAGACCCATAGACCAATGGAAAAGACTAGAGAGCCCAGATATAAACCCAACCATATATGATCAATTAATATATGATAAAGGAGCCATGGACATATAATGGGGAAATGACAGCCTCTTCAACAACTGGTGTTGACAAAACTGGGCAGATACATGGAAGAGAATGAAACTAGATTATTGTCTAACCCATACACAAAAGTAAACTCGAAATGGATCAAAGACCTGAATGTAAGTCATGAAACCATAAAACTCTTAGAAGACAACATAGGCAAAAATGTCCTCAATATAAAAATGACCAACTTTTTCCTGAATGCATCTCCTTGGGCAAGGGGAAAAAAAGAGAAAAAATGAACAAATGGGACTACATCAAGCTAAAAAGCTTCTGTACCACAAAGGACACCATCAGCAGAACAAAAAGGCATCCTACAGTATGGGAGAATATATTTGTAAATGACATATCCAACAAGGGGTTAACATCCAAAATATATAAAGAACTCACATGACTCAACAACCATAAAGCGAATAACCCGATTAAAAAATGGGTGAAGGATATAAACAGACAAATCTCCAAAAAAGAAATTCAGATGGCCAACAGGCACATGAAAAGATGCTCCACATTGCTAATTATCAGGGAAATGCAACTTAAAACCACAATGAGATATCACCTCACACCAGTTAGGATGGCCAGTATCGAAAAAACTAAGAACAACAAATGCTGGCAAAGATGCGGAGAAAGGGGGGCCCTCCTACACTGCTGGTGTGAAGTAAACTAGTTCAACCATTGGGGAAAGCAATATGGAGGTTCCTTAAAAAACTAAAAATAGAAATACCATTTGACCCAAGAATTCCACTCCTAGGAATTTACCCAAAGAATACAACTTCTCAGATTCAAAAAGACATATGCACCCCTATGTTTATCACAGCACTATTTACAATTGCCAAGATAAGGAAGAACAAATCCTATCATCTGCAACAACATGGATGGAGCTGGAGGGTATTATGCTTAGTGAAATAAGCCAGGCAGAGAAAGACAAGTACCAAATGATTTCCCTCATTTGTGGAGCATAACAACAAAGCAAAACTGAAGGAACAAACAGCAGCAGACTCACAAACTCCAAGAGGGGACTAGCGGTTACCAAAGGGGATGGGTAGGGGAGGGCAGGTGGGGAGGGAGGGAGAAGGGGATTGAGGGTATTATGATCAGTACACATGGTGTGAGGGATCACGGGAAAGACAGGGTAGCACAGAGAAGAGAAGTAGTGACGCTGTAGCATCTTACTACACTGATGAACAGTGACTACAGTGGGGTATGGGGGGGAGACTCGATAATATGGGTCAGTGTAGTAACCACATTGTTTTTCATGCGAAACCTTCATAAGAGTGTATACCAATAATACCTTAATAAAAAATTGTAAATAAAAAAAAAGAATACTGTCATTGGATTAGAGACTGCCCTAATCAGTATGACCACATCCTGACTTGATTAGATTACATCTGCCAAGACTTTTTCCAAATGAGGTCATACATTTATTTCAAATCAGGGGTCACAGGTTTAGGAGTTAAACATATCTTCTTAGGGGACACACTTTAACTCCTAACACTTCCCTCTAGTTTCTCTGCTTTCAGCCTTGAGTCCTTTAAACTATTCACTTCATCTCATCCAGAATATTTTCCATGTCAGATCTTGTTCCACCATTGCTCAAATCCTCCAGTCACGCAATTTCTCTTGGACTTAAAAAGAAAAATCTGAAAAAAGGACGAAAGACTCTCTCCCCGTGCATGCGTGCCCTGCATCCACCCCAGGGCCGTTTCTCAGAACTCTTCCCTGGGACTCCTTCTGTCCCCGCCTCTCGATTCCGGCGCTCCTCCCTTGGGGCCCTCACACCTAGTGTTCCCTGTGTCTGCATTTTTCTCTCTTTCTCAGCTCCCAGAGGCTCATGATTTGCCCCCTTTCTTCCTTCAGGCTTCTCCTGAAAGAATCCCCTTAGCAGAGAACCTTTTCCTGATAATGCGCTCTCCTCTCCCACACTACTTAGCATCAGTGTCTCGGTTTGTAGTTCTTCATAGAAAGCACACGTCTCCAAGGGTCATGTCACAGATTTACCTGCTTGATTCCACCCTCAGCCCCGCCCGCCACCGCACACGCCCTGGAGCGGAGGCCCGGACGCAGGGACTCTGTGTCGTTTAGCCCTGCGTCTCCAGTGCCTGGAGCAGCGTCCTACTAATTGCACAGTATCCATCAGTAATGCCAGTGGTGCCTGTCCGTAGAAATGCAATTCGTGTTTGATGGAGATCTGGTTATTTCCCTGTGGATACTGACCAATTTGAAGTTACTAATCTAAGGAAAGCCGTACCAGTATTCCTGAGGGCCTTAGCTATGCGTGTTTCTTTGCGTGCCTTTGAACACCTTATAATACCTTACTAGTTCCCTTGTAGGTTATCTTTTAGCAACATTCACATTGATAAAGATGGATGTGAACTGAGTTTCTGAGAGAGTGTAAGCAGGCCCTGGAGAAGAAGAGGACGCAGAACGCCTGGGGATTCACAAGGCAAAGACGGCTGGAAGCCGTATGTGTAGTGATCCGGGTTAACTCCGTTTTCAAAAAAGTAAAATCATGGCTTTCATAAAAATGTAAAATGAACAAATCAACGTTTTATGTAGCTCATTAATTAACAAGGGAACTAGTAAGATGGAAAAAAACATGGAGTCTTAATTCTCATAAATCCCATTCTTCAGCTGCCAGGCACAAGAATTGCTTGCATTGCTGAGGACAGGAAACGTCACTGAGGCATCGCTGTCGCACTGTCATCAGCCCTCTAAATGTTAATCTTTATCTCTGGAAAGGCACAAAACAGACCAACCAAAAACCATAAAAAGTACATACCCCATAAAATAAAATAACCCCTGAAAAGCATCATAGATAATATCCAGCATTCCGTGAAAAGGGCATCCAGTAATCTTTCTCAAAAATCTCTCAGAATTTCCCTAAAAATACCAGGTAGGTTATGCAAGGTATAGAGGCTCACATGTTTCCAAAAGTGATGAATATTTGGTTAGAGGAAGGGGTAGTCCACTTGGTGAAGGTTGTTATCACAAGACAATTTTACATAACAAGTTAGGGAAAATCACTCTAAATTCACAAGCAGAGGAGTGATGATGAAAACAAGGCTTGAAAAGGATCATTTTAGCAGCAGCGTGTGGGATGGAGTCTTAAAGTTGGAGGAGAGGCAGAGAGAAGACAGGAAGCAAGAAGATACACTTAGAAAAATGTTCTGTAGGAATTCAACCTGGCGGAGGCCAGGTCAAGCAAACGATCCAGATAAGCTTGGGAGGAGATGGGCTTTGGGATGGAGAAAGTGACCGACTGAGGTGACCCGGAGAGAGTCAGCTCCCTTCAGAATTTTCAGAGGATACCTGATTGTGGGAGTCCTTATATTTCTAAAATGTGCAGTTGTTAATAACATTTGACAGTTTATTTCTCTGCATTTCTTTACTTTTTGACTGAACGCTAATAAGTAACTTTTGTTTTCAAGATATTGCATTTGCCTTTTATTTCAGCCTTGGACTGCTGTACAGTTTTCTTGCCTAAACTGTTTTCCTCCCCTATCATTTGAGAAAGGCTTTCATCTATAAAATATTCAAGTGTAACTACTACAGCTCTGTAAAAGCACATGTGATATCAGTTCTATGATGGATATTATTTAGAAGTTAACTATAGTATAATTTATTAATAGGCTTTCAGTAATATTTATTTAATGCCTTTTTTAAGTACAGTCTTGGATGCTAATTAAAGCTCATACAATACTTACAACAGGCTTAGAGAAAGGCAACATTTCTGTAAGCTTTTCTTTCCCAGCTTTACTGAAATATAATTGGCATATAATATTGTGTAATTTTAAGATAGTGATTATTTGTTATACCTATATATTGCAAAGTGATTATCACAATAAGGTTAGTTATGTAAGCTCTTTTTAAATCAGTAATTCAACTATACTTTGTGTGTATCTGTTTAACTGGATTTTATTGGACTGGTAAAGAAGAAAAAAACATCATGTCTTTCAATATTAGAAAGCAAAACAAATCATTCCTATCACTTAAATCCATAGCAACACATGTTTGAAGTGATGAGGTTATATTCTGATTTCACGAGAACCGAATATCAGGGAACACGCTCATCAGAATTGCAGCTGAACAACTGAAGTTTGAGCCATGGTCCTTTTACTGAGCTCGCTTTCTTCATTCACTTGGATTTTATAGAAATTAAACAGTGGTATTTTAAGAAAATGCCGTTTTTGTAACGACATATTCTAAGCAAACATACACACTCTAAAAATGCATATCCGAAGTTAACCTTTTGAAAATTCAAGCCATACTGAGGACATCATAAATGATTCACCAGTGACAGATATGCAGATAATTTTTATGACCTGAAACATGAACTGTTCTTTAGTTCTTGATTGGAGTGACTACTTTTCATTCTATTGAGCCATGAGTTTCAAAAATAAACCTTCTGCTGATAAGGGGATTTACAGAGAACAAAAAAGCCTGAGTCAACTATTTATCTGGAACCAAATTCTGTGAACTAAGCTCTGTTTAAGCAAGAGGTTTTCTAAGCAGTTCATTTATTTTAATATGGTATAAGCATTTTGGAGTTATACTGTAGCTTATGTTCACAGTGCATTGACAGAAGAAGAGGAGAAAGGCCTGGAGGTAACATTGTACGCATTCTTAGAGATAAGAATTGAGAACCTGTTAGAAGCAAAGATCCATGCCTGATGCTCTGGAGATACACGGGCCTAGTCTGCAAGGAGCTTATCCCTGTTATAGAGAGAATAAAACAAGTGCACAGATCATTATGTTATGAAAAAATATGACAGAATATTATACTATAGGAAGGCTACAAAAGCAAATGTTTTTAGAAG
Organism: Phataginus tricuspis; assembly: GCA_029783875.1. Taxonomy (NCBI): domain Eukaryota; kingdom Metazoa; phylum Chordata; class Mammalia; order Pholidota; family Manidae; genus Phataginus; species Phataginus tricuspis. The sequence continues at coordinate 2,584,313 of JAQQAC010008719.1, read as the reverse complement.
TTGCAAAGACGGAGAAAGTACATTGGTTTTCTAGGGCAATGAGAAGGACTTCATGGTATTTGAATAGAACAGCGTTCCTCAAACTTTCTACATGCATAAAAGATGCCTGAGAGCTTGTCAAAATTTAGATTTCTCCCTAGGGATTCTGATTTATGCAGTTAGCCTGCATTTCTAACCAGGACCCCAGGTGATTGAGATAAAAATGGCCCAAATACTGTGCTTTAAGAACACATAGTTAGAACCTTAAAAGATAAATAGCATTGAGAAGGCAGAGATGGAAGGAGAAAGGATGCAGATTAAAGGAATGCTAGAATAAGTAAGGAGATAGTAGGGTTTGCTGTGCTATTTGCTCTCTGTGGAATCCGCTCTCCCGCTCCAATTAGCCTATTAAAACAATGATGGCTTCTGATGAGCCATTCTACAAAATAGAGAGACCTGGAATTCAGCAATACAACAGATTCAATATCACTACCCCTAAATCATTCCTGAGTCACCCCAAAGCTGATGGAGTATGTGAAGTACTCATTAAGAAGTCCTTATGTTGCTAGGTGAGCCCATCTAAATAGTACAGAATTCCTGAAGGGGAGACATCACAGGCGACTCAGAAGGGAGACCAGCGAAGGGGAGAACTTTTTCCGGAACAAAATGCGGTGTTGTCATTTGTGGATTCGCTCTGAGCAACTGCTCTATTTTGCTGGTACCAGCCTGGCTCAATTTATCCCTGCGATCAACGGGCAGGACTTATAAACATGTGCTACTGATTTTCATGGTGGACATGAGACATCAACTGCGCTTCTCCTTTATCCAACTACAAGTGATTGGGAGATCCCTGTGTCCCATATATTTGGTCATAAGCTCAGATTCACTTATTTACATTTTACTCTCACTCACTTTACCTTACTTTACATATTGTCTGCCCTTACGTAGCATTCAACTGAAGAAAATGCTGGTCTACAAATTGGGGAGTTCCTCAGGTGAAATCCGAAATTAGGCCCCTACATGGAGGGCAAGGAGAGACAAAAGAAGGAGGCAGACCTCCCCCGAGGAAGCAAGGGAACTTATGAGGCTTGTCTTGGGGGGCAGACGCACAGGTGGACCTGCCCTCCCAGCCGCCAGAAGCTTAAGAGAATATACAGAGGTCTTAACTGGGTCCGGTCACGTGTTCAGCCCACATGGTCTAAACACCACATCACTACTTCAAAGCCGTGTCCTTGGACAGCTCCTAGTGTGGGAATGGCGGGCTGAATGTACATTCGAGGGCCAGAGGAGGGGCGAGGAGCTTCTAATTGCTTGGGTCCAGGTCACTGGTCAGCCAGAGATCACATCCTCCTGGTCGCCTCTTCCAGCAGGAAAGGACCCTAGCTCTCCTTCTCTGGGTTGGTTTATGGCTGAGCAGCAGAGGCAGGGGCTGGACTCAAGGAGAAGTGTTTTATGATTATTTTCCTATTGTCCTCACCCCAGCCTCTGATAGGTTCCCTTTCCCAGGGCAATCAGTGATCTTGCAAGGAATTCCAAAGCCATAAATGGCATTATTTTCTTGGATGGATTTATTTTTTGTGGTAATAAGGATATTATTATTATTAAAAACAATACTGCAAATGTTCTCTGTATCAAGATAATCTGAGAAGCTAGTATGCATGCATGCAAAGTGTATGTAAAGTTCCTTGAATATTAAATGAACGTGTGCTTTATCTCAGAATATCCATTAACAATAGACAAAAATCTCTTTAAAGAAACAATGTAGACTTACTTTTTAAAAAATTATACTTCTTGGTTAGTTCCGTTCTTCAACTAAGATTTCTCTCTCCCTTGTGCATTTTGCAACCTTTTGGCAGCTTTATTGTTGAAAAGCCATGGTACATTCATAATTGCACTACAGTAACATGAATTTATCTTTGGAAGGTTCCATACTATAAATGAATTTCTGTAATAGATGTGTCATGAAATAGCACCTTATTACCCTCCTCTTCTTTTACTTTCTCCACCAAGCAGGTCAAAGTCGATAACAAGTGTTACTCTAAAGCGATATTTTTGAACAAATTAAAGGAATGGAGTGAGTTTTAAAGCCTTAGCTTTGCAATATTTTTAAGTGATAAACTCTTTTTATTCTAGTGATGCTTCTAAATCCCCAAAACACTTCTTGTTCTGTACTGTTTTGCTCATACTGTTAAACCATTGGTTTCCATATTGGCACTCAGGTCATTCTCAATCAAGAAAATGGGAGTGAGAATTTATTATATTTGAAGTTGCTGTCAAGAAATGGAAAAAGATATCATCTCTACCCTTGAAGAATTTATAATCTAGTTGGGAGATAAAACATACTGATATAAAACATCAAAGTATGAAATGGACGGTATAGTCAGCAAGGACAGTCAACACTAAAAAGAGAATCTGTTCAGAGGAGAGAGGTTTCCAACTAACAAAGAGAAAAGGTACCTGTGAATAAATCAATGTCCAATGTAGATAAAATTTCCAACTGGTTTTATTTTAGTGTGTTTGAAAACACTGAGAGAGAAACAATCCACCCTACTCCTCTTTAAAAAGCTTTAGCAAGATATTAGAGCAAAAGCATTTCTTGGCCATATAGTATGCTGATAGCTGCCATTTCAATGTTTCTGAGGTAGGTAAAGTGAAGTTACCTGGAACATGAAAGTGTAAGGTTCTGTTGTTATTTTTTTATCTTTTCTAATGAATCTCTGGAGGAGGCAGTGCATAGTCTATAAACAGAGAAGTTCTCCCCAGACAAGTCCACAAAAACACAAACTAACCACTGGATTTGCACAGTTAACCAAGTGAGAAACTGCTGGCTGTTGTTAGACCTTCTGGCACAATAATATCTGGGAAACAAACAGTCCCAGTTCCTGATTTCAACACGGATCAAGAGGGCCTGATACTTACAAATAGATAGAAGATGTTACAATGGATGACAAAATCAAAATCCCAAAATTTTCACATGACAGAATTTAACAAGTACAAAAATATTAATTCCAACTTTAGTGTTCTTCTGTCTTGCTACTAGAAAGCGTAACTTGATTTTTTCTGGTTTCATTTATCCAAAGTTAGGTTTTGGCATTTCCTTTTGCACTCAAGAGAGAACACCCAGTTCCTATGTTCTCAGGCAGCTACGGAATCTTATTTGATGGTGCTGGAAGCTCATGTCACTTTCTATGGAACCAAAAGTAATAATACCACACTTCAGTCTGAATGTCTCCTCTAAATCACCAGGTATTTTTCCATATGCAACAAGATGAGAATTTTCAAACTAGCAAATTAAATAGAGTTTAAAAGATTGGAAAATGATTTTCATGTTTACTGTGGGACTGTAATTACATTTTCTTTTGCATGTGGAACTATGCTTGGTTAAAGGTCTCTTCGTTTGCTCTTGACTCTCCTCACCCCCTTCCTCCATCCACAGCACACACACACACACACACACACACACACACACACACACACACACAGTGAAAATATCTGAACTTGTAATTATTATACAAAACATTCCATTAATTTCAATTATTTTTATTCAAATATCACTGGCAAATATTGAGATGATCCAAGAACCAGAATACCAGTTGTTTGTGTAACATATGCACGATGGGCTTAAACTGTTTGTATTCCTCTTGCCACCTTTTGCATCTTGGCAGTATCTCTATCTGCTGAAGTCCACCCCCTCTTAAATATGGCAAGCCTTCTTTCCAATGCCTTTTTTGTGCTAAATTTTGGCTTGTGCCTACCTACTAATGTTGGAATGAAGCCATTCCTACCAAGATTAAGCTTTAGGACTTCTGCACAGATCTTTGCTCATTAAGCAGTTCCCTCTTTTACTTTACCCAGCAGGCAGCTGGAGCTCTTGCATAGACCTGAATTTGTCAAACATGTCTCAGTGAAGTCAGTCATTTCAGGAATTCTGATAACGTAATAAGAAGCTACTAATTTGAAAAATCTTACTCTACAGAAAAATGTCCTTTCTGCATGACAATTGGCCCAATATTAAATCATATGAAGACAATTACATATAGGGCAAAAGATGGAGAGGGAAAAAGCAAAAGTGGGACAGAGGGGATTAGGGTGGGGTGGTTTTTTTTTTTTTTGGTCAGATATGGCTCAAGAGTTCTCCAGTGAAATGATTCACTCACTACCAGCTTGCTAAGATGTTTCAGAGGTGACAATGTTTCTAGTTTCCTTTTTAGTGAAAAAAAATGATTTGTATTCCAAAATCTCCAGATCGCCAGAGATTTTAGGAAAGGAAAGCAAATCTTAACAACCCATGGGAGCCCAAGAACTAAAGGGTTGACGATGAGCACAGACACTCAAGAGCACAACCGAGCAGTTTCACCGTGCCAGAGGCCCTCTGGGTCTTGTTTGACAATCCCAAGGACTCGTGTCACTTTCTGTTATGCACAGTGAAACAGAAACCGCTCAAAACTTTCACTTACTCTTTCTGCAATATCAAGTGAAAACACAGTGTCTGCTCCTGAAGAAGGCTCCGTGCTCTGCTGGCTGATGACACAAAAGAGAAAAGGAAGGGAGAGTAGGGTACAAGAAACTGGCAAAAAAAAAAACTAGAAAAAAAGAATATTTCAGATGATAGCAGTTTATAATAATAGTTTAGGGTGTGTTTATCCCCCTGATGTAAAAATTGGAACCCATGTGTCAGCTGAGCTCCAATTTCAGGCACTTGCAGAATGAACAGCAGGAAAGAATTGTTCTATCCATCAAAGGTTCAGGCATTTGCTGGAACATCCTGCCTGCCAACAGCTCCCTTCTTTACTGCAAGGCAATATAAAAGTTGAAAAATTGTTATTTCTGATAATAGAGATAAAGATATAGTCATACTCCTTAAGACTACAGAGACAAGGATGTCAGGCAAAGTGGGTGATGGGAGGATGTCAGTGTCAGAACACAGAACATGGGCATCTAGGTGGATGTCTTTTCACTATTAAGCTAATCGAGAACATAGTTTCTTTTACTTCTGTATTTGGTGAAGAATGTCAAACAGTAGCAAGAAATTCTTAGATCTTTAAAAAATACATACTTTTGGTAACATTCTGAAACTATTACTTCAGCTAGCTGATGCTCAGTTTGGTATCTGCCACCCAGAGGTTGTTCTTAACCATGACTGTGTATTGAAAATATCTGGGCACTTTAAAAAAAATGCTGATACCCCATGCCAGAGATTCTTCTTTAATCGGATTCAGGTGTGGCCCAGGGCTCAGGATCGTTTAAAAACTATCCAGGTGAGTCTAATGTAAAGTCAGGCCAGAGAACCACTAGGCCTAGCCAGTGTGTCTTAAAATGTGGTCTAGCTGGATTGTCTCCACCAGAAACACCTACAATCCTTACTCAAGATGAAGAGGACCCCCACCCACCCAGCACTTATTAAGCAGAATCTCTAGGGTTGGGGGCCTGGCAGAATTGTTTCTTAATAAGCTCCTTCATGACTCTTAAGTGGAATTCCTGCTATCATGCCTATATAACTTAATGATCCTTTTGACAGGTTCTTTAGGTAAAACCGGCACCTATGCTCTACTCCCCCAATTCATGTTTTGCCATAGCCAGAATAATACATGATTATTCAACACAATTGTCGTCAGACAGAGAAATGAATAGACTGTATGTATGTATATATGAGATATACATCTATATATCTCCAGTGCATCTATATATATGTATATATATATACACATATACATGTCTACACTGGCAATAATAATTAATAGGAATATTTTTTATTCTGGCTTTGAGGGTCTCCCATTTCTTATTTTCACACTTATGGACGATTTCCTACAGCTCTGTGAGCAATGTGAGTAAGGCTCACCTGGGTAACCATGCAGAGTAAAATTCTAACATTCTCTGAACAATTGTTAGAAAAGGAAAAACCCAGAGACATTGAAAAATAGACTTTGAGTACTACTTATGTGCCCTGATTGTATATGTTTTATAGTTCCGTTCTTACTGAAAACTGTTCTTGAAATGCAGGGATCCTCACAGTCCGTGACATGCAGGAAGCCTATTAAGGATCAATCTGAAATGCATTTCAGGTGAAATCATTGTCACCAAAACGCATATTATTTAATTTATTCCAAAAGCATATAATTACAAGGAGACAGATTGGTATTTTTTCTTTTTTACAATATAGCATAAATACATACTTCTTTATTCTGGCTTCAGCACTGTATAGTTTTGAGAAAGTCCATGTCAAAAGTAATTTTTCATTTCTTTTCATGGACCTCTACAGTGTGTATACTCATAATTTTAAAAATGGGTTCTCAGTGATAACAGAAGAATAAAAAAGCAAAAGGCATTATTTACCTTGGCCTTATCTGCACATGTCAGAAAATTAAGACAGTGATGAATTACACATTACTGAACAAAATTTTATTATCAGGCAAAATTCAAATTTGTTCTGCTTAAAACACAGAAGACAAATTTTCTCATTTAGAAAAATCCATTTTGTTAGTGTTTGTTATAATGGGATGAAAATTTCATGTCAAATACATACTGGTTCCATTTTTACTGAATAATTTTAAAGGCATACCATAGAAAACATTTATCTGCTAAATTAACAGAGTTATTTTTTTTTAGTAAATCCTTTACTAACTTGTATTTACTAAAAGAACAGTTACTTTTTTATTCCTAAACTGTAAAATATTAGAAAGGGAAAAAGTGCTTCCGTCTGGCATATTTTAAATAAGTCTTCACTTGAGGAATGGCTTTAGGAAAATAGACTTTGTTGCTGAATGAATTCAAGGTCATTAGAAATAATTTACATAGTATTTTTAAAAGATTATCTGATGAATTCCATGGTGGCCAGAAAGCCAATTACAAAACTCAAAGGCAGAATTTCTCCTCTTGCTTCAAGTAACTGGGCAGTGCATAAGCCGCATGGTCCTAATGCGTTTTAGCTTTTTGCTCCTACTCTGTTTTCAATGACTATCAAAACATAAAGGGACTAAAATACAGCAAAGAAAAATGGCTAACGTGTTCCTATGTGGCAATGCATGGGTAGCATTTAAGAAGATAATGTTATATAGCTATTATACAATATTTTAAAAGGTAAACTACAACATTTGAAGAGAAATTCATTTGAAAAATGTTTTTGCACTTGAAAATTGGCAGATAATAAACGTATTTTAAATGAAACTGAATAACAAAAAATTAATAATGAATGTTCTTACCCGGTAGGTCATAAGTTTTGTGAAGGTGGGTAGAGACTAGGGTGCCGGAGCAAGTGTGATGTGGTTGACCTAGTAGGGGTTGAAAGGACAGCAGCTGGGTGACCATCTTAGAGAATAAATGCCCTGTACATTCAAGGCAAATGTTCTGAACCCACTGTAATACTTGCTATAAAACATTTCACTCATTTACTTACAGGACATTATAAAAATATGTGTGATTAGAAGCAAGCTGACCTGCACAGAGCTGGGTCAGAGTAGTTATCTTAAACAGTATCTACACGCAGCAGGCCAGTGGAAAATGTATCTTCAAGTAAATTAAGCATTTGCAGTCCATCTATATAGTTCTAAGTAGAAAGACAGAAATATTTCTCTGACCTCATCGTTAAGCAAAAGGGAAGTTTCAGCTAGACTGATAGGTCTCCACACACAGGACGAAGATGTAACCTTATCTTTGGTCCACTGGTGAAGAGCTTCGCGACCCTCTTTTTACTTATTTTTCATGACTTGATGGCTGGACAATCTGTCAATCACCTGTTATAGCTTAAAACCCACTCTACAGCACACTAATGTAAAAAGATTTTTTTTCTTTTCATGGACCTCTACAGTGTGTGTATTCAGAATCTTGCGGACCACGCCATGTAAGCCTGCTAAGGAATGAGTGGCGAGCCAGAATGCACTAACCAACACTTCTGTCACCTGACCCAGTGGCAATGAGGCGGGAGCTAAGCGTCTATTCAGATGTATAGACACTGGTCCGTATGGATAATCATTATGTTTCCAAGCATGTAGGAGGGATAATGACTAATTGGAACCATACGGCGTGGGTTTGCAGGGCTTTGAATCCCAGCTAGTAGCTGCCTCCTGGTATATAAACTGATCCCGACCCAGCCTCTGTCTCTTCATTGCTCAGTTGGAACTGAAAGCATTTCACAGTTATTAGATGACATCCGTAAGGTACCCGGCATTTGTAGACACTCAAATTTTTGTTCTTTACTTATATTCTAACAAATTTAACACTAACACAAAACAAAAAAAAAAATGAATTCAGATAAAAATGAAGGATTGGTCTTTTTTTTCCCCATAGTGCACTGGTACATGAACTGGGAATATCGCAAAGAGAAACATCTTCAATGCACTAGCCTAAAAGCACTAAATATTCAGAATAAAATCCCTTAAGGTGCTATGTATTGAAAATCTGGATAAGATCAGAGTGCCTACTAGAAGGGCCATTTGTTAAAAACTTACTTCAAAAATAAAACGCATACAATTACACACAGGCAGTATACTTAAAAGCAGAACATATATTTTCACCAACTGCTTATTTTTAATATTTTAAGACACTTTTAAAATTTCCTTTTCTAGGCATTGAAATAAAATTTCATAAAATTGAAAATAAAAGCTACTTGAGCATACTCTTGATAGATTTCTCCTGCATATAAACCACATTAAACAAAATATTTTACAAAAATCCCTCCTTATCAATTCAAAGCAACTGAACTGAAGGTTACTCTTACATAATTAAAAGTTGGAATTTTAGAATATTTTACAAGAACTTTTTTGTATTCAAAAGTTCACATATACATCGTAATTTGAAAAAAAATATTATTGCCTAGGATAAGAATTATTGAACTTGCTTTAAAGAATATATGATTAGTTTAAAATCAACGCATTGTGAATATACAAATAGTATGCTAAGGCCATTCTAGAAAACTACTTTTCTATAATACTTCTATATAAGTAGGTTACACATTCTTCCTGCAACTTACTGATATGATTAAATTTCTCCAACAACTTTCTGAAAGATAAATTATATCCCAATTTATTTCCAATTATAAAGTTTAAACTATGTGGTTTCTAAATGTTACATTTCTTAAATGGTACACATTTCTGTAAAACACAGTTAAGAGCTGTGAAACAACACAATGAGAATTATCCTGAAATACCATAAAAGTTTTGAGAACTAGTATAAAAAATAATACAAAATATTGTCTATAGCTAGAAAGTCTTTAGCTTCTCTACCATAGCATGTAATCACTTTTCATGTCGTCCTGGTGCCGATCGGTTCATATTCCTCTCTGTTGGTATCATTTATTGGGCTGTGAGTTCCTCTAGGCCTTATTCTCCTCTTCCTTTCTTCTCAGAAAGTGCTTTGTGAGGTAATAGGTGCTCAACAAATATTTGTTTAATTATACTGAATTCTGTCCTATATAATTAGCAGTGTCAAATAATAATAATTGAGCTGTGGTTTCTAATAACGGGGAAAAAAACGGGTGGGAATCTTAATTTCTCATATGAGCTTTTCCTACTCCTTTAATATTGGCATATGTGGTTACCTCTTGGGTGTTTTTGACTTCTTGGAAAAAAAGATTCCTTAAAAATTTTAATAGCTGGTAGGTTTTAATTAAATATATTGTAACATTCTTTAGAAATCCCTTTACTACATTTAATGCAGTACTACAGTTGCACAGAAACTGTTCCTTCATAACTTAGTTCACATAGATTTATAAACATTTCACTGAATATCATGTCCATTGATTCAGATAGATACCATTTTATCTGCGACATGACCACCTGTTACAACAGAGTTTATCAGATAAATTTGTGTGGAAAATAAAGCAAATCAGTATGTTAGGGTCATGTTTAAACAATGTCTACCAAAATATAAAAAAAAAGAAAACTATAATCAATTAGCCATATTTTTGTCCCAATATTTGGCTACTTATGCTGACCAAAGCAAATGCTGATTAACATTTTATTCAGTTGACTGATATCACATGAACTAGAAGTACAGACTTTAAAAAATAATGTAATTATTATAGATATATTTAATCACAGATTTTTTGGGTTTTTCTGTATTTGGAAAAATCTCCGACTAATGCAAGAGAGGTAGTTCAAACATGTCTTTCTATTCTAGTTGTAGGAAGGCTTTACTAAAAGCATTAGGTTATTGTATCTGTTGCCAAAATAACAACTATGTATTTAAATAGCTCATGTTTCTACTCAGAGCCTCAGTTTTCTTATCAGACTATGAGGGCTAATAAAATTTATTATGTTTTTGAAAGGAGTCATGTGAAGCATGGGTAAAACTTATTAGAAAATGAAATGCAATTATAAATACTTGGTATAATCTTAATAAGCTTGTAAGATATTGTAGTTATAATATTTATAAATTGCACTACCACAAAATCACAGTCCTAAGACATAATTATTCTAGAAAAATAATATAAACCAAACTGATTTTAGTTTCCAGCCCAAATCCATGTTATTGAAACAAGAATAAATCTAGTGTTGCAAATAATAGCCTTAGAGGTGGCACTTGTGTATTTAAAAAATCCTCAAAGATTACAAGAAAATTTTAAGGGAAAATGTAAAAATGGCAAAAATTTTTTATTTATAAGTCACCAAAACGTACTTAATAGTATGTTAAATAAATTAGTTCTTCCTAATTGAAACCAAGTTTTGCTGTTGTACATATATTGGCACAGTGAAGTTTTTAGCCTGGATGTTGGACACTTTGAACAATTTGTTATTTCATGCATATATATGATTTCTAAAACAGACCAAGAGAAAAAAGATAAAAACTCTATGTAGAAAATAGAACTTTATAACTACATTTACAGAATGTTCCAAGAGATATCATTGATCATTTTATTATTTTGAAAATATTACTATTAAAACAACTAAAAAATATTTAATCCTGATATAATCTTGAACGTTGGAAAGGATAAATCATTGAAAAATATGTAAAAGAAAAATTCCACCTCAATACCATTGATACCACGGTACTGTTGCACGAGTATTAGATGAGGTATTGACCATTGCACATAACGCACACTTAGGATTTGACACTGTAGCTGAACCAGCTGTTCAAGGCCACTAAAATACTGGAAGAGGATTAAGATTATTAACTGTGTGGAGGAAAAAAAACTGCAAAAGCCCTTCTAACTCAAATCTGGAAGTGATGATTTCTCTCAAAAGAATGTCATAACTACTAAGAATTTTCAGTAATTCACAACACAAAGCAAGACATCTACCTCTAATTTTTTATCTTCTCTGTTACGTGAACCCAGTGGTGGCACGGTACATGTTTCGGACCTGCACAGAAGTGTGACATCTATTATTGTTATGTTTCAGAATTTCTCCCTTAAGGATTTCATATATGTGATGTGCGCTAACTGAATTTCATCACCTCTGAGAGGTGCAATGATTTTTAGGTTTTATACTAAGCTTTACTGTGTCTTACTACAGCCACATAGTTCATTTAAATTTCATTTGATTTAATCAAATGATGAAAAATTTATGTATGAATATAGATACTAATTGCTACAAAGATAAAATTCAATTTTAGGTGATATTTGTTCTATGGATTAGGAAATTGCTCTTTACTACAAACTTCTAATAAATCCATAGCACTGGTTTCTAAAATACCTGGTTGTTTTCCTGGTTCTCAGTGACTACTAGAATCTATTTCTTTCAATGATTTGCAAGAAGAGTTGGTGGAGTGGAAAACTTCAAGAAAACAAAAAGTGGTCCCCAAACATTCGGCTTATGTGCAGTCATTGTATTGGTATTTTATAATGGTAAACATAAAATATGTTCATTTTGGAGCATCTAAGCAGTGTTTGGAGAGCTAGCCAACTGGGTGAGAATACCATTTAGAAGCACTTGTGTTACATAACGTGCTGCCATGAAAGGGGCTATACAAAAGGTAAAACAGAGTGGTCAAAGCCAAAGGAAGAGCTTTGCTCAAGAAAAGTAACTTTTCATCTCAGTGGATGGTACAGTCGACATCAAAGGTCATTCAATGCTACTAGACCCACATGAGGTGTGGTCGCTGAATGGGGGATTAGAGTCACACAGACCCAAAGACCAATACACAGTTTTTAACTCTCTGGATACCCAACATGAGATGGGAAAAATGAACGAGATGGAAAATAAATGCTTTCTCAGCACTGATAATTATTAAGTGCGCACAACTGTTTTATGCAATAGGAAGTTTAGCCAAAATGATGACAGAATCTATATTTAGGATGCTAGGCTACCACTTAGGAAAATTAGAAGACTTTTTTTACATAAATTTTGTTTGAATTCATTTTTATGTAGTAGAATAGACCATTGTTCAGGAAGTAGATGAAAAAAATCCATTAACAGTTGAGAAACTTAGGAAATTGTCAGGAAGGATAATATTGAGATAAATTATCTTAAGCCTTTTCAAAATCTGCATAAATTTATAAAAAGAGATAAATTTTTCTTGATCTGAAGAGATTCTTTGCACAAGTCCAGTGTACAACATACTATATACATATAGGGCTTCCCTATGTATATAAACATATGCATACACTCTCTATATGCCTTTTAAAACATATACACAGCTTTAACTCAAAGAAAATGAGTTGGCAACACAGTTATCATCGCAAGACAATCCAAGTGCTGAAATAAGTGACAGTGATCACTTGAAGGGCTATTTTACCTCTCACATGGCCCAAGACTAAGAATATGCTTCTCCTTTTACGTTTTTCTTTCACTGCAACACTGATTGTCATAGATAATCTTTGTGCTTTTGCATAATGCCCATCCTAGAGGTAACATATATTCACATACAACATTGGACACTTTAAATAAGCATGCTGGAACACAGGCAGGAACACACAACCATGCACAAAGTATTCTGAGTATGTTTTTCCAAACCGACTGCAACAGCATGCACCACTATCATATTTGGTCCTGTACAGCAAGGAATGGACAGCTGCAGCAATCATGGCTAGTTTCACTTGCAAGAGTTTCTTTAGAGAACACCCAGCAGAGAAACAAAACAGAATGAATGAAACAAAAAAAATTCCCCAAAACCAAAAATTAAAAAAAAAAATTCCTCCCACACGTTAACACTGAAAATCTGGCCATTTTGCATATAGCATATTTTCCTCATTCCACATAAAGCAGGTCTCACAAAATTCTGAGCTGAATTGTTTACAAAACACATATCAGTGTCTCAGAGCTTTTCCTAACCATTGGAAAAGCTCCTCCTGGTAAAGCATTTTCCAGCGCACATTGGCTTCAACAGTTTCCACGGCTCTTGAGAAAGAGGCAGCCGCTACTCCATCGTAGCTCTTCATGAAGTTCTTTAGCTGGAAATAAGAAATTTTTAAATGGTAAATATGCATGTCTGAAAATGAACTCATGTCCAACGTATATAAGCAAAAATCTATTTTGAGACAAAGTGCCCCAGTCACCAGAGAAAGTATATTTAATATGTGCATCAAGCTTTGTAATGAAATGCAGTGTGACAGGTCATGCCCATTAGGTGTGACGTAATTTCTTTTGGAACTGAAAGGAAAATAAAATGACATTCCAGTTTGAGTAACTCCAAACTCAGCTTATGGTTTCATAAATAAATAGTAAAGCAGACGTTGATCTTTTCATAGTAGTTAATTTCATTGTAGTTAATAAAAGATTAGTTCTAATTATGAAGCATTAACCAATGTATGAAATAGCCTTACAAACCAAATATAAGGATTAAAATTCCCTTCTTGTTTGTTGAGAAAGAATTATGCTTCATGGTCTCCAAAATAAGCAGTATGAGAGCTTGACCCTTACCTGTGCTGGCACGGAATTACCAAAGTCATTGGGTGGTGGGAAAAAAGTAATGATGCCATGAAAACTGGATGATTAGTGACATTACAATCTGAGTAACTAGATGCAGAAAGAATGAAGGACTCATTCGGCCGAGAATTAACATAAATTATAATTGTTAAATGTTTTGTCAGAATTTTAAGGATATTTTCTCTAGAGAGTTTACATACTCTGGAAATGCTCAGGGATTTCACTGCAAGATTAACTACTCGTGGTTTTCTTTCTGCGTGATATGTCTCAAGGAACTGGCAACCAGCCAGCAACTGCAATGCTAATAGATAAATGTGAAAAATCCACTTGCAACATAGTAACATTATGTGGTGTAATTAGTGTGGGGTGTGATTCATCACTTGGTGGGCACCACACAGAGGACTTGCCAACATGAAAGTGCAGGGCATCCAGATTGGCTCAGGAACAGGAGGATGAGAGGGAGGGGCATTTACCATGGAGCTAATTGTACCTTTCTGAATTAATCGAGGGACTGGCTCATTGGTCGCTTGGCTGGTTTAGGGCCGTGCTCCCTGAGATGATGCTACTTAGGACAGGGTACGTTATGCTGACATGTTTCTCAAAGCATATCCTCTACTTGCCTATAAAGCCTGTGCCCCGCAGCATTAGGGATGGATAACCGTATCTCAGAGCTATGTCCTTTACAAGACCTCAAAAGCACTATGCTCTCTAACAAACGTGTAAAATCCCAGGGCATGACAAAGATTTATCGGTGCTATCTTTAAAACTGATCCAGCATTGGACCAAATTCACATACACTAAGAGGAAGAAGAGAAAGGATGGGAATTCATGGAATATCTTTACTATCCCAGGCACTGGGTCACACACATACACCTGGAATATGCGCACACATATATAAAGGTGGTCTGATGGAAGCATTTGGATCATATATTTAAACCTTAGCTGATCAATCCAATAATTCATTGGCATTTATATGTTTATGCTCAGACTCATTTATCTGTATTCCTAAAGCAACAAATAATGCATTCTGATGTGTTTGAATTTTGTGTTTTAGTTCATTACAAAAATGTGTACATTACAGTGTATATTTGTACATGTACATTATAGTGGCATTTTACATAATATACGTCAACCAGGAAAAAAAATACATCTACTCCTAAACTAGGTTCTGCATTACTCTCTATTTTCCTGGACAGTCACTGAACATGCCAGGTAGTAATAAATGACCCTTTGGCAGTTTTGACTCTGTGGCTCTTAGCCTCTTGAGACAGCAGGCCAGCCTGAATACATGACGTAAAGCTCTCACATCCTCCTCAAAGGCAAACTACGGGTTTGAATACGAATGTTTTATTGACACAAAGACAGTAGGTCAGATTATCCTGCAAGAAAACTCTCATGAAAAATGTTAAGTGGTGGGTCTCTAAGGATTCATTTCTTAAATCACTATTTAAGTGCACTAAACACTTCCCTTGTGAGCTCAGAGAGCCTGAGGTGACTCGTGAACCTTAGGGGCAGCGTATTCATCAGAACACACCGGGCCTGCTCGCCATGGCCGACATCACCGGATCTTATCCTGTGCTCCGGCGCAGCTCTCCGGGCACACGTGGGGTCCGAGCAGCCGTCAAATTGGTCCTCAAATACGACCACAGACCCCTGCCTCACTTCAGAGGGCATGGCTAGATGGAAAGCACTTGGCATTCCAGTCTTCTTATTTCTGCAGCCCTTTGGTAGATTTTCTGCTGCTGCTGGTTTTTATTATGTTTCCTAAATATTTATGCCATCTTATGCTTTTATTTGAAAATGTCGCAAGTTCAGACATTTTTATAAATAACATTTAGTAAGATGTCAGAGTTGTTTGTGCTCCGTGTTCTTCTCAGCATAAAATCTCTAGACATGTTAATTTCTCTATTAAAAAAACATCTAGCATTAAAAAAACCTCTTATTTTAGGATACCCTAGACCCTAACCATCACATAATAAATTATTGGTAAATTAAAAAACATAATAGACTCTTAGTAGCCTATATAAATGAATTGGATTAGCTATTACCCTATTATGAGGTTTATATTCTCAGTGTTAAAACTGTAAGTGAGATGTTTGTGGCACACAGGATCTATGTTCTGTAACAGTGCTGTATATTAGATTCAAGAGACAGAAAAACGAGTACTGGAGAAGAGTGCTTAATAGACATTAGTATGAAGTAATGGCAAGGGCCTCTGAGGTTCCATAGGACTGTACTTCCATTAGTTTAAAATTAAGGAAATGGTGCAGTGTTTCATGCAGAAATACTGTTCAAATTGCCAGAGCCAGGTAATTAGAAGGAAATTTCCATTTTCAGGTACTAGGCTACAGTTTTGGGGAAGGGACCATGAAACAAAATAAGTTTCTCTATTGAATGCCCCTAAAGCTGACAAGCATTGTTAAAATCTCAAATAAGTTTTCAGTATTCATAAAAATGCTGATTTCCTTTTGATACTCCTGAACATAAGAATATGCCCTACCCGAAGGGAGCACCTTGGGCTTTCTGCTTCCAAGGCTCATTGGCTACTGGAGACCAAGACTGGGATCTCCTCAGCCTCTTTATATTTATGGAAGTGGATTATTAGCAATACAACTTAAACCCCCATCCTGCCCAGTAACAGTAGCTTCCAATCCTACAGATGATGACTAGATAATGAAAGTATGGAAAAGCCTCAGGCACCAGTTGTCAAACTAGAAAATCAGAGCAAGCCGCGGTGCGGTGGAGGGATTCATCACTGACCGTGGAGGGCCTGTGTGGGAAGTCAGCTACTTTGTGGATAGTGGAATAAAGCCACAGTGTCGTTTCAGATTTGAAATTGCACCTCCCCGTATAGGGGTGTCATGGAATATCTTAAATGGCAGTCAAATCAAGTGTAAAAAATTAAATATGCACGTGAAGTATGTAAAACAAAATGGTCAGCATATGATTAAGTCAATTAAATGTTGTTTTAAAAGATGTTTTTGCATGGCCTGGGCATTAAAAGAAGCCAGGAAAATATGAAAGACAGTCAGGGTAGAAGCTGAGGGAGAGGGAACGGGGGAGAGGCAGGAAGGGGGGGTGCGAGGGGAGGGTAGGGAAGGGGAGGGGGCAGAACCTTTCACCTCCATGTTCACTTCAATGGCTGCCCAGATTGTGACTAAATGCGTCTTTCATTCCCAAAGTATTGAATGTAAAGTCAAGAAATTAAAAATACTTCATTTAAAGACAGAGAAAATCAGAGGCGATCATTAATTGTTTTTTCTTTCTGCCTCATATGGATACGAAGGAAGTCCTTCCCATTTAGCTGCCTTTATTAAAAAATATAGTAAAACATGCACTGGGGCTTTCAAAACCGAGTTCTTTGGGGCTAGGAACACATAGCAAGGATAAAAATTGAATTTCAAATCATGACAATCAGAAACTTAGCTGAGCATAGCTTAGCTCATGGAGTGAGAGAATCCAAGGCAGAGGATGTGTCGGGATGACCCTACAAAACTGGGCCATATTAAAAGATACGCAGGGTGGTGCCGGGGCTGAGGTCTCCGGGGGAATGCTGCTCGGTGGGGCTAGATTCGTCAGTGAGAAGGGAGGAAACCAGGATTCTCAACGCCGAGTCTCAGCTCTGTGTCACAGTGGAGGCAAGGAGCCCAGGGCAAAGGTCTGGATGCTTGAAGCTCAACTCATTTTAACCAATGAAAAGTGTCTTCCTCCTACATACTTACCCCTTCCCATCCCCCACCCTTCTCTATTAGAGGCGTGACTTAATGCTCAAAAAACTACCTGGTTTAAATTTCCAGAGAAAAATGGGAATGTTACCTACTTCACAAACCAGACACTTAAAAAGTTAAGTCTATTTTCACTAATGAACTTAATTTGTGTTTGTATTAAGAAGAATTTTAAACAAACTCGTAATATATATTACCAGATCCATGCCCAGCCACACATACGAATTCATTCCATTTAACAGACTAGACAACACGAAGCACTGCTCCCTCCGGTGACCTAGTCTCTGTACAGGCCTGACCACGAAGCAGTGAGACTCAAGTTCTGTGATGCAACACAGACCTGGGTCCTGTGTGTTCCAATATGGAGTCATGACCACAGGAAAGTTTTGTATTTGGGGGTTCACACAACTAGCTGAGGAGCAGCTGATGGGATCAAAGATTTCCGGAGTGGATTTGGAGTCCCCCAGTTGAGAAACATTGTATTCAAACTTCTCATAGGCACTTAATATTTAATATGTTAGAAATACCTTTGCAAATAGTGAAGTCAAGTCTTTAGCAATGTGCATATGTATGTTTTAAAAGAGTGGGTATGAATCTGTTGGGAAAAAAATGGTTGAAATAAATGTGCAATTTCATATACTTAGAAAAGAAAAGCATTACAACTCATCTCAGAATATTTACCTCTTTGAGTTCACCTTCAGTATTAAGAAACTCTGTAACTCCACTGATAAGTTTGGAATTCATAAATAATGCCTCTCCATACCTCAAAAGATAAAAAAAAAGTCTTAATGTTAATATAGGAAGTAATTTAAAAAATACTACTATATACAGGTTTTAGAATACTTCTCAAGAGTTCCATCTGACCACTGTGTCTTGTTGCCATTAAGATCTCTGAGCAGTCAAGCTTATGTCTCTAGGGAGTTGGAGAGGGGAAACGAGCAGTGGTGACAGGACACCGTCAGATTCCCCCGACTGGCTTACAGTGTTTCTAAGAGGTCTAAGTTGTAACAAATTAAAAACAAACAACAAACCAAAAGGAGCATTCTAAAGTTAGATTTAGGAACTACTATTACATTTCAAAGGCTTGAGGAGGAAATATTTTATATCTTTTAACTTTAAAGCAACCTAGTTCACACGAAGGGAAAAGGATCCCAACAGAGGAAACAGAAAAGGAAGACACGCTTGGGCCCTGCCATCCCGTCGCACAGATCGGACCCTCGGGTCTGATCGGCCGTAACACATAGTGGCGTTCCTCTTTTTCATGCTTAGAAACTGAGCCAAGTTTCTCAAAATGCTCCCCAAAATGTTAGCATTCTTTTTCATGTGGGCATTAAAACGTCAAGTTCATTTGGATTGCATAATCCTTTTACCACAAGCATGAATTACTTGACTCATGACTCAAGACAAGGAACAATTTGTGTCGGTGAGTTGGAAAGCTTTCTCATTTTGTTGACTTGTCTCTACTGTGCCAAGGATACCCGTCTCGGGTTATCCTATTCTCAGAACGAAGAAAAGTACACTCAAAATAAGACTGACATTTTAGAAGCAAAGGTCCAACAACTGTTACAGGAGGTTTTCTCATGCTGCCCTACCTTGTGGGACCTTAAGTAATTTAGCTTTCGGAGCCTCAGTTTCTTCATCTGCAAAATGAGGCAGCTAAAATGGATGACCATCATCAATGATAACATTGAACTACTTCATGGAAAAAATTAAGTAAATAAAATAAAACGAATAGGCATTCAATAAAGGTATAAGTAATCATTAGTATTAAGGATGTGGTTACAGAAATTGCCTACTGTCCAGGAGTGAAAATAATTACTTTTCTAAGAGCATGTTGCTTATATACTTTGCTTACAGCTGTGAAAAGATGAATAGACACACTTCTTCCCTTGAAGGCATCATACAGTCTGGTACTGTAAACAGATAATTTCCATTTGTTGGGGTTAAGTGTGGTAATAATAACATTATACAGAGTTCAAATAATGCCTCTTAAGCTGTGGGGACTTGGGAAAGGCTTCTGGGAACTGATGGCACCATAGATGAGAGAGTAATTCGTAACATCAAGAAAGAAAGTTATTTTAGGCAGAGAACCAACAAACAAAGGCAGGGAACAATGTGGTGTGTGCAGACCACTAGGAGCCTTTAAGGTTAAGAGTATATAAATTGTGAAGTGGGAGAGAGCAGAATAAGAGGCGACGGGTGAGTCAGAGAACTTATCAGGGGGTTATATTTTCACTGTGGCACAGAAGAGTGGAAGTTTTACAGCAGAGAAATGTTACATTTGGGTTTCAGAGAGATTCTTGGGCAAAGGGAGGTTGTGTGTGTGTGTGTGTGTGTGTGTGTGTGTGTGTAATTATAAAGGCAGGGAGACAGGTTATACTGGTGAGAGAGGAGACCAGGGCAATGGCCACAGGGAAGAAAGGAAGAATTCAAGAAACATGAAGGAATTGTGGCGATGACACGACCTAAGCCTAATTGCTACATTTGGCAAAGGAGAGGGAAGCCATATGTAGACTTCCAGCGTCCGGCTTGAGCACTTGGGGAATGGCTTTATTACTTACTGAGAAAAGGAAGACAAGAGGAAAATGATGAGCTTAGCTTCGCAACTACACCCCTCAGTAGAGGATCCCCACGGCAACTATCTCGTGTAAAGCTTAGGTGAGATGTTCGACTCAGGGATATAGATTTCGGAATGACTGAAACCACAAGAGTAGATGGCAACTAAATATAGAGTCTGCAGGCAGGAAGGAGGACCTGGGACAGCATCCCCATGACCACAATGCCCAAGGACTGACAAAGGAGTAGGACCAGCTGAAGACGACAGTCCTGTTTGCCAAGATAAACACAGCCGTATCTGTAGACAGGCTGAAACTTCAACCTTTGTACCTTTTGATTAAAGATCATGGGCACCCAGTGAGACAAAAATAGACATTATCAGGAATCAAACTTTTTCGTAGGGGCTAAAATTATATATGCATTCCACTGAACTCCGGTCTACAAAATCACTCCCTAAAGAAACTGTGTGTATGGATAGATATTTGATACTCTTTGAAGTGAAATGCTTATATAAATTAATTTCACCATGTATCTGACTATTCCCTATATAATGTGAATGACAGCAAAGCAAGTTCTAATCTTCCAATCATTCCAGTTTCTGAGCTGAAAATATAAAAAATCCAGTATGCCTTCTAAGAACATCAGTGCTCTCCGACAATGAAATATCTGTAGATAGAAATGTGTCTTAATATGCTGCATCCATTCAGATTGAACTCCTTTGTATGAGGGCAACCAATAAAGGTGTACTTTAAAAAAAAAGTTTATCGGTTTTTAAGAGCTGGAACAGTAGCACTGCTCACTAGGGACACTGAAGCCTGAGAACAGGCAGCACCTACATGATCTATAATAAATTTAATTTTAAAATACCATAGAGATTATCAGAGCAATAAATTAGCATTTATTATAATTCATTTGAATACATATGAGATACTTTCTAAAAATGAGGCTGAAGGATTCTCACCATGAAACAAGATGTCTCAGGAATGAATTCTATAGCAAAGAGAATTATACAATGATTCCAATGTTCCTTCTCTATATCATGGTTTAATGATATTTATATTTAAATGAAATTTAAAACAATTCTATGAAGTAATCAAAATTTTCTTGTTATAAAACAATATATCTGATTCTTAATCACTTTTTTTTCTATAACATATTCATGATAACAGGAGTTTTATGATACAATTTCTTCAACCTTGGACAGTTTGATAGATTTTCCAGGAAAGTAGCACTTCGAAGCTTTTTCACTCCCCGCATTTCCACATATAATTATGGTTATCAATCATTAATACATGAATAATGATATAGAATTGTTAAAATAATTCTGAGTTTCATAGGAACCCATCTTGACTATTTTAAAGTCTATTACCTGGACTTTGGTTCTAACACAAAAAGTTGGGCCTTTCTCTCTCTTCTGTCAGCTTTAATTTACTCACTCAGGTATAAATGATTGAAACTCTTATTTCTAATTTCTACCTGGTATTTAATATCTTCCATTTATCTCTAAAAAACTTCCAGGCAAGGTCTCGGCCGTGTGGGTTCCGAGCTACGTGGATTATCACATCAATCGCGTCTTGATCCAGAACCACCTCGGAATTCAGCGACAGATTCAGAAGCCTTTAAGGAGAGAATGGAGGGGAAATGTTTAGTCCAATGACTTAAACATTTCTATAAAAGTACAGAAAGTACATGATTTGTCATATTCTTCAAAAGAATGGCGCAATGAAAACTTTCAAATTTACAAATAGAACAATTTTCTGTGTATAAAAGGGGGAAGGCCAAACTCATAGCATTTTAATTAGTATGTTAATTAAATTCTGAAAAATTTGTGGGTGGAGAAATTGCAGTTCTGGTTTGAGGATGCAAATTCACTTTTAAAATTCTTTAGAGTAAAATTCTAATTCTTTAGAGTAAATTCATTTTAGAAGGAAATATTGTCTTTTATATATTTTATATATATATATAATATATAAAATAATTAGTTCAAAACAAAGGTATATCTTTCAAGTCAACTAGCTTTAGTCATGTTAACATGGCAGTTTTCCTTAGAACTAGGAAGATATATTCTAGAGCAATTAGCATACATTCAAGAAAATAAAAACAACTTCTGCACACTTTGAAGCACACAGAGAAACTCATTATTAATAAATTTAGAAAATTAACTGACCCACCTATTTAACAGATTCCTGTCATCACTGCAAGTTAAGGCTTCCAACAATATTTTCTTCTCAGAAACTGCTGTGGTGGAGTGGAATTTCATCCATATGAATTCCCAGACATCTTCATCTAATAGCGAAACTCCTGTACAGTAGACGATGTCTCGAACATTCAGTGGTATTCTAAAGAAGCAACGATGGTCGTTTTCTGTTAATTAAAAGCTTCATAGTATTGAAAATAAAGACAGATGTAGCTTTACTACAGTCAGGGTTCAAAAACATGATTTTGTTAATCAGATTTTATGTGAAAGGGAGTAATACTATATAGTAACAATATTCAAAAATATTGGTGACTGAATTAATAAAATAATGTTTTTTAAAAACATAAGTAGTAAATTTCGAGTAACTAGAAAGTTCTTTTTCTATATGTTTATAAAAGTGATTATAAAAAATAGACTAAATTTTGACTTTGACTCCAAAATAATGTTACAGTGGGAAACTGCTAGTGGATTTCACTAGTCCTGGCTATTTATAATCTATAACCTATCTATCATATGTACTTTGCTATAGCAATCTTTTACTAAATATTTTTTCTTTTAAAATTCAGTATATTCTCCACATTTTAAAAACACAGCTCTTTGATAAGACATTCCAAGACTAAAAAAAGTTAAAAATGCACTTTTGCTTTGTACAATATTCAGTAATATAGTATTAAAATTTTTCCCTTATGATCTGAATGTGACAGATAAAAAATGCTTTCTCTGAATGACAAGAAGAAACAACCCTTTCTAAATTAGGACCTTGGTGGCTATAGTATTTGGAAAACAGGAGGAAGTGTCTGGATGACTGTCAGTAAGACGACCTTCATCTTACTTTGTTAAGCCACTAAGTTGGGCCACAGTAAGGCTATTGAGGATTGTGTATCGGGATAGTAGGTATGCATTTGTTAGAAGTATCATACAAAATTTGTGGTTGCCAGAAATGGCTAAAACGATATTTTTCTCTTTCTACAAGTAATTAGTGTTTGGAGAAAAGTTATTTTAACCTTGCTGACTGAAGCTTTGTGTGTGTGTGTAGTATTAGAAGGCAAGCATTTTGTTCATTTGTTTGATTTGTTTTGTTTTTAAAGAAACAAAAGGATATGGAGAGCAGACGGAACCAGCCAAGGGTCTCACTCCGGTCTCCTGTCTCCCTGACAGCCTTGAGCCCCCTTGAAGAAAGAACCAACAATTGTCCTTCGACAAAATGGTCGGTGAGACCTTCTTCTCCTAGCTCTGTTTATGACCAGTTTGTCACAGGGCACCCTTGAAATCACTAAGGAAAACTTTGCCAACACATTTTGAAAAATGTGTCAATCCTGGTAGATACAGCGTATGATTACGAAGGTGCCTCCATCTTTATTAACTGCAATAAGAAAGTTAAGAAATCGAGTCTTTAAATTAACAGCTAGACAAGAGGAGAAGTCTTTTCCTCCAAATATTACAGGCTACAGAGCATAACACTGTATTATTGCCATGACTTTGGCCAAGAGGTCAATATAAACATTTGCAAACAATGTCAATAATATGTCTACTGAAACCATCAACTGACCAATCAAAGCTTATTTTCTTAATGTTAGACCTAAGCTTACTTTCTAAGAGACGTTCACTGAGCTGTTAATATACCAAAGAGCACGAGGGGGACAGAGCCCACTGAGTCAGGTTTATTACTGCCTATGAGACTGGTTTCCAGTATCAGTGGTTGCACGTAGAAAAGGCATACAGAAATACAGAAAAGGAAAAAGAAAAAAGAAAAAGTACATATTAAACTATGTTCCTTAGAAATGACTTGCGTGTCATACACTCTAGTCAGTAGCAAGAGTCCGTATTTTTGTTATTCAGTAGTTACTATTGGCTGCTGAGCTAAGAATAAATGAATGAATGAATGAATAAAGAAACAATGAATAAATGGCCAGTACAAGCTCTGGATACTAGATAAAGGGGCAGCGGGCAGAAAATACCACTTTTGTGACATACTATGGCCGAGGTTACGTGTCTTATTTTATTAGTCTGTATAATAATATCTTTATATAGACTTTTTGGGGAGAGAGAACTCTATTTCTAAGAGAGGATATTTCGCCCTGCAGTGTAAGTCGAGAACCAGGACGATCTGTACATGAAGGACTTTCCTATTTTAACCATCACAGAAAGGGCTGACGACAAGGGAAATAAGATGCATCAATTTCTATTAGTGATAATTAGGTCACTGTCACTGAATTTTGATGTTTTCTTCTTCACTAAAACACCATCTGAAAGAAAGTAAAACCCACCAAAAAATTTTGAATAAAAAAATAGTGTATCCTTTGAGAGGATATCATCACCAGCCCCGGGTTTAAGCAGTGGGCTGCAGAGGCTACCAGGGCATGCGGCCTGGAATTCTCTTAGGGCCGAACTGGCCAGGGATAGCTCCTCTGTACTCTTTTTAAACTACTTTTTTTGTCAATCCGTCATCTTTGATACATATTTAATGTTGGCAAGACTGGATTTCCAACAAAGATCCATTCTTTTCACCACCATTGAAGAGATACTTGTTCAACTGCAGCCTCTGGGTGGCTTAAGGGACACAGGCTCCAGGTGTGTTTTGGGAACTGCCGTGTGGCCAGATGGTCACCCACACAGCAAGAAGAAATCTTCACTGCACCCAGCAATACAATGTTGGATGAAATAACAGATAAACAGCCCTGTAGGAATCTAACAAAAGTTGTCCTGGGCAGAAGAGGCCTTTGAGAGCAAAGCTGCCCAGAAGAGGGGCAGGTTCTGTATCGGGCGCTGCAGCCACAAAGCAAGAGAGAAGACGGGGTTTGGGTGTGCTCTGCGAGAGACCGCAGGTCACGCGTCAGGCTTGCCAGCAGCTGCCCCTTTGTGCAGAGCAGATGTGTCCCATTCGATTACTATGAAAATGGAACACACATATGTTCACAGATATAATCTGAAGCCTGTCAGTGATACATTGAAAAACAGCCCTCAGTCTCAGCTGCAAATCCCCAAACTCACAGGAAAGAAATGACTTTATTGGCAGACGCTGGGAGGTACGCACTGCTGGAGGCCCGTAAGGCTTCTTAGAAGAGCAAGGACAGAACTGATCAGCCAGAGAATACTGCTCTGGTTTCTCCTCTTCTCCAACCCCATCCATTCCTCATCTTCCTTACGTACCAGATAAAGAATCAACGTATAGTTCACGAGACTATTAGTACTCATCACCAAAAATAAAACAAGATCGGTGAGCACTAATATTGCCAAGGGCTTGGTTCCCAGTGATTTCCATTGTTAATGAAACCCCCTTTTGTTGCTAAATTTGTAAAGATGTTCTAATAACATTTTAGCAAAATGATTGCTCTGGGACAGTTTAAGATCTCTTTGTATAAACCAAAGTCATTAGGAACAAATGAAGAAGCTCATTTGTGTGTAAAGCATGAGCTGAACAACCCACAGCACCCATAGCTATGAACGGTACAAATAAGTCCTGTGAGATTCTTGGATCACAGAGAGAGGGCCCCTTCCCTTGAAAGTGGAAATTGTTTATAAAAATGTGATATCCCCACAGTCATTTCTCTTTAACTGCTGCCTCAGAAGTGAATCTTCTAATGGAATTTTATCATCTGGGAAGGAAAGCTGTGCTTATTTTTCTGTAGGTACGGTACACCTCATATCCATGAGCACAGAGCTAGTCTCTCCTAGCTGCCTTCGAACGAGACGAATGAGATAACGCTCAGCCAAGAGGAAATGCGTTTCTCTTTTAAGGGTACTAACACTGCAGGAATGATTACCTAATTCGTGTAAACTGTGCTAAATATTTTATTCTGTTCTCATGTCAAACAGGATCATGACAGAGTTCACTTGTATGATAAAAGTTTTGAAGTCATAAAAGTTCAGTGTATCATTTTGAAATCATTTGTTTTTGTATTTTGGTGCTATGTTTTAGCCTTCTTTACAGTGCTGAAAGCAAATGCCTGAAAACTAAATGCTCTGGGGTAGAAGTTCAAAAATTAAAGGCACGCATCTTTTAGAAAACATTTTTTACTCAGTTAAATAGTAATGATGGTGGAATGGGACTCAGATATTCAATCTGAGTAAACTGGTACTTTAGTTATTAAATAGAAAATTATGAAGTATATTGACAAATTAAGATGAATAATGAGGAAAATTCCAAAGATTTCTCAGTACTTTCTCGGCCACACTATTTTTTTTTTAAGGTAGAAAATCAGGACTCATTTAAAATAACAATTAGTATCTGGCTTAAATTAAGATAAAAATAGCAACTAAGAATGATAGCAGATTAATATTTAACGATATGGCAAAATACATTATTTAATATAAGGAAATATATTATTAAGGACAGAACATAACATATATACAACACCACTGCATTAAGTTTTAAAAAAGCAGAATGTGTATGATAGGAAGAAAGGCTGGAAGGATAAACAAGAGAATATTAGTAACGCTTGCCTCTGGGTTTGCGGCTAATGCTTAAGTAGTCTTTCTTCTTTTAACTCATGTTTCAAATTTAAAAATTTAATATCTTGTACAATTACTTTGGAAATAAGTGAATGTATAATTATATTGATGAAGATAAAATTCTATTACTATTTGCATCAAATGTATTCCCACATAGAAAAATGCTATTGAATAATATGTAGAAATAATTCTGATGATACAGTTAAAGTATCTCCTGGAGGAAAATTATACTAGCCACAGGAAAAAAGAATCACATTATTTAAAAATACCAATGTTGATGCTTAATCAGATATGGGTGTATATCCAAGCAGGTTCTCAGTAGACCTAATTTGGCCCGTAACTGCCTCTAGGACTCGGCAATCGCAGGTCATTGCTCTGGGCTTTATGTTTTATCCTAATTGGACGGGGCTGAAGTACATGAGTTCTAAGGTCCCTTCCTGCTCTGTTAGTACAAGATTCTTTTCATTAACAATCGTATTAACATTGAAATGTGGATTTAATTATTTTCAAAGACAATGAAAAAAACTCTCAAATCACTAGACTCAGAGCACCTGTTTCTTTCAGTGGTACTACAGATGCCACTGATATAGAGGTGGTTTATCATTTAATTAATTTGTAATTAACTTGAAGTTAATTAATTCATCTGAAAGAGCGTTTGCTACTCTACTTATAAATTACAAAACAATGCCGGGTGAGGCTCCCTCATCAGCGGTCCCCATCTTGTTCTGCCTTCTAAGTAGTGGCGCTCTCACTTCAGCAGAACAGACAACCTATGACTTTAAAACACCACACTGAAAACAACTTGCACCTACAAAGGTTGACCCTGTTCATAGTGACCCCAACCCCCATCTCTCATGCCATCCCTATTTATTAGTCCCTTGGCTGCTGAGAACAAAGCCTTCTTGAATAAAACTTAAAATTGTTTAGGAGAAATGTGTGACTTTTTTGCACCTGTGTCAGTTTCCTCAACTGTAAAATGGAGATAATAATTCCTTACAGGTTTGTTACAGCAATTAAATGACATAAATGTTCATCCAGGGCTCGGCACAGCGCTTGGGGTACATCAAGGGCTCAGCACGGGCTTTATCTAAATGCTGGGCATAGCCAAGCCCAAGGGACATAGAAAATTGTCTCAACATGTGGTAATGGCATTCCTCCTCCTCATTATTTTTATTACTATCATTATTAGGTTGAGGTGGCAACAATATTCCTAGTTTCCCAAAAGAGTACTGGACTAAAAAGAAAGCAGAAATTAAGCTTTTAGACAACCTCATTAAAGTGACTAATTATTACATCTCCAGTTTAAGGCATTGCAATCAAATGCACTTTTATAATCTTACCCAC
The DNA here is from genome assembly GCA_029783875.1 of Phataginus tricuspis. NCBI lineage: Eukaryota > Metazoa > Chordata > Mammalia > Pholidota > Manidae > Phataginus > Phataginus tricuspis. Next base: position 2,556,261 of record JAQQAC010008719.1, on the reverse strand, counting down.
CTTTTACTGGTTACTTTTTAATCAAATATGCACTGAATCCCTATGCAAATCCTGGCAACCAGAAGAGCAGAATACGGTGGGAAGGGTGCAGGGAGCGCCGTGGGGTCAGCGGGGAGGACGCGCCCACAGTGCTGTCCGCCAGGCTCCCTCCTGGCAGCAGTGACGCTGCCCCGTGTCTCGGGCCACGTGCCCGCATGTGCGCTCATTCGCACTGAATCCAAAGCACAACAAAAGGGAATAGTAAAGCAAAGGAAACAAAAAAAAAAGGCAGTTCAAAAACACCCCGTGTGGCCCTTTGGACCTCAAAACACAGAGCTGAGAAAACTGGACCAACTGTATTTAAACTACTATGTTTTGACATGATGTACAATGCAGCTTCATGTTTTAATTTTGCATATTTGCAAAGAGGCATATGCTCCTCTTTCTATATGAAAGGAAAAAGGATTGCTGGGAAGCAAGGAGTCATTTTAACTCAACATTCTAATGGATCAAAAGGTTATATTTTAAGATAACTGCCCTCCTTTTAAATGAATTTTATAATTAAAATGAATGTGCTTTGAAAGGGATGGTCACTTTACTTAAGCTAAATAATATATGTGAAATTTTCTTTTAAATGTTTAGGCACCATATGTAAAATAACTATCATTTTGACCAGATGGGAAGCAAGAGGGATGGGAGGGCTAAGTATCCAGGCTGTAAGACCACTTTATTAAAATATAAGTGCTAAAGCACAAAAACAATAGAAACTAAATGACCCAGGCAACATCAAAGAGTACAAACAGGAAAAGACATCAAAGAAAAGGTAGAAAGACAGGAAAAACACAAGTGAGAAATGTACAGAGGCCCGAAAGTTCAGTGTGATGAAGATAGGCATGACAAAGACCTACAAAAAGTTAAAGGGAAAAAAGGCAAATTATTAGAGAATTTGTGACTTCACTTGTCTAAAGCTTTTCTTTGACCGGGATTTTAAACATTCTACTGAAAAGCCTAGAACACTCTTGTTTCACATTTCACAACTCAGAACCTTATGACATCTAGAATCAGTTATACCCTTAATAACTCAAAAAAATCAAACTCCTTTATAACAACGTAGAAAAAATAAGACATCTGTGATGACTCATTCTCTAACAGCAGCAGGCTGCTCATATAAATAGCTGTAAGAGCATAACGTAGTTTAAAACCTAAAGAGGTATACAGTTGTAGTAGAAGTTGTGAAATAGCTGATAAATTGCCCTATTTATAGATGCCTGTGTTAAAGACGAGATTGTTGTCTGATAGTCACATGCCTAGTATCCATTCTGCTCAAGGAATCCGCTCTCCCCTGATCCCTGAATATATAAGCTTGTTCTTCACTGAGCTCTGTCAAAGCACTGTAAATCTAAGTGCCTGCTCTGATATGAAGTGTGTGTGTGTATGTGTATAACAGTGTCTGAATCACAGTGATTGGGAATCAGGACTTTAGGTTAACTACGACGTTGAAAGATAATGATGGAAATGACACATTATTATGAGAGCGAATCTGTAAGCATTGTTCTCATTCAAATCATGACCCAGGCTTGAGTGTTTATGAAAACCCCACTGGATGACACTGGGCTCCACCTTGACAAATAACTCAGGTTGTCCAGGAATAATTTACAGCAACAGTCACTGCCTTTTGTATTCTTCACACAAAGGTTGAAAATTACACAGATTTATTGTATCCATCAAAATACTACATCTACAAATGTAAAGCCCTGTGCAAATGTGGTTTCCCTTCATTCCTAATGCACTGTCAAGGTCACTGCAGTTAATAAGGCTGATTCTCCAAACTGGGAAGAATCAACCATGGTAATTTAGTTAATTTTTAGGCATAACCACTATGCGATAGTAATGTATTTTTTTTCTCACTTGAAAGACCTCCAACTAAAAATAGATTTTATTTTGGCCAAAGTAAATTTTCCTGTGTGTGTGTGTGTGTGTGTGTGTGTGTGTGTGCACATCAACCAACAATTCTGCTGGTTGTCATAGTTTTAATACATTCATTACACAAGAAAAGGCTGTACTTTTAAAAATAGAGAAGCATTTTTATTCCTATCAAATCTTCCATGTTCTATGGCTTCACTGAAATATACATTGACCCTCCTGTGAAATCCGGGATAAACTTCATACACATGTATGTGTTTTAAGGAAAAAGGATAGGTAGTATTAAGTGTTATAATTTAGTTGATAATTAAAAATAGTTGTGAAGAAATCAGTTTCTGTTATATAAGGCAGTAGAAAATTACTGAAAAAGAAATCATCTGGGTTCTGGAGAAAAGGAGCATGTTAACCATTGTAAGAGTGGATGAAAAAGTTAAAAAAATAAGCTAAAAGTCATTATTTTGCATTGGAAGGCACTTGTAACAGGAAAACACGTACTTTAAAAAAGTTGGAAAAAATAGTAGGTTTTGTGAAATAACTGAAATGTATATATGCATGCAGACAGGTACTGGTTATAGCTCTGCACATGTAAGAAAAGAATGGGAAAACAGTGCCAATTAGAGCCTGAGCCATACTGTTCTGGATAAAATAAGTCACTTCAATTTTTTTTCTATTTGTCTTTTTTAATAGTCATTGAGTCATTAGAAAGCCATTAATAGTCTCAAGTCTAGAAAGAAAAAGAAAAGGAGACACTCCTTCTAAATATTTAGAACTGAAGGGATCCTGCAAAACGAGGCTGGGTTCTCTGCTGTGAATTTAAGGGGCATCTCTATATACTATTCTCTCTTCACGCCATAGACCACACCTGCATTTTCTTTTCCTACACAAAAGAGTAATAGGAGGACTGATGAAAATGATTTTGTCTGAATTTTGTGAGGAATAAGAAGAAGCTACCTTCTCCATATCTTCTCTTATTCCTCCATTTCTTGATAGAAAGCTTAAGTAAGAGTACGAAGAAGTGAGGGAAAGTTGAGTTTAACTTGCTACGTGTAGCACTCCTTGATAGTCCATCAAACCAAAAGAAAAAAAAATCCAAAATGTTGACTATAAACCAAATTTTTAATATATGACAGAGGTTAAAGGTGTGTGTATTGGTTTGTCAGGACTGTCATAACAAATTACCACAAACTTGGCAGCTTTAAATAATAGAAATTTGTTCTCTCACTGTTCTTATGGCCAGAAGTCCTGCATGAAGGGCTGCTTTCTTCTAGAGGCTCTGAAGAATCTGTTTCACGCTCTTTCCTAGGTTCCAGGGGCTCCGGCAATCCTTGGGATTCCGTGGCTTAGAAATGCATCCCCTCAGTTGTTCCCTGTCTCCACGCAGATTTCCCTGTGTCCCTCTGTGTGTGTGGCGTATGTTTGCTGTCTCATAAGACACTTGTCACACGATTAGGGTTCACCCAAAATACATGAGATGTCATCTCAAAACCCTTATTTGAATTACGTCTGCAAAGAGCCTACTCCAGATAAGGTCACATTCGCAGAGTTTAGGATTCGGACATAACTTTTAGAGGCCACTGGTCAATCCATGACAGTAGGTGCATGCGCTTATATTTTTCCTGTTATTGCCAAGAAGTTACAAGTCATCAAGGCTCTTGCTCACTTCCAGTTATTTTAAGTGCTTTATATATATATACATGTGTGTATATATATACACATATACATATATAATATTTAATATTATAAACAAATAATATTTGATCATCATTTTTCATCAACATTATAATAATGCTAAGCAAATGTTATCAGGCTATCATTAGAAAGAAGACTAATATGACCTGTTTTCCTTTTCATTTTGGGATAGAATGAATTACACGTACAAAATCAGTCCTAAGTCTTCATCACAAGGGGGAAAAAAATAAAAAGGAAATACTGATGTTGCAGAAGGAATCTTCTTGGTGCTAATCCGGTGTTTTTATTATTTGGGGAAAACGTGGAGGACATTTCTTCTTTATGGTGGTTAGTAGCATTTGCAACACACCTTACAGTCAATGAATATGAACCCATCAGTAGTACTATCTACTTTCCACGGGTAAGTAAAAAATGTTCTGGACGCTGCAAATATTTTTGTTGGTGCTTCAGCTATGGTTTAGTAAATAAACATGATTGCTCTCCTAAGTTTAATCAGCGTCGCTCCCTGGGTTGCCCGTGTAAATCCATATTTACTTAGCCCTCGTACTGTGATAAACAGACGATTAAAATAGAGCTATTCTGTAACTAATCTCTTGATGGATGACACAAAAGTGCAATAGTGTTATGCCTGAAATAGGTATAATATTAGGCAAATAATACTAGCATAATAGGAAAATTACTATTGGCAGAAATGGGGGAAAAACCAATTATACAGAAAAGAAAAAAAAAGTTAAATCAAGTCACCTTCAAAAGCTTACTTCTGTAAAAATTAAAATACCTTGAAAAAATAATATTGACTATTTGCCTCTGTGCATGGCTTAGTAATACAAATTTTTTTTAAAGTAAAATGTCAGGAAAAAGCCAAAAGTGTTGTGAAAAGGAAAACAAGTGCATGATTATTTCTGCATTTTAAACTAGAATATAAAATCGTTAATGCATTTAGATTACAAAGTAAATGTGACTGTAAGAAAATGAATAGAAATAATGCACTTACTGGAGTTATATTAGCTCTTGAGGCAATTAAAGTCCCTGCTTCACCAAAGAGTAAATTAAAAATACATCCAGATTAGTTAGTCCCTCAAGTAGGTCATACAGTCAAATATTTATCCCGTGATGGACTGAACTGAGCTAGCATGTATTGAATTCCCCAACTAGTGAGGAAAAGTGGTACTTTCAGTGTGATTACAGAGAGGCTTAGGGGAAAGAGAGAATAAAGTCCTCTTCTATATTCAGGTGCAACCACTACTTAACGAATCCTTTTTTTTTTTTTTTAGTGAAGCAGAGTAAAAGTTTTATTTAAAGTTACTTAGGAAGAAATGCAGGCGACCTCAGAGAGAGAGGAGTGCCCTGAAAGGTTGGAAAGAAAGAGTTTAAGATTAAAAGGTTACACACTTAGAAAGTGTGGGCGACCTCAGAGAGAGGACAGCGCCTACTTTACGGATCTTAACAAATGACCTCTACTTATACAAATGGTTAAGCCAGGTAATGATTACTGGATAGGAAAAAGATTTTCAGTTTAACAAAGGAATTCACAACAAGAATAACTCAGATAGAAAGCACACTCACTGTATTTCATATATTCTATGTCTTCCACATAGCTTTTCTAAAACACTCCTCTTCTAAGAGAGATCTCCTAGTGTTGGTGAAGGAACATCATCAATTAAATGGGATTTTTGCTCTTCTCGGCAAATAAAAACAAAACAAACTGATTACCTGAAAAAAAGAGCTACAAAACTTTGAGAGGATGTTCTTGGGTCAGTACCGATTCTGCTCAATCAGCTAAACTTTCTGAAAGTATCCAGACTTTAATCTTGAAAAATTATGTTGCTAAGGAAGGCCACTGTTATACACTGTTGCTTCCACTCAGCATCTCCTTTCCTTCTCTGCCTAGAGAATGTGTACCTTTCCTGGAGGCCTCAGATCAGTTGTCACTCTGCAGAGATGTCGGCCTCACCGACAGGTGTAACTGTCCTTTCCTTGTAAATCTCCTCTCTGGGTTCTCAAGACAGTTGAAATCTTATAGTACTTGCGTGGTATCTGCTTAGTCTCAATTTACCTCTTTGGACTTTAAGCTTTGGCAAGATAGAAACTGTGCCCTTTTGCTCGTCTTTGGGTCCCAGGTGCCTTTAAGCACGTCGCCTGGGACGTGGCAGGGGCTCAGGTATATTTGGTATATGAATCACATACTGTAAAGTCTGAATTAATTATATTAATGTAGACTTCTTACTATGGAAGAAGTGTGCAATATCTTATTTTAGAAAAACCACGTGACTAATGACCAGATATCTCATTACCGAAAGGTGGACTAGTGACACTGATCCGTCCGAGGAGGGATGCAGCATATTAAGTATCTTATGTCTTAGCTTTGAACAACTACAGAAGGATAAATTGATGATAAGATGTCAATGATGGTCATGGTTTTGATGGTAAGTGTGAATGATTCCAGATATTCTCAGACAACTTTCTGCTTTAAAAATTTTCATGAGCAATTGCTAAGTCTCTATGCTGGAGTTATGCAGATAATAATTCATAATGAGGTGTCTGCCCATAACTACTGAAGTATAAAGTTAAGAAGCCAGAAAGGTGATGATCTCTTAAGGTTTTTATCCAAGCATATGTTAGAAGTAAACAAAAATACGTGCCCTCGAGTTTTGTGATGGAAAAACTCGCTCAAAGTACTTTATAAATCTGCACTGCAAACAGTAAAGTAAGTGCTTTACTCTATTTTTTTCTCCCTCATCTCAATGGGTCTGTTAGAAAGGCCGTTTAGAGTAGAATTCAAAGAGTATGCATGAGGCTCTGTACTAACAGGCTTGCAACTGTGCACAGTGAGGAACAGCCAAATGAATTATAGGGTAGGATTCTGTATGACCTCACATGCAAGTAAAAATGTGAACAACTAAAAACACCTGTCAATCAGTTTTAAGCTACTTAACATAATCCACTGAGAATATAGCTACCCTTTGGAGCATACTTCTTAAATTCTTAGAAATTAAAAGTTAAATAATTTCTGATATTCTAATGAAAAAAAGCAGTTTCTATGCCAGGCTTTAGTAGGAAGTAAAGTGTTACATAACTTTACTTGTAAAAGCAGTATTGACTGATGTAGAAAAATACTGCTTTGAGTAAAATATCTAAATATGTGAGAAAATCATGAAAACAATTTTGAAAACAAGATATAAACCGCCTATTTTATAATGCAAAAGAGTTCAAGTAGTTGTATTTTTAATGGGAAATGAGTCAAAGTAAAATTAAGAATTCTATAATTCCTGAGGACATCTAAAGAATAAATTCCAGACATAAATTCTTAGATTATATACCATTTTTTACTTCTCTCTATCTATAGCTAGAGCTATATCTTTAAATAGGTAGGTAAAATTCTTTGGATTTATAGTGGAAAGGATTAATAATAAATGAAAATTGGTAGAGGAAATAAAACAACTTTTAGAACATACTGTAAATATTAAGTTTCAAGGGCCATACTTGTGCCTGGATTATTCAGTGTTCTATTGAATATATCCATTCAATGTGATTTCTCATTTCTTAGCCTTGAACCCTCTCCTTGTTATATTCTCTCCCTTAACAATCATTTTATCTGCCTCTCATTCTTTCCATTTCTATCCATATCCGGATACACCGGTCTTCAAAATGAGGTGTTCATACCTCTGGGGTAAGGGAAGACTTTTCCGGGGTACCTGCGAATATGGTAGTATCATGGCAATCAAGTTGTCCATTCTAGACTTTCACATAGATACTTCTCTCTTAGAAAGACCCTACTCCTGCTTTCTCTCACTTTCCAGCAGAAAGGCACATTTATTAAATCATCTTGAAGCTTCCGAAGGTACATTTTACTACAGCACTGAATAAAGAAAATTTTATTAATATTGGTATTGATATCTAGAAAATGAGTTTTCAAATTTTTAAAATTCTGAGCTTCCACAAAATTTGAAGAAGAGCCTAATCAAGTTGTCACGTGGTAATTAAAAATTTTTGGTGAGAGATGACTATGTGATTTTTGGCACAGAACTTGGAAAGATTTTGAAGAATTGTGTTACATTGCTGCAAAACACCTCCATTCTCACCTATTTATTTTCATGTATTATCAGCACTTTAACATAAAAAATGAACAGAATTGATGGTGAAACATCTTTTACTTTAGCAGTGAGTAATACTTACCTGTGAATATGTAAATTAATTGGGAAAAAAGGCCAATTTAATTTTTACTTTTATATTTGACATTTTTAATTTTTATGTTTTGCTTATCAATGTTTGCTATGTTTGTGTTAGCCAATATTTATACAAATAACAACTGTAATGAAAACTCAATTTAGAAAGAAAAAATTAACTGGATTTTATGATGACATGGAAAAAATGTGTGTGTCTGTATGTGTTGTGTATTTTTTATTACAGAAGAGTATGATGTGATCTAAAAAAGATTTTCAAGTAGAAGCATATTCTCTTAGAATACTCTTTGGGGAGAAGAAAAGAATAATATAAAATTTATGACTATTTTATAAGAACATAATCATATTTTTAAATGGCTAATGGTCTGTATAAAATAGCTATGGTGTTTTGATTCCACTGGATACATTTAGAGATTTTGAAGGAATTTTATTGAAAAAAATGTCTGTTTACAAGATGCTGGAAGTTAAATCTTTGCAATTACCTAAACATATGACGAACATTTTAGATACAGACTTAAAAAGCATTATTTTAGGCAATTCATAGGCATAAGGTGTGAACCCTAATGGATTATTCTAATGAATTGTCATTAGGCTTTCCTTTCTCTTACCCTTTATATCCAAACAATCATTAACTAATATTACTCTTCTTTAATCATGTTGAAATATGTCTGCTTCTCTTCATGTCCACCTGCTCTCATGGCTGGAAGGTTTCCCTTGAATTGGCTGATTTGGTCATATTCCCGTATAACAGTCTCAGACCACCACAGCTCTCTGCTTGATGGCAAATAACTGAGTTCCATTTTTAGATTTGCGTGATTATTTTGAACAGCTCCTGTCTCCCTCCTACACCGTCTCCCAGTCTGTGCCATTAATCTTTGGGGTGTTGTAAGGGCATGAACCACCCCTTTTCAATCCCAGCCAAGAACCAGGAGCCGGCATTAGTGGAAGGAAGGAATGCTGCCTTCCAAGAATGTCTAGCACAGTGCCTGACACATTATAGCTGCTTGATATATACTTATTGCATACGTGAATAAATGAATATATACCCTTTAATTTTAAAATCAAAAAAGAACCAACAGTGGACAAATTGTGAGGAAACTGTATGATGTATGTCCATGCACGACAAGGGTGAAATCGTGGGCTACAAGAGCTGATGCAGGCACAGCAGATTTGGGGACAATGCCCTCACTTTAGAAACAAGGTTGAGATTTGAAGAAGTTAACTGGCTTGTCTGAAGCCACAGCTGTCTAATGACAAAGTAGGAGCAAACCTGATTTGGACAACCCTGTCGTTTCCATTACTCCACACAGACTCCCTGCTGTGCTCAATTGTCTGCAAAATGCCTATGCTGGTAAATGAGCACTGAAATGGCAGGTCTGGCTGACATAATTTCAGCCTATGAAAATTTGTAGTAGGCTAACTTATAGTAAGAAGAGTACAAAAAGCAGTGTAAAGAACAGAGGCAACAGGACCACGGAATAGGGACAACTTGGAAACATGGACAATAAGTTAGCATCTATGTTTTAGGGGAAAAAAACACGAGGTTTCTGAAACACATATACATAAACTGTAATGGAAAGAGCCTTTTGTCCTTCCACTTTGATGTTCTCATGTAAGTAAAGCAAACATTGATGGACAGACAGCAGACACAAAGGAAAGAAACTCTTTTCACTGTGAGATAAAATGAGCTATGGCTGCTGGAGGGCCATGTGCCATAAATAGCAGCTGACTAAGGGGAGGGAGGAAAAAGTAATATTTACCTGGAGCCCAACACAGGGGAAAAGAGGAAGTGTCCTCTTGCTCCTAACCAAGAAACTCTACGGTAATATTTTGTTTTGCATTTTATGTTACAGGTCTCATCCTTCCATCCTCAAAGCTTATAAAGAGTAGGTCTAATATTGAAGGCATTCTATAAATGTTCCACAGTGTTCTATACTGTTCCTACTTCCCCCTTAAAATTCACAACCCCCATATACAAGAGTGGTCAAAACATAACAGGAGACAACCCCAAAGTTGATTGTTTTACGATATTCTACGCAAGCCAGATATTATATAGGCATTCTTTTATTTATATAACACTCACAACTTGTTTCGTTGCTAATATTGGCCTCTTTCAGATGATGAAACCAGATGATGAAACCAAGTGATTTTCCCAAGGTCATTTGGTAAAACAGCTGCAATTGGATCACTGGTGTCTCTGACTCTGAAGACAGTAGGCTGTCCCTAAACCAGTGGTTCCCAAAGTGTGGTCCCTGGACCCCAGTGTCAGCATCACCTGGGAACTATAAACACTAATTCTTGGGCCCCATTCCACCTACTGAATCTTTAAAATATTTTAAATCTTTACTATGTACTGGTTTACACCTTTAAGTTCTAGGGGTGGGGCCCAGCAAACAGTTCAACAAGTCCCCCAGTGATTCTCAGGCACGGTTGGATTCGAGGACCACAGGTGTAAGCCGCGCAGCACAGCTTGCATGAAAACTATTGCTTATGTGCACGACAGAGTACTTGAGTCCTGTTGTCCTTTTTTTTTCAATTTGCTTTGTTTTTATAATAATTTTTTAACGAACTTATGTTCTTATCTATGATCATTTGATATACCCCTCAGGATCACATGCAGTAGGGCTACAAGGCGGGGAGTCTGGGGGTGGAAACCCAGATCCACCACCTATTGTTACATAATCTGGCAAAGTATGTAACTTTTGTGAGTTTTGGATTTGTCTTATGTAAAAATGAAAATAAAAATGTCGAGATGATACATGAAAAGCACTTAACGCAATGCCTAAAATGTAATACTCAGCAAACATACTTTTCATTATGATTACCATCATCAAAGACAATAATGTTAGTAACGTTATAATTAATTGCACAAGTAGTGAAGCTTATGTATTATGCATGCTGCAAAGCTCCCAAGACGTTCTTCTACTTATAATTTTTATTATGAAATGACCTTAATTTTTCTAATTTCAAAATGAATTTACAGTTTATTTCAATTCAATAAACATTTTTGACTTCCCACAATGTAAAAGGTATTCTGTCACTTCAGGGTGTTTTTTAAGTACTGATACTAGTTATCAATTTACATGTTGGGGAATGTATATCACTAGCTATTGAATGCTTTCTAAGATTAAAACGTTGAATAATTACTCTGCACTGGTTTAAAACTTTAAATTACGCCTTTAAACATTATTTGAAAAATAATTATCACAAAATTGAGAGGCTGTCTTACTGTGGACACACATTTAATTTCACGTTAAATTATTTATTGAAAGAAAACCCCGGATTGCCATGTCATGATCTCTGTGTAGTTAACTGTACAATCTCAATAGTGCTTTAACACAGAGATTTTCAAATAAGAATTCACCTTCAATAAAAACATTACTATACTCAGTGAAGCTTAGGCCAATTATTTCTTGCTTATTTGTACCAATTAGTGAAAGAAATGATTTTCTGTCCCTCTTATTATGCTTTTTATACATACAAAAGGGCTATTGTCTTTTCTTTGGAGTAAATTTTCAAGTCTCACAGCCCTCTCTTGTAGCTTGTGTTTTCAGGATCTTTTAATCATTTGCATTGTTCTCTACCAAAGGCTTGGCAATTTGTCTCTTCTGAAATGCAGCATTCTGCTGAACTTCGTCCCCAAGTCACAGCCTAACAAGACCTGAATGTAGCTCATGTGTTTCTATGCATGACATCACCATGACAATCCAACAGACTGTAGCATCTGCATATTTTAACAGGGATCAGAATATCGGCCCATTCAACATATCATGCAGTGTAATCCTTGAATCCTTCTCTCTGCTGCTACCATCTCTCGCTTTTCATTGTGCTTTTTGGTTCCGTCATCCTTCCCTGCACCAACTTTTGCACCCAGTCCATTTTCCAGAATCCAGTGTCACTGACTGGACCTCGCTCCCCAACATATCAAGGTTGGGATGCATAGTGGCCCAGCACCCCAAAGATTTGAAATCCTTGCCGCTTCTCTGTTCTTTAGATTTATGTGTATATATAATATATGTAATATATATATATATATATCATATATATATACACAGCATCTCCTGAAATATTTTACAAGTATACCACTATATTACCTTTGTTTTTTTAAAATGGTTGTTAAGATTCCAGTTAAACAAAAGCAAGCAGACAAAGCTGGCTGGTCTGTCGCCTCCAGCACATTTAAGAAGGAATCTTGGCCTCCCCTTCCCTGACTCAGCACCAACTACAGGGTTGCATTATTGTCTGATTAGTAAGATGTCATCCAAAAAACACAGATCAGACCTCTGATCTTCACACACAGGGAGCTCAGTGAGGATCCTGTACCCTGCTGCAGGAGGTCGCCTGGGTGTGCTGGGGCACGTCATCTGGCTGCCTGAGTGTATCTTAGTAATCAGAGTTAGTTTCACTTAGCACGTTTACTTACCCAGTTACAAAACAGAGAAAAGCAGGAGAATATAAAAACGAGGAAGGAAATAACAAAAGTACCTTAAAGTGTTAGGCCTAAATGTAATTATTTCACCATGAATAAATGGCAGAGCTAACAAAACTGAGTGAGCTGCCATCTTAGGTATGAAGTTGCATTTATAAGGGAGTTATGGAAGTGATGTATTGTTGCAGTTCGCAAGTCAAACATTACTGTACTCATTAAACTACCCGTGTGCCTGGAAGCCGCCTCCACCCACCTTACATACTCAAACACAACCTCCCCCGCCTCCAGTCTGGCCTTGTCCACCCAGCAGAGTCCTACCCCCTTCACGGGGAGGAGTGTGACTCTTCCAAGGCAGCAGTCCCTCCCTCTGTGTTTGTACCTTGTCTTGTGCTTAGTTCTTGCTATTTGTCGGCAGAGCTGTATCTTCTATTAATTTTGAACTCTGCTCCTTCTCTCTGCTTTCTGGCTACCACATGGTATTGAGAATTGCTCAATATATTTTGTTAAGTGAACTGTTTTAAAAATAGCTTTTTCTCAATAGCTGTATTTCTTAAATGTGGGAAGTGATATTAGGCTTGAATACTCTAGAGAAATTATGGTAATGCAGAGGTGTAAGCCCAATTGTAATAAAGTGATATGAATATGTTAACATGGGTACATTCATTAAAGGGTTAAAAAAATTATCAGCTCTGAGAATAGGCATGTGCCTGTAGCAAGATAAAAACAAACAAAAAACAAAAGGGAAGGCAATGTAAATCACAATCTTCAAATAATGTATTTCACTCTTTTCTCTCATATGTATATACAATTATATATCTTAATAAAATTTTTGATATGTTGATTTTGCATAAATGTTTATGTTTTCATAGCCTAATTATATGTGGTTGAACTGAAGGAGATAGTAGAAAATGGGGAAAACTTTATATAACATTTTCTAGTCTCATATAATAGTTTTTAGAAGACTTAATAAAAATCATAATCATTAGTCAAAGTTTAAAAAAATGGGGATGCTTTAGTTTGAGAGAAAACTGGTGACAGATCTAATCACTGTCTTCATATATGATGGCTCAACTGAGAGATGACAGTGACAAAATGTTTTCCTTCTTAGCTCAGTATAAGACCAGAAACAATGGACTTCCAGGACAAACAGGAAAATGCTAGAGAAGGTGAGATAGTATGACAAATTACTACGTAATGCAGTGAAAGATTTCCCTCACAGATTTTTAAAGCAGGATGGCTATCCTTTGACCTTGAATCAGTGATATACTAAAATAAACCTAAAGAACCCTTGTCAAAGCAAATAACCCTTTGTTCCATTGCAGGTCACACTCCCCGTGTTTCTCTCTACTCTTGTGGAGCAAGTCCCCCTTTCAGTTGCCCATGAAGTCAGCCCAGTCACTCATGTAAGGGACAAGCCCAAGGCGGGATGTAAAACAAGATCATTTCAACCAAATTGCCCCCTAGCTTCTCATCCTGCTGACCAGAGTCTCCTTACCATAGTGGCCAAAGTTGGGAGAGGAGGGGTTATAAATTGTCCAAAGTATATAAAGAAATGGAGCATAAAGGTCCTTGGAAATATAAAAACACCTCAAAAGGTTTAGTAAGAAGTTCACGATCTTTGATTTTTTTCATGTTGAATATTATTTTCATTAACATTAACAAGTGACATTTAGGATAATACTTTTTATCAAAGGTAATTCTATTAATTTCAACCTTACAGTCTGTACTGAAATACTGCATTGTGAAATTCCAAGATAAGATATAAGTTTAAGGTCCTTGTCAAGGGTCACTAAAAGAGTAAAGATATCTTTCATAACCTTTTGTTTTCAGTTTTTAATATTAACATTTGTTATGCTACTTTATGTCATATGCTTGCTGTGGATTTATGAATAAATACCACGACCTTTGGAAAAAACCTTGGAATTTGGCCTAAATTTAATTGTTTTGTTCTCATGGGATGGCAAAGCTATCAGTATTCAAAATTAGTTAAATAAGGGCCATGACTAAGAAAGGTAGTTTAAAACTCAAAACATGCATGTAGTGTTCATGCTGTATTGCCTTGCAAGCTGTGAACCTGAAACAAAGTTTGGCGTATGTTTTCCTTGTCTTGTTTTTCTCAAGTTGATAAACGGAATGCATCCACTGAGAATCTGAAGGCAGTGTTAAATCATATCAGTGACACAGGATTTGGTTCAATTTACCTGTTCCTGTTGCTGGAAATCCAATCTGAAATAAGCGTGGATGCCTGTTGGTGACAATGCTTGTTGCCAAAACTGCACGCCAGCATGATCACTTCTCTGCGCAGTTCCCTGGGTATCACCAAAGGGGAAAAGAATTAAAATGTAGTGTTAATATCTGGGGAAGAGTCACTCATTACATAACAGTAGGTCAATAACTAGCAAAAAATACGGAAATCAGACACAGAAATCCTGTTTTGCTGAGTGAAAGATAATCAGACAGAGTAGAAGTTAAGCATACCAAAATTCTTCCCTGGAAGCAGTGCTGTAGTGAGGGGCGTGGGTCCAGATCTCAACTGTACCATAAAGGTGGATCTTAAACTAACACATGGCAAGGAAACGCGTTTGTTCTCAGTACCAGGCACTGGAACCGCGCTCAGTCCTCCCCAGGAAAGGGAAATAAAAGATGCAGAATGAAAGAAAGATGGTCACACACTGCTAAAGTTACAATGGTACCAGTAGCATGTTATTGTACAGCTCTGGGGGAAAAGAGGCGGGCAAGAAAATAAAACCGTACTCATGCTGGTAGGACGCTTGAACAAGAGATCCATTAAAATTGTTTTTCGGCCATCCAAGCTTGATGTATGTTGTTGCGACTTGCTTTAAAATATATTCCTAAATGGGAGGTTGGGGAAACAAAGATAGTATCAGTTTTGCACCTCCCCATGTTATTAAAATTATATAATAAAATTTAAATATTTTCTAATTGTACCTACTTTAAAATATCAGTAAAGTTATGGGCATGGTAATACTCTTACTATAATTTTATTCAACTTAGTATTTCAAATATAGGAAACAAGGATGAATACAATTGCAACGGTGGGAGTTTACTCTTTACTTCCTATTGAATGACTAAGCAATTTGTACTATTGAGTATTTTAGATGAAAATTTTTATAGAAAAACAAGGAAACTGTAGAGTATTGATGACACCCATGTAAAAGTATGTGTAGTTTATGAAGATGAGCACCGTATTTATGCATTTTATGTCACTAGTGCATATTTAATGCAAAATTTTTAGGTAGGCCCAGCCCAGAGCTTAGCATTGTGAACCTGACATACACAGTATACTTTTCCTTAAAAAATATGATATTTAAAAGTCACCAATTCAGTTAATGATATCTTTAAATATCAGTGGCAATGTAAAATATGCTCTCCTCACTTTAATATGGTCCTTGAATTGTGTCAAGGGACCCTGAAATTACAGTAAAAGCAAGTCTTCACTTTACCTGAAGTTGAAGTATCTGACATAATATACTATTCTACAGTGCAAATATATACAAAAATGGATTTTACTTTCACAGAAGTTTAATATTGCAGTGTCTCTGTGTTAGGGAGAAAAGGGAAGTGGAGTAAGTCTCTGTCTAGCAGATAAAAATTATACCATAACTGTAATGACACACTTCTTTGCATGTCTGTTGTAAAGGATTAGAAAAAACAATGAATGGTCAAGCCAAGATTATTTCGATTAAAAAAAAAGATTAAAACAGAGGGTCTTTCATGTAGGCTTAGGATAAGAAGGAAAGAAGCAACTTTGATGGCCATCAGGCACTTCTGAGGGCGCTAACGAAGAGACTTCATGCCATGGCAATCTAGCCTCAAATAATTCCACATGTGCAGGTCAATTAGCAGCACCAGTATGTTGTCAGACAGTCAGACATAGGATGATTTTATAAGGTGGAGGGCAGACTCTTAAAATAACTGAAGGAAAATAAATACGGCTCAAAGGTACTAGAAGGCACAGACACATGTTCTCATGTACAAACCCTCACTGGTGATAAGAAATATAGGAATCAAAAGTTCACCAGTAATACTTAATTCCAGTCTTATTCAAAACGGTTGACGAATTAGATCAGACGCGTTAGCAGTGCGATTCTGGTTCACCGGCTTCGCGTTTAGGAAACCTGCTCAGGTAACGTTTTGGGATGTTTGTCATGTCTTCCTGTCTGCTCGGATCATCTTTGTTTGCTCTTCTGTGTCCCCTCGGACCCAATTATGAATGGGCTCCTGCCTTAGTGTTGATCTTATCCTTGTTAATTAAGGAAGTGAATTGAATTCACTATGCCCTTTTGGATAAAAATAATGACTACGGATCTTTACTGAAACTGCCTATATTCTGTTGAGATCTGTGGGATCCCTCTGCCCAGGTTAAGTCCCTTTGTGAACACAGAGCCCTTTAACGTCTTGGGAAGTCCGTTTGAACTTTAAGGATTTGCCATGTATATTTGTTCTTAAATTCTGAGGCATTTAAGCTTAACTGACACTTTGAGGCCAGACTGAGAGCAGCTTGTATTAAATTTCTTCTTCAAGTAATTGTCATCAGTGTTGCACAGAAAGTCAGGACAAAAATGATAGCACAAATTAGAAAAGGAACTAAAAGAACTTAGTATCCATTACATGCAGTGGATAAGGAGAAAATAAGTTTGTCATCGGAAAATAAGAAAGAAGAAAATATATTTTTTTACATTGAAGACGTTGTATTTCTCCATTCGATCCAGTAATTTATCTAGAGGATAAAGGGCCCGGCTGGCAGCGTGCCAAGGAAGAAAATCCTTCTCCTCGGACAGGTATCTGATAATCTCCAGGGGAATATTCTGAGGCAGATAGCCAGCTCTGCACAGTCAAAAAAGTTCATGTTAACTATATGCACAAAAGATACATCTTATGCAAAAATGAAGATTTTACTTATGCAAATAAAAGGCAGAAATCAAGATTCATCAAAGTATAAAGAAGCCAAACTCAGTGCTATAAACATAAAGTTACTCATTTTTAAAATACAGTCCTCCTTTGGGTACCGATGTTCCTTAATATATACCAATTGGAGGGAGAAAATTCACATGGACCCAGAAATATCAGAATGCATATTCATAAAAAGGCAAGAATTGTGGAATTTGAAAAAAAATCAACTCAGGGTATTTTTCCTTCACAGACACTCTTCAGGGATCACAAGTAATCGAAAATAATCGATCACTGAAATGAAATTTCAGTTTTCAATGCATTCTCTTTACTTCTCATGTAGCTCTGGGTAATGCTATTTAATACAGATTGTTTTCAAAAGGATAATCAAATTAAGGTGGCAATTTACAGTTTTGACTGCATCTCTGTTACAATATAAGCATTTTTCAAAACTGCTTGTTTTATTTTTTAAAAATTGCTTTTTATAACACCTATGAAAATCATAGTTATGTTTTAATAGAGTCCAAACTATAAAAATGTTAAAAGAATAGATTCTTCCCATATATCATTTTCATTTCAAAATGGGTGCTGTGTCCCACTGGGCACCAATGTGTGCTTCTTTGGAAAATGTGTAGCTTTTCCAAGTTATCTGAACACATGTCCATATTTATAGAGGGTCTACCTCAAAAAAGGAGTCAAAAAGAAGTGTCTGTCTCTACTTTCCAGTAAATTGCATATGAAATCTTTGAAAAAAGCAAAGCCATAGAAATGTCAACAGTGCATTTAAGAGATGCTCTTGGCCCTCGTGTCCCTGAGGTGTACATATGGTGACTGTGTGTATTCTGCTCAGTTTGTTTTTACACGAATAATCAACCAAATGCAGACTTTAAACACAGGGAACGGGTAAATAAGAAAGCAACACAGCCTGGTCATCCCCTTTATCTACATTTCACACTACCGCTCTGCCGCATCACGGATTAGACGGAGCTTTTGGTTTCTGTGTCGCAGAAGGTGGGCAGGGAGGGAGCACCGCCCTTTCTTATGCTCAGGTAGAATAAGTTACCCGGGGTCCCTAGTCCTTACTCAAGATGACGAGCAAAAATTACTCTCCAGACCAATAGTCACTTCGAGCTTTGTTTACAAGGCTCACAATGAAACCCAAGTCTGAAGGCTGTGCTTCAGTTTTCTTTGAATTAAGAAAAGGGTGTGTGTCATTCTAATGGTTATGGATCCCCCCCGGTGTAAGATCAACCACAGTGAATGTCTGATGTAAGCTAGAGCGAGAGAATAATCCCAGATTTCCACACAACTTCAAGATTTCCCCAAATTTGTGTGATTTAGACTATACTTTGATTTGTGCTACTTTTCTTATACAGTTTCCATTTTATACATCCTTGCAAATATAGCAAGAAATTAGGCTATTGCAATAACAATTAAATAATGAACTCTTTTTGTTAGTGTAGCATCCCGATAATACAATTAAGTCAGCTTTTAAGGGTTTTTCATCCACTGAAAAATATATGCTGTAATACATTTTAATAAAAATAATGATTTGGTTGTCTGTCTTCCTTCAAAGCAACAGCTTCTAATATTTCAGATTTTCTAATTTATTTCTCCTGAACTTTAATTGCAAATATTAATTAGCATGGTGATCATAAATTTGCCACCTCTAAACTTACATAATCCACATGCCATGGGTTATATACTTTTAGGGCTGAAGAATATTTATCTGAAAACCATTATTCTTTTGTTGAAGAAACAAGAAAAATAACATATTGAAAAAAAACCTTTAGTAAATTGCTAACTTATTATGGATCTTCTATAAGTTTGGAAAATCTGGAAAGATGTTTGGATCTATTTTCTCACAGATTTAAACACACTAGTGTCACATCAGTAGCAATGTATTGTGTTTTACTTCGTGTCTACAAATGGATAGACATTATTCAGTGACCTGTGCTTTGTGAGCATTACGACTACAAATAAAAAATATGACAAATAATGTTATGGAAAGAGACTTGGTCTTGAGAAAGCCTGAAACGAGAAACAGCCTGAAACCACTAATGTTCCCCTTACAATCAGACAGATAAATTCTCTCTAAGCCTCACATTCCTTATCTGTGAAATAAGAGGGCTGATCTAGAAGACATCTTTTTCAGCTCCATTAAAAACCTTTTATTCGAACCCATTTAACTACAATTTAACCTGCCGAAAAATTATTGCAATCACATGGCAATAATTTAAGAAATTGAAAACTATATGTTGTAATTTTATATTCCCTAATTTTAGTTATTTCAAATGTATACATCTAACAGGGCTTAAATCTAGGTTTTATGAGACATTTGACATAGTGTAAAGAAAATAAAAGCAAAGTAAGCCTGATAGAATTTCCAAATGATGATGACACAAGAAAAGTATTCATTAAATAGAGAAAAGGAGCAAGTCCCGTTTTGAGTCCTTATAGCAAAAAATTGCTAAGTGCTCACCAAAACCCATGCTCTCCTCTAGTTTTAGAATAGATTACATTTCCCGTTTCCTTGGCAGTTAGGTATGGCCATGTGACTAGCCAATAGAATACCAACGTCCCTCCTACCAGGGTTAGCCTGTAGGCATCTCCCATTAGCTCTTCAATGTTCTTTCCCCTGAAACGAATCTTCCAGGGTAACGTTGGAACTCTTGGATTAAATATGGCAGAAACCCACCTGGGTCTCTGGATGACCCCATGCTGGACACAGGTTCTCACACCCGGTTCTGTTATGTGAGCAGGAAATACACTTCTATGGTTTGGGTCTATTTTTTAAAGCAGTTAACCTTCTCTAATGCGGTCCTCAAACAGATTAAGAAGCAGATTACACTCAGACTGCCCTCATTTTGTGTTACAAACGTATGCAAGTAATTACCTACTACATAATTCAATATACTTGCATTTGGCCTACCAGATCAAAATATGTAACTACACTCGATTGGACAGAGGATAATCAACTTCATTACAAAATTAAGACTTGTAAAAGATAATGTTGGTGAATAAGTTACCTAGTTTAGATATGTGTTTGTGTAATTGGCTGGTAATGATATCTGTGATTACTACTACCCATAATGCAATCAATACAGGGGAAATGTGTGGAATCTAGTGGATGCGACACTACATTAACTCAAAGCAATCGTCCCAGCAGGGAGCACACTTAGGGCCCTAAGCTGGATGCAGTTGTCCTGAATTTGCATCATCACAGGGAAATGTTGCTACCAGAATGAGGGAAAACAGCAAATTTAAAGAGTATTTCACATATAACTGTGTTTTCTTAATATTTTAAGAAGACGTTGTAAATGATATCTATCTTCTCTACTCTGGAGTGGGGGCTGGCATAAGAAATGATTTTAGAATCAAAGAAAAGACAACAGGGAAGACAGGCCGATGAGGAAAGTTAAATACATAAAAGATTGCCCATAAACAGCCACACAGCTCCTCCTCCTATCCACCCAAACCCCCAACCCACTCAAACTTCCACATACCTTTCCCTCCCCCTCCAGCTTACTGGAGCCTCCCACATAATCTTTCTTTAGGCATATAAGAGAATCTTTTTCATAAGAAGGAGATTAAAACCAGACTGTATTAGCCGATGTTGAAATGCACTGATGTTAGCTGACTTTGTTTTCACCTAATATTCAAAACCATTCTGAATTCCTGTGCGTGTTAACTCTTAAATCTACTGAGGTGGGTGGAATATACACAAACAACCTATTTTACTGTGTTTTCTTAAAAGCAATTGGCTTCTGGGTACTTGAAATTTGGGAAAAAAATTAAAAGTGCAATCATCAGATTCTTCAGAACATCATACTCCAGTTCTTGTTAACTGAATATTCATTTAAAACCAACAAATAATAATTTAATTCAAATTTATATTTAATTCAAATAAATAGCCTATTACGAATTTCACAATCTATGCAGAAGACACTATTCCCATCACTTAGGGCATAGATGTTTAAAGCAATTCCTGTAATCTTTAATTAAAGGGTTTGCTATTTTATCTATGATTCTTTGTTATTCATTATTAAAAGACTTTTATATGCTCTTTCTGGGAAGATCCTATGGCAGAGACGGGAAACTCCACTAACCCTCGGAGTACCATAGAATAAAACGGGAAACACATGGGGGGCTATCTCTGTTAGCCCGTCGTCCGTCTGCTCAGTGCCTGGAGAAAATAAAGATCTGATTCAGGCGTTGGTGAACTGTTGTCTGCCGCAGTGAAAAGGAAGTTACTCATCTGTAGCCACATAAAGTTGGAAAAGTGTGAAGTTGCACAGTAAAGAGTTACAGCCTCCTGTCTTCCTGCTCTTCTCTTCCAGGAAGCCTTCTCCCAAAACTGACAAAAGCACTTATTTTTTATTCTCACATAACAGTTTGATAACAACTCTATTCCTAATAATGCCTTATTAATTTTCCTTATTAATTCCTAATAATTCATTTATGATTAATACCATGATATTATTGTTCTCACTCACTGGACTTAGATCTTTAAGGGAATGAAGCATGCTTTATTGATCTTTTTCTCCCCACACCTAGTGCCGAGTCTAGTACAAACTAGGTACTCAATGTCCTTAAATGAAATTAAATGGCAATAATGTCACAGTACTTAAAAATAGGAGCACTTTCCAAATATATTAAACCTTAAAAAAACATATGTATTTTTTAATTAAGCATTTTCTAAAGTTAAAAGATACCAGCAGGATGGGGAATCCTATTAAAATGATATTTGTAGTGTTTTTGCTTATCTTGTTTATTAATGATATACATGATAGAAGATGAGAAGGCCATTGCTATCTAGCCAATAGCTTTGAATAAGCTAGTCTATACCAAAACAAAATAGCCAGGGAGAAAGCAGAGGCGTTATATAAACATCTTTGTTCTTTTTTCTCTGATTAGCAAACTACTTTCCTACTCTCATAGAAGCAACAGTGTTATTTTATACCATGCATTTAAATAAAGTGATGGAGGGCCTGGAAATCTCTTCCTCCTAGTCAGCAAATTGACAAAGGTGAACTGCCTGATTGCCTGGGTCCCTTCCTCAGCAAAGACTTAAGGATTAAAAATAAATCCAGAAATAATTTTTTGCAACTTATATGGTCCCAATACCACCACCAAAATCAGCCTGTCCTCTCTTTACAAAAATAAACTTGCTTCTTTATTTACAAACATAATTTCTAAAGATATCAGCCATCATATAAATCCTGAGGGTCCTCTGGGTATTTAATAATGTTCAGAAGCAAAGTCAATGTTTGACCATTAATTAGAAGAGTTTATAGAGGCTAGCTCTTTGCCCAAAAGGGGAAAAGGTCTAAATTTTATGACCAAAGTCAACTAAAAAAAAATTTTTTATTCAGGTATCATTGATATACAATCTTATGCTCAAGTTTCACATGAGCAACATTGTGGGTTACTACATTCCCCCCCTATTATCAAGTCCCAACCCACCAACCCTATTACAGTCACTGTCCATCAGCATAGTAAGATGCTATAGAGTCACTACTTGTCTTCTCTGTGCTATACTGCCTTCCCCGTGCCCACCCAATACTATGTGTTTTGGTCATAATACCCTTTAATCCTTTTATCCCTCCCTTCCAACCCACCCTCTCCAACCCCTTTCCCTTTGGTAACCACTAGTCCATTCTTGGGTTCTGTGAGTCTGCTGCTGTTTTGTTCCTTCAGTTTTTGCTTTGTTCTTATACTCCACAGATGAGTGAAATCATTTGGTACTTGTCTTTCTCCACCTGGCTTATTTCGCTGAGCATAATACATTCTAGCTCCATCCATGTTGTTGCAGAAGGTAGGATTTGTTTTCTTCTTATGGCTGAATAATATTCCACTGTGTAAATGTACCACCTCCTCTTTATCCATTCATCTACTGATGGACACTTAGGTTGCTTCCATATCTTGGCTATTGTAAATAGTGTTACTATAAACATAGGGGTGCATATGTCTTTTTGAATCTGTGATCCTGTTATCTTAGGGTAAATTCCTAGGAGTGGAATGACTGGGTCAAATGGTATTTCTACTTTTAGTGTTTTGAGGAATCTCCATATTGCTTTCCACAATGGTTGAGCTAATTTACATGCCCACCAACAGGGTAGGAGGGTTCCCCTTTCTCTGCATCCTCGCCAGCATTTGTTGTTGTCTTTTGGATGTTGGCCATTCTAACTGGTGTGAGGTGATATCTCATTGTGGTTTTAATTTGCATTTTCCTGATGATTAGCAATGTGGAACATCTTTTTATGTGCCGGTCAGCCATCAAAATTTCTTCTTTGGAGAAGTGTCTGTTCAGATCTTCTGCTGATTTTTTAATTGGGTTATTTGCTTTTTTGGTGTTGAAGTGTGTGAGCAATTTATATATTTTGGATGTTAACCCCTTATTGGATATGTCATTTATGAATATATTCTCCCACACTGTAGGATGCCTTTTTGTTTTACTGGTGGTGTCCTTTGCTGTACAGAAGCCTTTTAGTTTGATGTAGTCCCACTTGCTCATTTTTGCTTTAGTTTCCCTTGCCCAAGGAGATGTGTTCATGAAAAAGTTGCTCATGTTTATATTCAAGAGAATTTTGTATTTGTTTTCTTCTATTAGTTTTATGGTTTCATAACTTACAGTCAGCTGTTTGATCCATTTTGAGTTTACTTTTGTATATGGAGTTAGACAGTAATCCGGTTTCATTCTCTTGCATGTAGCTATCCAGTTTTACCAACACCAGTTGTTGAACAGGCTGTCATTTCTTCATAGTATATCTATGGCTCCTTTATCATATATTAATTAGCCATATATGTGGGGATTTATATCTGGGCTCTCTATTCTATTCCATTGATCTATGCATCTGTTCTTGTGCCAGTACCAAATTGTTTTGATTACTGTGGCTTTGTAGTAGAGCTTGAA
Organism: Phataginus tricuspis; assembly: GCA_029783875.1. Lineage (NCBI taxonomy): Eukaryota > Metazoa > Chordata > Mammalia > Pholidota > Manidae > Phataginus > Phataginus tricuspis. The sequence continues at coordinate 2,532,230 of JAQQAC010008719.1, read as the reverse complement.
ATTGAGGAGCATAATCCCCCCCCACTTTATTCTTCCTGCTAAGGATTGTTTTGACTATTTGGGGTCTCTTTTGGTTCAATATGAATTTTAGAACTATTTGTCTAGTTCATTGAAGAATGCTGTCAGTATTTTGATAGGGATTCATTGAATCTGTAGATTGCTTTAGGCAGGATGACCATTTTGACAATATTAATTCTTCCTACTCATGAGCATGGGATGTATTTCCATTTATTAGTGTCTCCTTTAATTTCTCTAAAGAATGTCTTGTACTTTTCAGGGTATAGGTCTCTCACTTCCTTGGTTAGTTTTATTCCTAGGTATTTTATTCTTTTTGATGCAATTGTGAATGCAGTTGTTTTCCTGATTTCTCTTTCTGCTAGTTCATCGTTAGTTTATAGGAAAGCAACAGATTTCTGTGTATTAATTTTGTATCCTGCAAATTTGCTGAATTCAGAGATTTGTTCTGGTAGTTTTGGAGTGCATTCTTTAGGGTTTTTATGTACAATATCATGTCATCTTCAAACAGGGACAGTTTAACTTCTTCCTCTCTGACCTGGATGACTTTTATTTCTTTGTGTTGTCTGATTGCCATGGCTAACACCTCCAGTACTATGTTGAATAAAAGTGGGGAGAGTGGGCATCCTTGTCGTGTTCCCAGTCTTAAAGGGAAGGCTTTCAGCTTTACACTTTTAGGTATGATGTTGGCTGTGGGTTTGTCATATATGGCCTTTATTATGTTGACATACTTGTCCTCTATACCCATTTTGTTGAGAGTTATTGTCATGAGTGTATGTTGAATCTTTTCAAATGCTTTTCCAGCCTTTATTGAGATGATCATGTGATTTTCTTCTTTCCTTTTATTGATGTAGTGGATGATGTTGATGGAATTTCGAATATTGTACCATCCCTGCATCCCTGGAATAAATCCCACCTGATCATGATGTATGATCTTTTTTATGTATTTTGAATTCAGTTTGCTCATATTTTGTTGAGTATTTTTGCATCTATGTTCATCAGGGATATTGACCTAAAATTTTCTTGTTTTGTGGTGTCTTTGTCTGGTTTTGATATTAGAGTGATGCTGGCTTCACAGAAGGAGTTTGGAAGTATTCCCTCCTCTTCTAGTTTTTGAAAAACTTCAAGGATGATGGGTATTACTTCTCTAAATGTCTGATAGTCTGATAAAGTTCGGCTGTGAAGACATGTGGTCCAGGGATTTGGCTTTTTGGCATTTTTTTGATAACCAATTCAATATCATTCCTGGTAATTGGTCTGTTCAGATTTTCTGTTTCTTCCTGGGTCAGTCTTGGATGGTTGCATTTTTCTAGAAAGTTTTCCATTTATTTTAGATTATCCCAATTTGTCAGCATATAATTTTTCATAGCTTTCTCTAATAATTCTTTGTATTTCTGTAGTGTCCTTTCTCATTTCTGATTCTGTTTATGTGTGTAGACTCTCCTTGTTTCTTGATAAGTCTGTCTAGGGGTTTATCTATTTTGTTTATTTTCTCAAAGAACCAGCTCTTGTTTTATTCTTCTTGATTTTATCTATTTCCTCTCTGATCTTTATTATGTCCCTCCTTCTACTGACTTTGGGTCTCATTTGTTCTTCTTTTTCCAGTTTCATTAGCTGTGAATTTAGACTGTTCATTTGGGATCATTCTTCTTTCTTTAAAAAGGCCTGAACTGCTATATACTTTCCTCTTAGAACTGCCTTCACTGTGTCCCACAGAAGTTGGGGCATTGAGCTGTTGTTTTCATTTGTCTGCATATATCACTTAATCTCTGTTTTAATTTGGTCGTTGATCCATTGATTATTTAGGAGCATGTTGTTAAACCTCCAGGTGTTTGTGGGCTTTTTTGTTTTCTTTGTACAATTTATTTCTAGTTTCATACCTTTGTGATGAGAAGTTGGTTGGTACAATTTCAATATTTTTTAATTTACTGAGTCTTTTTTTGTGGCCTAGTCTGCAATCTATTCTGGAAAATGTTCCATGTGCTCTTGAGAAGAATGTGTATTCTGTTGCTTTTGGCTGGAGTGTTCTGTGGATATGTTAGGTCCATCTGTTCTAATATGTTATTCAGGGCCTCTGTCTTCTTACTTATCTTCTGTCTGGTTGATCTGTCCTTTGGAGTGAATGGTGTGTTAAAGTCTCCTAAAATGAATGCATTGCATCCAATTTCACCTTTTAATTCCATTAGTATTGGTTGCATATATTTGGTTGCTCCTATGTTGGGTGCATAGATATTTATAATGGTTATATCCTCTTGTTGGACTGTCCCTTTATCATTATATAATGTCTATTTTGTCTCTTGTTACTTTCTTTGTTTTGAAGTCTATTCCAACTCCTACTTTTTTCTCCCCATTGTTTGCATGAAATCTTTTTCCATCCCTTCACTTTTAGCCTGTGTATGTCTTTGGGTTTAAAGTGAGTATCTTTTAAGCAGCATATAGATTGGTCTCTCTTTTCTATCCATTTTGTAACTCTATGTCTTTTGATTGATGCATTTGATCCATTTACATTTAGGGTGATTATCTATACATATGTACGTATTGCCATTGCAGGCTTTGGATTCGTGGTTACCAAAGGTCCAAGGGCAGCTTCTTTACTATGTAAGTCTAACTTAACTCACTTATTATGCTATTAGAAACACAATCTAAAGATTCTTTTTTATTTTCTCCCTTCTTTTTCTTCCTCCTCCACTCTTTATGTTAGGTGTCATATTCTGTACTCTGTGTATCCCTTGACTGACTTTGTAGGTAGGTGATTTAATTTTGTATTTGGTTAGTAATTCACTGGTCTACTTCTTTTACTGTGGTTTTATTTTCTCTGGTGACAGCTACTTAGCATACTTCCATCTAGAGAAGTCCCTTTAAAATCCACTGTAGAGATAGTTTGTGGGAGGTAAATTCCCTCAACATTTGCTTATCTGGGAATTGTTTAATCCATCCTTCAAATTTAAATGATAATCTTGCTGGATCAAATTTAAATGATAATCTTGCTGGATAGGGTATTCTTGGTTCCAGGCCCTTCTGTTTCATTGCACTGAATATATCATGCCATTCCCTTCTGGCTGGTTAGGTTTCTGCTAAGAAGTCTGATGATAGCCTGATGGGTTTTCCTTTGTAGGTAATCTTTTTTCTCTCTGGCTGCTTTTAATAGTCTGTCCTTGTCCTTGATCTTTGCCATTTAATTATTATATGTCTTTGTGTTGTCTTCCTTGGGTCCCTTGTGTTGGGAGATCTGTGCAGCTCCATGGCCTGAGAGACTATTTCCTTCCCCAGATTGAGGAAGTTCTCAGCAATTGCCTCCTCCAAGACACCTTCTATCCATTTTACTTTCTCTTCTTCTTCTGGTAAACCTATAATGTGAATATGGTTCCATTTGGATAGGTCGCACAGTTCTCTCAATATTCTTTCATTCCTAGAGATCCTTTTTTCTCTCTATGCCTCAGCTTCTTTGTATTCCTGTTCTCTAATTTCTATTCCATTTACCATCTCCTCTACCTCATCTCATCTGCTTTTAAATCCCTCCATTGTATGTTTCATTTCAGCTACTATAGTTTTTAATGTGTCTATCTCCCTCCTGAATTTGTCCCTTAGGGCTTGAATATTTTTCTGTAGCCCCATTAGCATGCTTAAGACTTTTTAATTATGAATTATTTTTCAGGAATAGTTGTGATTTCAGTTTCACTGAGCCCTTTTTCTGGTGTTTGAGGGATTTGGAATTGAACAAGGTTCTTTTGCCTTTTCATAATCCTATTGGATAGTGAGAAATATTAGGTGTGTGTAGGCGGCACCCTCTAGTGCCCAGAAGCTCTCCTTTTCGGAGCTGCCCAGTACCTGGAGTGATGGCAGTGGTTGAAGGCAAGAGGTGCTGGTGCCTATCCTAAGGACAGAGCTCTTTCCTGCTTCCCTGGTGCAGTGCCTGCCTCCACTGTCAGGGCCAGCGAGCCATGCACAGAGAGCAGCCTCTGCATGAGCCATGTAGTTGCTGTAGGCAGGGCTGCCCTCTGGCTGGTCTGGAACGATGGCGGGGGCAGTGGGTTTGTGCACATGTGCTGGCAGGGATGGAGCGCCAGGCTGCTTATTGAGGTTGGACCCCCTCAGGGCTGCTTTGCCAGCCATGGGGATAGAGCACCTGAATCTCCTGAAAGTGCCCAACCTGCTGAGGTAAGTGTGCTGGGAGGATTGTCTCCAACTGTTCCTTCTCCTGAATCCTTGCCCCTTTAGCAGTCCTCTCACTGTTGGGAAGTCTTTCAAAGCATCTGCCTTTCTTTTGTCCCAGATCAGCCAGTTGTGGGAACCTGTTTGCCACAAGTGACTAGAATCTCAGTCTCTGACTTTGGTTTTCCACCCCTCTAATCTCCAGAGAACCAGGCAATGTGGATTTGTGCTCCCAGAGTAGATTTCTAGGAATGGGTATTTAGCAGACCTGGGCTTGTACTCCCTCCCTGCTCTGATTCTCTTCCTCCCACCAGTGATCTAGGGTAGGGGAGAATGCTCAGGCCCCACCGGGTCGCAGCTTTATTACTTTACCCTTTTTTTTGAGATATTCTCTTTTCCTAGATGTAGACTGGCTGGCGCAATCTTATTTCTGGTCACTCTTTTAGGAATATTTGTATTTGCTGTATTTTCATATTATATGTGGTTTGGGGAGGAGATTTCTGCCTCACTTCTCATGCCACCATCTTTTTTCCCCAACCCAAAATCAAATATTTTTTAAAGAAAAACATCTACTTAAGTACTTTAAGTCATTGTATATTGATGATATACAATTACCACCTATTGCATTATGGAAAGATGGTCTAGGTTTGTTTTGGTTCACTATCCTTAAAAACTTCAAGTTAAGTACTATCATGCCCATTTTTTTTTTAAAGAAGCTACAGTTTACAGAAGATAAGCACCTTGGCAAGCTTCTGAGTGACAGTGTCATAATTCAAAGCCAAGACTGATGAGAAAGCTCCCCTGGCTTCCACCGTATGAGGATGCCTTCCCAAACACCATTTTGAATTAAAGTTAAATGCTTTCTTTATCCCTTCCTTTAACATCTGATTACATGTCGCTATCAAAGTACTCACCACGTTAAACCTAGTTCACAAATAAGTCCATAATGTAATCCCAAGTGCTATGAAGGGAAAGTAAGCAAGATTAGGAAAGGAAAATTATGGGGAGATGATTTAAATATGTGCCTAGGGAAGGCCTCAGGGAAGCCAGCATGAATGAGAGGACGGGCCAAGTGAATCTGGTGGGAGGGGAATCTGACCCAGGAAACAGCAGGTTTGGAGGTCATGAGACAGGAACAAATGTGGAGTGTTGGAGGGGTGAAAAAAGGTGTTTGTGGCTGGAGTGGAGTGAGCCAGGGAAGAGCAGGGTATGAGTCTGCAGAGACTGGTGGCGCTAGATCATGAAGGACCTTAAACAACAGGGGCTTTGGATTGTTTTTCAATGGATGATGGTAAGTCACTGCAAGCTTTTGAGCTGGGAAACGACACGATGTGATTTAGGCTCTACAAGGGTTAGTCCACCTGCTTCGGAGAGCAAATTCAAGGACACCACGCGGTCTTCCTAGATGAAAATGAAGTGACATTATGATTTCCCAGCTGATCTTCGCCTCAACCCCCCTTATCTCTCTCTCCACAAACTATGCTTATGGGAAAAATATATACCTAATGAATGAGATTGATGACACAAAAGCAGACATAATGATTTTTTAAGATATGATATTTGTTGTAGAAATAGTTTCTGATCAGGTATCAGAAGAAAACCCAAAAGTTTATCCACGCATTATTTATTGTTGCTCAGTTGCTAAAAAACAGCATCAGATGATATGGGGCAGGTCACAGAAAGTGTTTAAGCAATGAACACATTTTAAAAGAGCATATGCAGGAAACTGTATAGAAAGCTTTGGGCTAATTAGTAGAGTTATTCCAGAATTTGAATACAGAAAATAGCCTGAAAGACAATCTGGAAAAGTATTGTCATAGCTTATGATTTCCATGAAAAATACAACGCTTAAATTTGGTATGTAATTCTGCTCACTGGACAGTGAAATTCACCAATTCTCTACAGAGCCACATGGGAGTAAAATGAATAAAAATAAATTCCTGTAGGATTTGTAGTGTGAGTTTACTGACATCAGGATATCAAATCATTAACCTAAAGGCCCATAAATTAGGGGAGCTTCTAACTTCCTATATGGCTGCTTTTTAGAGAAATGTGCTAATCATGGGAAACTGGAAAAGAGAAAAACATCACTCAGACCAGACCACTTAGAAATAACCAGGTATATCTCTATTTGTCTAATATTTATGTCAAAAGTTTTGCTTCTAATACAAATTTTATTATACTGTACATAGAAGTTTATATATTTAACTTACAATAAATTTCTATGTTATTAGGAATTCCTCATAATCATCTTTGGGTTAGTTCTAACAATATCCTGTTGGGAAGATAACTGTAGTCCACTATCATTGAGTACTTTGGATGTATACATTTTTCACTTCTTAAGTAACAGCTATGAATATCTTTGTGCCCCATGCTTTAACATATTCTGAATGATTTTCTTCAGCTGAAATACCGAAATTAGAATAATCATGCTAAAAGTTATAACATAATTTGGTTCTTGGCAAATCTGAATACATTGTTTTTAGGCTTTGTCCATCAGCAGCTGGTCTCAGACACAGGGAAAGAGGCAGACAGTTACTGGGGTGACCAACACTGACTTAACCCTTCTTGTGCCAAGTGCATTATGTCATTAAACCTTCTTGACAATCTTCTAAAGTATAGTACTACTATATGCATTTTAAAGATCAAACCTGTAACTCAGAAAGGTACCTAACTTATCCAGGGTCATATTAAAAATAAGGGTTATATTGTTATTTCAACCCAGTCTTCCTGCACAAAGCCTGGGGTATTCTCACCACTGTTCCAGGAAGGCCTGGCAAGTAATTTTGTATTCCCTCTCCCATCTTCTAGTAAAAGGAAAAAAATGAGGAGAGGATATGGGAGATACCAAGTGTGAGTAACCTATGGAGGCCTTATAAGAGAAACATAATATAATAGAATGTATGGGGAAGGAGAGAGTGATTTGTTCCATGGCTGACTTTGAAATGGAGGTTTAATGGACTCATTGTAGATATAGTTTTTAGACCTTGGTCATTTTGGGCCACTTCTGCCAGAACCACTTTCTTCACCACTGCCCCCCTTGCCCCAGGTGTTAAGAAACACTCTTAGCCCAGACTCTGACCTGGAGAGACTGGTGTTAATTAGTAGCAATATACCTGCCATGAAGAGTGTGCATCATAAAAACACTTTGATTTCAGAAATACTGTTGACAGAGGTGAAAACAATAGAGTATTAGGTTGTGGTCTAAAAAAGGAAGGGAAGGTGTATGATCTTTAATATAAATAAAAGGAAATGTTTCAAACCATAGAGAGTATTTTCTATCTCAAGACATATAGGAAAGGGAAGAATCAAGGCTATCAAAAGTGGTTTGGAGGTCCTATACTCAGACTAAGAAAGAAAGGCTGAAGGACTCAATTAATGGTGTATAGAGCAGGGAGGTAAATTGCTTCCTGGACGTAACTGCAAGGCAGACTCCTGGGCCTGGACTGTCTACCTCAATTAAAAATCTCAGCATGAAATCTAAGAACTAAGCCAATCCCAACACCGGCTTATCCATAGAGTTATCACTACATACATGGGGCCATTATCATTCCCTATGTAATTTTCTAAATATACAGCTAAGGTCTAAATTTTAGACTGACACAAAAGTCAACGATTAAACAGGAAGATACAGTCCAAAGAGTGGAGGCATTTTTGAGAAAAACACTTTTGAGAGGGCGATCTAGCCACATAAAAGACAATGACGACTCAGCTGGAAGGTTTTAGAAAAGCCTCCAAAGGTGGTAAAGGGCATCTATTAAGAACAAAAAGTGAGAGCAACCCATTTAATCTGGGCACTGCAGCCAACTTGAAGTAGCTCGCAGCCAGACTCAGAACATTTTGAGTACCAGTGAAAATCAAAGCTGCACTGTATTTAAGTTTATCAAATATACTAAATCCATGGGTCAAAATTATATTTACCTAAAAACAAAACAATGGCCACTATGATGCATTCTAGAGAACTGGCTTATTATTTTTGAAATGAAAGATATAGGGAGACAATCATGCATTTATCCTTCCTGTCTTTCCTTAAAAACTGTATCACTGAGTCACCAGACAGTAAATGAGAGCAAGTTTCTCTTGACAAAGAAACACTTTGTTTATGAATGCAGGTGGAGTGAACGAATCACCACATTGCAACCTCTAGTGCATTAATACATTTATGCATTGAACAGCAATAGCTGCAAATATAAAGAGACAGCTATTTATTTTATGTGTTCATATAGAGTCAACTTTGAAGTAAACTTGCTAAAAATTTAAATCTGTGATGGACCAATTGACAGGCAATCGAGAAGATGGAGGAGCGTGTAAAAGTGCGCACTAGGGATACAACCAGCAAATTCCAGACTCTGGGAAACTGTGTAGGACAAACAACCTCATTCTTCACCAACTAAGCTGAAAACAAAGTTTTTCAAAAGGTGAAGGAGTAAGTCCATAGTTTAAAACAGATCAAAAAGACATATCAGCCAGTCATGGAGCAGTAATATCATTTGGATCCTAATTCAAACAAGCGGTTTGAAAAAAAAGGTATTTAAGAGACAATTGGAAGAATAAACCCTTCCTAGATAGTAGATATTATTGAGGAAATGCTTTTTTAGGTTATCATGTTTAATAAATTTAGAGATACATAGTGAAAATTATTTTGATGAAATGATTTGATGGCTTGAATTCATGTCAAAATAGCATGAAAGGTTGGATGGGGGCCTGGATGGAACAAGACTCACCACGAGTTAACAACTGCTGGTAACAGAGCAATGGATACAGGGGCTTTATTATGCTCTTCTATCACTTTTTGTATATAATTGAAATTCTTCACAGGAAATAGTTGGAAAGCCAAAGCAGGAACTAGGCCCTGTTTATCTGTGAAACCCCAGTGTGCCTCACAAAGCCTTAACACTGTCTATGCTTAAAAGTATTTACTGAGTAACAAACTTCAAGGAAAGCAATGTTTCCAGTTTCAATTTTCTTTTTTACAGGATGGGAAAAATGGTATTTACTTCCCAGGTTCATTCTGGTTAAAAGACAAGAAATGGAAGAGTATTCTGTAAACTGAAAGCCGTAAGGCTCAAGAACCAGAACTAGAATCCAGCAACCACGTGTTCTGCATTTGTGTTCTGACCTTGATTCGTTCCTTACACCAAGCTGCTAAACTCATGGATAGATCCCAGCACATTCATTTTCCCCTTAGGGACAAAGTACCAAATGGTAGTGTAATTGCCAAGGGAAAATTATTACTCTGTTCTGAATTATTTCCATCATAAATCCAAAACCAGTCAAACAGGCTCTGTCTTGAAAATGACAGGGTTGCTGTACAGTGATGAGAATCCCCCATACAAGAGCCCTATAAATCCGTGAGTATCACAACCTTCTAAAGTCATTCTGACTCATGGGTTTAAATCAGGAGTGGGGACCAGGCTGGCAGCGTGTTGGTTAACACTGTGGAAACACTGAAAATGAGGGATTTGCTCAGCCATCACTTAGAGAAATATCTCATCATCTGTCTTATGTAGATTGTATAGCATGTGATAAGCATTTTGTTTTTCTTTATACATTTTCTATTGAATCAAAGGGGAAAAGAAAAGTCTTTTTCATTTACTGACAATAATCATCCATTTCTCTTAAATTCCACCTTAGCTGCTATTAGCATGCCAAAGAAACACTTTCAAGCCACAATATTGAACGATAGAAAAGGAAGAGGACACACCTTCTCTGTTTGCCACACATTTCTCCTTTTCTAATCTTAGTAAAATATTCATCTTTACTTATGGAGAAATAAAATATCTAATCTAATTCTTTATGATTTAAACTGATATTATCCTGCCTCTCAGAATATTGTACTCTATTCCAATTTAGAGTTAAAGCCACTCAACGCTATTGCAGATGAAATGTGGAAGATAAAAATACTTTTTATTACTTGTGAGATAGAAAAAAAAGTTCAAGTGTATAATATATTGTATAGAAAAAGGATTAGTATTTTGAAAAGGAAGATACCTATGCCTACTTGAAATCGCCTTTCATTAACAGGCATGTTAGTTAATCATTTGATACTTTGTTTTCCCTCAGAAGTGTGCTAAATGGTAATAAAGAAATAAAGGACAAAACGAAATGCATTTGCTCAGCCACAGAGTATAAAGTAAATGGTTGCATTGAAATGATACTATCAATCTATTAGAGATTTTGTACCCATAAAGAGTTTTGAATTTATCAGAGAGAATTTTCAACTTTTAGAATTAAAATACATTCAAATACTTATGAAATCAGCTAACAACTGTGTATTGTAATAACATAAAGTTGTCCTTTGTGAAACTAATTTGAAGACAATTTATAAACCCTCTAGGGACAGAGATTAGGGAGGGAAGTAGCTTCCTCTAATAGCTACAGAGCTTTCATATGTCTCAATTTTAGCTTCACCTTCCAGTGTACAAAACTGAAAGAAAATACACTACTTTATAGAAACATTTAATTAATCTTAGATCCCCAGACTGAAATATAAGACCTTAACTTTTCCTGAATTTTCTTTAATGCTGATGATGTTCAGATAAAACTTAGGAAAAGTAATGATAACAATGTTCTAACTCCTTAATGAGGATTAACAATTAGAGAACATTAATGGAATAGATTTACTGTGTCCTAACAGTGCCACTCGTTGATTTTAATAACAGTCCTGTGGTTAAGTCCTTGCTTATCCCTCATTACCACTTGTAGGAAGTAATTTTTTAAAGTGGAAGCATCAATGAAAATACAAAAAATGTGCTACCTAATTCAGAACAAGAATATGTTTATATTAGTTTAAAATATCAATGCAAAATATATATCTTTTATAAGAATCATATTAAAAATGTTTTATATTTGCTAAATGATCACATGTATTGTTGAAATTGAAAATGGCATAAAATTTTAGAAATTATAAATTTCTCTCAAGAGAACTACTTTTATGAAAAGAAACTTCTGGGATCTTAATTTAGTAAACATCACTATAATTATTATTTAATATACAATTGTAGTACAATAACAATTTTCACAAGAATCACATTTAATACTAAGAAGTTAGAAATTTAGGAGAAAATGAAAAAATAATAAAATCTTTTAAAGAATTTATAGAGTTTTACTCAAAAACCATGGATGATTTCATATGAACAATCTAACCTTATAACTAAAGGAACTAGAAAAAGAAAGACAAACAAAGCCTAAAATTAGTAGAAGGAGGGACATAATAAATCAGAACAGAAATAATAAAATAGAGACTAAGAAAACAATAGAAAAAAAATCACTGAAGCCAAGAGCTGGTTCTTTGAGACGATAAACAAAATAGACAAACACTTAGCCAGATTTATCAAGGAAAAAAACAGACACAAATTAACAAAATCAGAAATGAAAGAGGGGAAGCTAAAACCAACAATACCGAAATTCCAAGAATTATAAGAGAATTCTATGAAAAATAATATGCCAATTAATTGGACAACCTAGAAGATATAGATAAATTCCTAGAAACATACAATCTTCCAAGACTGACTCAGAAAGAAACATAAAACCTGAGCAGACCAATTACTAGTAATGAAACTGAACTGGTAATCAAGAAAACTCCCAACAAACAAATGTCCATGACCAGATGGCTTCACGAGTGAATCCTACCAAACATTTAAAAATAAGCTAACACCTATCCTTCTTAAAGTATTCCAAAAAATAGAAGAGGAGGGAATACTTCCAAACTCATTCTATGAGGCCTATTACTGTAAAACCAAAACCAGGCAAAGAAATGACAAAAAAAGAAAACTACAGACCAATATCCCTGATGAATGTAGATGAAAAATCCTCAACAAAATACTAGTAAAGTGAATTCAAAAATACATCAAAAGGATGACCACATTTACAAAAGGATAAAACAATGAACTAGAAGAGAGAAAAATGAAGAAAACAATTCCATTTACAGTTGTATCAGAAAGAATAAAATACCTAGGGATAAACATAAACCAGGAAGTGAAAGACCTCTACTCTGAAAAATGTATGACACTCATGAAAGAAATTAAAGAGGACACAAATAAATGGAAATCTATCCCGTTCTCATGGATAGGAAGAATTAATATTGTCAAAATGGCCATCCTGCCCTAAACAATTCACAAATGCAGTGCAATCCCTATCAAAATACCAATGGCATTTTTTCAATGAACTAGAGTAAATAATACCAAAATTTATATGGAACCACAAAACCCCCAAATAGACAAAGCAATCTTGAAAAAGAAGAACAAAGCTGGAGGTATTTCATTCCTTGATTTCAAGCTATACTACAAAGCTACAATGATTAAAACAGTATTGTACTGGCACAAGAATAGACCCATAGATCAATGGAACAGAATAGAGAGCCCAGAAATAAACCCATGCATATATGGTCAATTAATATTTGACAAAGGAGCCATCAATATACAATGGGCAAAAGACAGCCTCTTCAATAAATGGTGTTGGGAAAACGGGACAGCTATATGTAAGAAAATGAAATTACATCACTGTCTTGTACCATATACAAAAGTAAACTTGAAATGGATTAAAGATCTACATGTAAAACATAAAACCATAAAACTCTTAAAAGAAAACATAGGCAAGAATCTCATGAAAATCAGTATGAGAAATTTCTTTATGGACACCTCTCCACAGGCACGGGAAACAAAAATAAAACAAGTGGGATTATTAAACTAAAAAGCTTTTGCACAATAAAGGAAACCCTCAATTAAACAAAAAGGAAACTTACAGTATGAGAGGAAATATTTGCAAATGATGTATCAAATAAGGGGCTTATATCCAAAATATTAAAGAACTCATTCAAATCAACACCAAAAAACCCCAAAGTAATCCAATTAAAAAATGGGATAGGTCTTGAACAGACATTTTTCCAAAGAAGATATACAGATGGCCAACAGACACATGAAAAGATTCTCAATATCACTAATCAACAGGGATATGCAAATGAGATATCCCACCGGTCAGAATGCTACTATACAAAAGATAAGAAATAACAAGTGCTGGGGAGGATGTGGAGAAAAGGAAACTGTCCTACACTGTTGGTGGGAATGTAAATTGGCACAACCACCATGGAAAACAATATTGAGCATCCTCAAAAATCTAAGAATAGAAATACCATACAACCCAGCAATCAATCCTACTTCAAGGAATTTACCCTAAGAAAGCACAATCAGTAATTTGAAAAGATATATGCAAATCTATATGCATTACAGCATTATTTACAGAAGCAAAGATATGAAAGCATCCCAAATGCCCATCTATAGGTGAATGGATAATGAAGATGTGGTACATGTACACAAAGGAATATTATTCAGCTGTTAAAAAGGGAAATCCTGCTATTTGCAATAACATGGATGCCCCTAGTGGTTAATATGCTAAATGAAATAAGCCAGGCAGAGAAAGGCAAATACCATATGATTTCACTTATATGTAGAATCTAAAAAACAAAACACACAAAAAAAGAAATAGACCCATAAATACGGACAATAGACTATTGGTTATCATAAGGAGGTAGGTGGCGGGATGGGTGAAATAGGTGAAGGGGATAAAGATGTACAAATTGCAAAATATAAAATAACTTAGTCATGGGAATGGAAGTACAACATATAGAATATAACCAATAATACTGTAATATCTTGGTACGGTAGAAGGGAACTACACTTACCATGGCAAACATCTAGTAATGTATATAATTAACAAGTCACTATGTTGTACATCTGAAACCAATATAAATTATATTTCAACTTTATTCCAACAAAAAGATACCTGAAAAAAAGATTAAAATGCAAAAAAAAAAAAAGAATTTATAGAGTTTTAGAAAAATGACAGAAAACTGGGGCTCTCCATATTATTAAATATTCTTTAAAAATTTGTTACCATTTTCTTTCAAAAGGAACTCAGTTAAATAAAATAAATAATACGATTTTATAATAATATTTTTCCCTGTGTATTTCCCCACAGTTAAATCTGTATCTACTGAATCCCTAATAAGATAGATGAGGAAATCATCAGACTTACACTTGTGAATTCGTGTGTCCTCTATGGATTTTTAGTTTTTGAATTATTTCTAAATTTTCTTGGTTCAAAGATTTGCCTTCTATTTTGTAGCCTTACTTTCCTTGTTTCTTCATCCTTGGTTCTGTTTACAAGTGGATTCAAGACTAACCATCATTTCTTTCTAGTCAAAGGTAACTTGATCACATAAAAGATTTCGTATTCTATCCACTGGAATATTCTTTGTTTATAGAAACCTGAACCAGCCCCAAATTTCCATTTTCTAGGTAACTTGTTTTGTTAATCATTAAAGCCCAGAGTATTTGCCAAGATAGTTCTCAATGTTAATCCAAGTTTTTTTTCTAAAACAGAAGGTCCTCTTTCAATCTACATATTCATGTCTTTATTGTAAGAAAGTTTACTCCTTCTATATCTTCAAATTTCTTTTATACATTTGCTTTCTTCTTTTTCATATATATATTAAATGCACACACCCACATAAACACACCACATAAACACTCTTGTTTATGTTATGATTTTCATTGTTTTTTCCATGTCATTTATCTCAACTATCTCAAGCTTATTCTGCATCTCCCTGACCGTTTTCCCGAGTCTATGTATTTTTACCACTTGTAATACAGCTTTCTTTCTTTTAATGTCAGATCACTTTCACTCTTTTTATGGCTTTATCTCTTCTGATTCATTTACATGTTTTCTTTAAACTCCTGCCTCAAAAGAAAGCACATTTCTTTGCTTAAATTCTTTGAAATGACATAGATGGGAATACTGGAAATGTTTGCTTGACGTTATGGTTCTTCTGTTGTTATGATTCTTAACTATTTTTCTTACGGTATTTTTCCAGAGTTCTATGGCTTTCAGGCAGGTTTGTATTTAAATATCACTCATATTGGAAAGAGAGTCCTATTCAGTAGAAGTAGTTGCTGATAGATTGTGGCTAAAGAGCAACCATGGTGAACAGTTTAGAGCAATAGCAGTTTATATTTAGGGTTGTTATTTCAGATCTGGTTCTAATCAAATCAGTCATTCCATCTGTTTAGGGGCATATTTCTGCTCCATAGTCCGATTTTAGAATATATTGGAGAGCTGTGTGATTCATAGTTCAACCTTCTGTATTACAGGTTCTAATTGTAGTGATTTAGCATTTAATTGTTTTTCTCCAGCTGTCTCAATTAATGGTTGCCAAGACAATTGCCATATATATTTCTTCACCACCCCACCATTTATGCCCCCCGCTTCCTGCACAAACTGGGATTTTACATGTCTTCACTTTCAGGCCTGAATCTGCTTCCTGCTTTTCCATGTGGATAAACACTCAGCAATGTAACCCATCATGTCTCCAGACTTCGTTATTCTAAATAGGGCAGTCCCTTCATGAATGTGCCTTACAGTTTTATGGATTTCTGTGTCCCATAGAGGATCTGTAACTATTTTCATCTATTTTCAGAATCTTTCTCTATTTGGGTCATTAATTCATTTCATTTATCAGTCATTCTTTTTTTCTCTTTCCTTTTTCTTTTCTCGCTTTTTTTTTGTTATTGGTAGTTGGTAGGGAAACAGGGAGGTAGAAATATATATATTTCATTCTCCTCAACTGAACATCCTTAAAAAACAAAGCAGAATAAACAAAAATGGTCCCGCTCATACGGGTCCTGAGAGTGCTGTGTTGAAACGAGGACTCTCATCTACTTCTGGTGGCATAGTCACTTGGTATTTGTCAAGTATTCGGCTTGCTCTTAACCGAAGCCTTTTCTTTTTTCATCCTGAGGACGCAACCAAACTTTTCACCTGACTCCCTCAAAATTAGGTATTATCATGGAATTGATTTCTACCAAAGGAAAGTGGGCAGAAGTGATGAGGGTCTTTCCTGCATTATCATTAAAGCCTATTTGTGTTTCTCCATGCCCTGCCCCTTCTGTCTTGCTGGAATAGAGACAACCCCAAGTTGACTGAGGGGCTACTTGTTAAAGATAATAACCCCGGGTCTTGGAAGAGGTCTACTTGATAGTAAATCTTCTCAAACAGAAATACAATGCAGAGGAAGAGCCTAAGAGTCTGGCTCTCCTGTTGAAGACTGGTGAGCAACCCCAGTATGTCAAAGAAATAGAGAGGATCTGTGAACCGAGTCTCTAGAAAATAACTGTGGCAGTGAAAGGAACCTGGACCAAAGTAGGAAAGCTACTAAAGTTTTAAGAGGGCTCTGCTACTGATGATGCTATAATCATGGACTAAATAAATGTATAATTGTGTAAGACTTGAAACAACCCTCATAGGCAGGAAAGGGGATAATTAAGCTGCATGGAAGGAGTATCCAGCACTCATCTCATGTGCATCCTTGGAGGATGATGGAAAAGAGAGTGTCTCAATAGGTAGACCTAGAGAACACTAAGAAAACTGACCAGAAAGCTTGCTCAAAAGACAAAATCAGAATTTAATTAAGAAACTTATTAAATTTAAATAAGAAGCTTATTCCTAGAAGTCCTTCACAACAGCACCTGCATCTTCTATTTCCCCCTGTTTCAAATGGCAGGTTTTACTGTATCCTTGCCCACCACTGAGAATTGGTTATATGAGAGACAAGCGACTTATTAATTCACAGGTTTCCAGACTTGCTGGAGAGATCTGTGCTTCACTTGGAGACACTGGACTTTGGTTTGTATTCAGAAGATAAAATTTCAGAAGGTATTTGAATTACCAGTTGGCTGAGCAAGAATATAAAACATTTCATTTATTAAAATACATTAGCACTTCATTTATTAAAAAGGAAAAAAAAACAGATGGCAATCCAACTTCTTATATTTTATCAGGTAAAGTTTTCTTTAGGATTTCTAATATAACAAAGCAGTATAAGAATTTAGCTGGGACATTTGGAAACCAGAAGTAGGACAATGTTGATTCTGACTAAATATAGAGTTATGATTACTGATATTAGGGGTCAACCAATGTAATTATTCTTTTTTTTCACCACATCCTAGGTATGTTACACAACTCATTTTTGAAAGAAAGAATTGGTTAAGTACACTTAATTTTCGGGGGGGATAATTAAATAAGTATTAGCTGGTAATTTCCTTAGGTAAATGGTGGTTTTAAGAATACTGTATTTCAAGAATAAGGAAGAGATGTAAATGATTTTTCTCTCTTTTTACCTCCTTAGTTATGGCATGTCTATTAGGAGAAATAGCACACTAGCAGCTTTAAAGAAAAGTAACACATAATTGCTATTTTAGAACATATATTAAGAAGTTTCATGTAGTTTGTATTTTAGAATACACACACACACACACACACACACACACAAAACCCTCTCTTACTTTTTCTATTCAGGGTACAAATTGCTATCAACTCATCAAATAATAGAAAAAGGACCATAAAAAATTGTTAATAGTTAGAAAGGAAAGCATTCACTGTGATACTCTAAGCATGGATCCAACAATAAGAAGCTTCAAAAGTCCTCCAGTTCAATGAGGCTTAATGGACAGACACTTGTATTTCCATCATTAGTGAGTTCCTATATGCATAGCCAGAGACACTGCATTCTCCAGACCAACAGATTATTGTCTTCCTATAGTGCTATCTCGTTAGTGATTTAATTCGGAAAAAATACGCTTTAAAACTGGATTGCATAAAAATTTTGAGCTGGTTGGTCAAAGAACATTTTGAATGGCCTTTCAGTTTTGGCAGGTCACTCTAACTAGGTAAAGCTAAAATCTGGACACCTCTTTACATCCTCTATATATTTGAAATTTGAGCAGGCTCCTTAATCCAAAATTGGGAGATTTTTCATAATGGCATGGAATTTCTTTTTTTTTAATTCAAATTTCACAAAGATGATATTTTTACTTTTTTCACTCTGATTTCTTCATGTTTTCTTTCCTTTTCTAATGCATTTGTTGCTGTCACTTTATTTTGAGATTGCTGTGAATATTATCCTGGAATGCCACCCACTATTAAAAGCTTGAGGCCCACTACTAGATAATTCTATGCGTGGCATCACTATATGGTTGGTGTGATATTATTTGTTTCCTTCCAGATGTTTTTCAAAGATCACTCTAAATTCTCAAGTGCTACCTCTTTTAGGAAGTATTAGCAGTTTTGTGAGTATACCATACAGAAGTGATCACTCCCTCCTCTAAAACATTGTTTACACATACTCTTAAACCACCTACCATTTATACTGGATAAACATTAAATACTTTAGACCAATGTATTACATTAGACAAAATCTCACATTAGATAATTGTGAGATTATCTCTCTAAATTCTAAGGCATCTGAGGACACCCCATTAAATTCTAAGGCATTTGAGGATACCCTATAAACTTTCATATGTTTATATAATATAGTGTTGCAGTAGATACCTCATAAACATTTACTTAATGAACAAATGTAGTACATATATTTCTAACTACTTGATGAAAAAATTTATTTTGTATCTGAATGTTGTTTTTAAGAGGTACCTTGCTCTCAACATATGAAGTTGCATTTAGCCAGGTATATCTGCAACTACTTTATCCATTTAATTATCAAAACTATTAAATTTAATGTTAATAAACAGCCTTATTCAAAATTACATGCTGTTTATTGGAAGGATTATTCTAGATTGCAGTGATTTTTCTTATCAAAAGAAAGCTAGTGTACGTGCCAGAATTCATCAAGCTGTGTATTAAGGTTCGTGCCTTTCATTGTATGTACCTCAATATAAAAATAAAAATATTGTGTATGCAAGAAAAAGCTAAGAAAAAATTTATTAGAGTAAGGTGAATTAAGATAAAGATTGTGAAGACTGAGAGTCAACAACTTTATCAAAATGAATTCAAATCAAAACGTGGGTATATATTTCATACTTGAATATATTGGCATACATTTCCAATAAAATAATTCCTGAATAATTTGCTTTGAATTGAGATGAAACTAAGGTAAAAGGGGCAAATCTTGGTTTTAACTACTTTTCTAGCCCTAAAATATCAGCTCAGTATCATATGTCTTTTGAACATTGTGACTAAAACCCTGGTTTGTCATGGAATGTCATATAAATTGAAATGTTGATTAAGAAAATATTGAAAATATTGATTTAGCACTTACCGGACTGAAGGCTATACAGAATGTTTTAATTACATGATCTCATTTAATATTCAAAATTAAACTCTGATGTAGATATTCTTTCCACATATGTAATTGAGGACACTGAGGATAGAAGTTAATAACTTGTTTAAGTTTACATTTTTTGTTTGGAGCTAGGACTAATTTTCATACTGCAGAGTCTATGATCTTAAACAGTATAATTTCCTAAACTAAAAATTAGAGAAGAGGGAGCAATCATTTTTTAAAAAATAATTATTTTAAAACTTATTTTGGTCTAGAAAATAGAATAATATAGAAAATGAAATTAAAAATTTTAATATTAGCCATGCTGGAAAACACTGTCATATTCTTCTTGAGAGAAATCTGTCCATCTTTAATGGCAACTTCACAATCTGTTTAAATTATTTTAACCATTTACAATCACGGACCCAATAATCAAAGTTCAAAAAATATGTCTTAGCAAATAGACAATAAATAATACTGAAAGAGAAAAAAAATATTCTTTGGAATTATTCATAACCAGAAGTTGGAAAACATCCCAAATTTCCAATAATATAAATATGCTTAATTATGGTATATATATATACCCATTCTATAGAATATAAGAGAGTATTTCAAAATTATTTTATTAAGGAAATAAAATGCACAGAAACTGGGGAAGAAGGAGTAAAACTATTGTTGTTGCCAGATAACATTACAATGTTTGTAGAAAACCCTAAGGAAACCATTAAAAATGTATGAGAAATAATAAGCAAACTTATCAAGGCTGCAGATATAAGGTCAATATAGAAAAACCAAGTGTATTTCTAGATATGAGGTGTTGGCATTCTTTTCTTAAAGGGACAGATAGTAAATCTTTCAGGTTTTTCAACTCTGTCTTTGTAACATGAAAGCAGCCACAGACCATATATAAATAAATGGGCATGGCTATGTTCCATAGTTTGTCAACCCTAGTGTGTGTGTGTGTGTGTGTGTGTATACACACACACCACTAACAAGTCAAGTGTGAAAAAAAAACAACTTCATTTACAATAACATAAAAGATAAAATATTCAGGAATATATTTATTAAGAGATGTGTAAGACCTGATGTGTGAGTATTATAAAAGGAAACTTAAAAAGACCTAAACAAATGAAGAAATATGCCACAGACATGGATATTATTAAGATGACAATTCTCTCCAAATTGATTTATATTTTCAGTGTAATCTCAACCAAAGTCCTAAAAGATTTACAGTAAAGCTACAGTAATGAAGCTCCTGTGCTCTTGGCATGGTGATAAGGAGACCAAGGGAAGAGGCTACAGAGTCCAGAACATGAATTCAGAACTGACCCAGTCAACTCATTTCTGACAAAGTTGCGAGGGAAAGTCAATGGAAAAAGAAGTATTTTAACCAAGTGCTGTTGAAACAACTGGATATCTGTTTGGAAACAATTAAACTTAACCCTTACATTATTCAGAAAAATGAACTAAACATGGGTCATAGACTTATATGAACAAGCCAAAATTATTTATCATCTGAACAAAAACATGGGGAAAAAACTTTGTACTATTGGATTTAGTGTGAATGTCTTAAACAGGACACAAAAACACAAATTTATATAAAAGAAAAAATGAATAAGATGGATTTCATCAAGATTAAAATCTTTCAATCTTGAAAGAAATGTTAATAAAATAAAAAACAAACTACAAACTAGGGAACAATTTTGCAAAACATACATCTAATGGGCTTATCTGAATATTTAAAGAATTCTTATGCCTCAATAATGAAGCAACCCACTTTTAAAAATGGACAAGATATTTTAATAAGTATTTCACAAAAGAAGATATACGGATGACAAGTTCATAAAAAGATTCACAGTGGAATATTATTTAGCCATAAAGAAAAATGAAATAAGTGAGGCAGAGAAAGACAAATACCATATGATTTAACTTACTTGTGGAATATGAAAATAAACCAAAATAGAATGAACAAAACAGCAGTAGGCTGATAGACACTGAGAAGTGATTGATGGTCACCATGGGGGAGGAGGAGTGGGTGGGTGGGAAGGGTATAGGGGATAAAGGGGCACAAAAATTCTCAATCAAAATATAAGTTCATAATGGGGATAGTAGTTCAGCATGGAGAATATAGTCAATGGTTCTGTAACATCTTCCTATGTTGACAGATAGTAACCACATTAAGAGGGGGTGAGGATTTAATAATATGAGTAACTGTTGAACCACTGTGCTGTATATTTGAAACCAATATAAGATTGTACATCAATGATACTTCAATTAAAAAAAAAAGATTTTCAGCATTACTGATCATCAGAGAAGTGCAAATTAAATCAATCACAATAAGATGAACTCTACGCAAAATATAATGGCTAATGTTAAAAACGCCAACAGTACTAAATTTTGGTGAGGATGCAAAGAAATGAATCTGTCATACAATGATTGCTGGAATGCAAAGTGATCCAGCCACTTTGTAAAACAGGTTTATAATATCTAATAATCTTACCCTACAACCTAGCAAACCCACTACTGGTATTTACAAATGCAAATGTTCATAGCAGTATCATTCATAGTAGACTTCCACTAGAAGCAACCCAAACACTATATAAATGTCTATTTTTTTCTTGCTATACTGCTTAATGAGTAACTTTCCAGAAAAATATCTGTACGGGTCTGTAAGTCTGATATGTAAAACTCTGCCGCTCGGAGAGCCGCCAAGGTACCCTGGAGCATCTCTTGTTCTTCACCAAGTGAACAAACAGCCAGATCACAGTTCTCGACATTCCTCTGAAGAGAGCTTGTCTTAATCGCCCTCCTAACTGGCTCCCTGCTTCCTTCTAACTTGCCTCCTCATCGTATATTCTCAAAAGAGCAGCCACAGCGATCCTTTCAAAAGCCGTCTGATCACATCACTCTTCACTCTTCTGCTCAAAACCCTCACCAGGGCTTTCCCTCATTCTGCATAAAACCCCAAATCCTCACAACACTCTCTAAAGTTTATATGATCAGTGCTCCCTAGACCCATCTCATCCTATGCCCCTTTCTCACTTCATTAGAGCCACATCCACCTGTTTGCTCTCCCTTGAACATGCCACACACATTCTACCTCAGTGCCTTTGCACTTGTTCTGAACGTGTCTGGAATGTTCTGCTCCCAGACGGCTCTCGTTTACTTGTTTTAGGTCACTGATCAAATATCAACTGAAAAGTAAGACCTCTCCTGACCACCATATTCAAAATAAACTCCTTCGCTGTGCCTCATCTCCAAACACTCCCATTCTTCGTTTTATTTACTTATCATAAAAATAGCACCCTCTGACATCTGTTTACTTGCCTGATAATCTGACTGTAATCACTCTCCAATATGTAAGCTACATGAAGTAGGAAGTCTGGCTCTTATTCACTGCTATTCAATGAAGTGTCTATAACACTGCCTGGCACACAGCAGGTGTTTATTAAACATCTGTTGAATAGAGGAGCTGTTTGCTGTGGACAGACCATTTGGGATGACCATTTTCATCCTTACCTACATACGTCTTTAACCATTACGTACTTTCAAGTATACAAAGCTGTTATTATATAACTGGAAGATATTACTGACTAACTTTGAATTACAGAATTTTCCATTTGTATATTATTCTTACTAATGAGCATCAACCCTGAAAATTAAAAAGGTCAACCCACTAAAAGCATTTTGAAGTGCTTCTTATGCTTTTAAATTATTTTCATTTTGCATGTCTGTGAAAGATGCTCTCATATCACTTATGTGTTGAGAATAAGGAGAACACACAGTTCATCTTAGTATCATATATATACATACACTTTAGAAACAATGAAAAACATGTATTTTTTAATGACAACTGCATATATAAACCAGGTAAATAACTACTGAAAGATTTTCCTATTAGTTTATATGCACTTTTAGGATAAAATACAGACTAACAAATAAAGAATATATATTTCCACCTATTTTAATTTGGCATATCTTTGAAGTAAATAAATACTTAAAAATTTCTTCATCAAACACTTATAACCTATGGCTACATGGGATACTTATTTAGTATGTAATTCATGTGTACAAACATTTCTTTCAGTAATATTTTCCTTTCACTAAGAAAAATCACTTGAATTTATTTTAACTAAACATCAGCTATGATTCTCAAATTTTTAAATTCTATATTACTTTTCTCATGTGAAAATAAACAACAAAATCACTTTCCTACGGCCAAATATAGTGATTTCATCATAGCATGAAATAAGTATCATGGCTCTGTCCCTGTAATCTACCCACCCTTCAGTCCATGTATCTATGATCTGTCTGTGAACAAACTCATTAATGTTCACACTGTGTGTGTAATTTATTGAAATACCCTACATATTACATTCACACTTATTGAAACACAAATTTTCATATGGATTTCTCGACTCTTCACACACGAAAGAAATAACTGATAGTCTATCAATGTCAAAGTTCAAGAGAACGCCGTAATATTTTAAAAAGGGAAACAGGAAACCTGAGAAACTCCACAAAGATAGAAATGAATAAGTATAGTGAGTTAGGAGGCCAGGGCCCAATTGCTCTGCATATTAACTATATTTCTGTAATAATTTTAGTCTCGCTATTGATTTGAAAAAGGAGAAGTAACATTTCCCTTGACATGACATGGATAAAATTCATGATCTGCCCTCAGCTCACACAATTAGCTTCCAATACATCTGCACATTGGGAATGCAAAACCAACTAATTTCCACCTGGACTTCTTTCTATTTTGGCATTTCTGACAGCACTCCCAAGACCCCTCCACTAATGTAGAGTATGTTTAAGTTAGCATCCATCTAAAACTCTGGTAATCATTTTTCTCTTCAGGGCCTTTAGTCTTCCTTGAATTTGTCACATTTAGGCTGCTAGACTAACATTTTCTTTTTTAAAACAGACTCTCTTTTTTTGCCCTTTTGGGTTGGCACTACCACCTGGTGACCTGGAGAGTTGATATTGAACTTCTGTTTAATCCTCAGCCTAATTAGGTGAAGCAGCCAAGCAACTGGAAACTTCTGCTTACCTCCCTTTAGAGGCTCAAATCAATTGCACTCCAGGCCATTCCCAGTTTAGAAAGGAAGAACACAATCTGTGATGCAAATGTGGTCTGATTCCACAGGGCCAAGGGCTGCTTCCTGACTTCGGAGTTGGCCTCTGCTCACGTCTTTAAATAACATTAAATAGGCTTTGGCACAGTTGCAATAAGTCAGGTTTTCCTAATCTAATGTTTTCTTACATCCCAAATAGTGAAGACCTCTTCACTGGTACTCCATTTCATATAAGGACATTTGAAGCATTCCACACAAAGTAGTTCAAATTGCATGCAATTAAGGGAGAACATCATGTATTTCAAATCATCTCCCCAAAGCTTTAAGATTTGCCAAGTAAGCAAAAGTGTGTGTTAATTTGAATTACTCACTCACCTTCACTGCACAAAATGTTAGAACTAAATTTCTTTCCTTTTTCCCTCTTCCCCAAATTATTGCCTCTTCAAATACTAAAATGGATCTTCTGTATTTTCATGGCAAGTAGAAACTAATGTAAAATAGCTGTTTTCCATTTTCTTTATTCTAGTTTCCTTATCAAGGTGGCATTGCACCGTAGGTAAATAACTGCTGAAGCCAAAAACAGACTTTATGAGTTCTGGGAGATAAATAGGAGCAGCTCTTTACTTTAACATAGGCTTATAAACATGTTTGTTAGGAAGGGTGACTAGCAGAAAGGCCCCTATGGGTCTGCATTCTAAGGTAAGAAAATATTATTACAACTTAAAGCAGTAAGTACTAACATAAAACCTGTATTAAGACCTGTATTCATATATTCCTCATTCCAAAGACTTCTTTTTAATTTATCATAATAAAATTGACAGGAAGCATTTTTAGAGCCAGAGTATATGTAGCTCTGTCTTGCCTGAGGGTTTCAGCCCAGGGCAAATTCACAATGGATTCAGTGAGACTGAACATTCTTGGGGTAAAAGATTTATACCTAGCTTTATTCTCCTGGCAGTAGGTTGAGCACAAGAATCTCTGTCTGCACCCAGCAGTCTGCAGGTACCTGATCCACCTCTGTTTCTGCCTCCGCCCAAAGCTCTGGGCAGGACTCTATATAGTGACTCAGTTAGTAATAGCTCATTGCCTGCGGGTGTGGAAGCAGCAGCCCAGCAGCTGGCCAGTTACATCCTTAAGTAGTTTAGGGCCAGCTGAGGATCCTGGTCATGGGAACTTCAATCCCCGAAAGGCCTTTGCAAAAATAATACTCTTATAATAACAGGCCAAATGCTGGAAGGATTTTAGTTTTCCACAGCCTGTATCTACCTCAAAACTCTTGTTTTCTCTTTATCAATATTCCTCCAGTACCTTTTCATGCTTGGAAAATGTCTAAGATGCTAGGTTATGAGTTTTGTTTACAGCTGTTAGATGGAATTCTGAAATGGTAATATATTCTATAGTAGGACTAAGAAAGAGGTTTTGGATACTTATAACTGATTCCCTGATATCCTGATTGTTGAATAGCCAGCCAACGACTCTAGAACACAAAGTTTGCTTTCGGCTGAGCCCTTCAGCCCGTCTAACCCAGTGCTACAAATACTCTCTGGGCTGCAAAAGAGTGGTTTTTACATTCCTGTATACTGGAATCAGAGGACGTGCTTCACAGAATGCAGATTTCCACGCAGACCCAGGAATATACGATTTCTAATAAAACATCTCAGATGATTCTAATGCAGGGGTCCTCTCAGAACACGTTCAAGGGAGCACTGCCCCTGAATATGCAAAAGATTCCCAGCAAGCAGCAGATGGCATAACTCAAATTCATGAAAGGAAAGACACCACGATAAAACTCTCAGTTCAGGAATCTGTGATCAGAAGAATATTCGGGTCATTATGTTAAAAGTACACATTAAAATATCTATTCAAGTCAAGTTGGTCATGTAAGTGGACATTTTGGAGAGACCTCTGCCTAATTACTTAAATTATTGGTAAACAGGCAGATATTTCAAATTCTTGGGAAGTTTAGAGAGCTTAGCACAAATTCTTATGAAATCTCAGTCTCAGATTTCAAAACACTTAGAAAAATAAAAGAATCACTATTTGTGTCAAATAGGACCAGACAGTACTAACAACAATGTGAATATAACATTATTTTTAAGGTCTAAGATGCCAAAGAACATAAATATATGCACTTATTCAAACAAATTTGTATTTGCATTTGGAAATTTAAATTAGTTTTTTTTTAAAAAAAAAAAAGGCCCATGCCAATCCATGTCACCTACAAACATCACCCCCACTTGTAACTCAAGAATTACAGGCTGTTTGCTATGAAAATGGATCAAACCTACAGAATGATGTCAAAATCTCTTTCTTCCTCTACCACTCAACACTCTCGGACATAAGGCATTACCATTAAGACATTTTTGCCTACAGAGCTAAAACACAGATGTGGCAGGGGAAGGTCACAAATTTGCTTTTGATTGAATACAGTACAATTTAAAACTCTCCAGGAAAAGTCTGTCGTCAAGAGCCACAGGCCTGCCTTCAATGTCTCAGGAGGTTTCTAGTTCTCAGAAGTAACTAGTAGGGTAGCTCCCACTAAACCCTCACCCAAGACAGCATCAGTGACTACACCCTCAACAGATTTCTAAGTATAGCTCAGAGGGATTTGTTACGCCTTTCTCTGACCTTGAGCAAACCAATGTGCCTGCAGGAACAGTGTTGCTGGAAAATTCAGGTATGTTGACTCCAGGCTCTTACTGGATTATCATTGAAATAAAGCTAAAGACTCCCAGCTCGTTACAGTAAAATATCCTGAAAATGCTTTCAAACTATTTTTAATGTTTATCTGTGGCAAAGTGATGCATAAACTAAGACTAATTTAGAGGTCTTTTGGATATGAATTTTTAAGTAATTGCATGCAGAAAGGTGTCAAATGAGAGGGTTTCAAGGTGACTTTTTTTGTATATCTCAAGAGGAGCAGTAGCTGATGATGAAAAATATATAATTAGAAAAAAAGAATCCCCAGTCTCAGAGACGTGAGAAGTGTTTTGGGGATATGGCCATGAAGCTCCTGAATGGACTCACTGTAGGTCACTTCTCATGGCATGAAAGATACACATTGATTAGACAGGCTGAGAGCATAACTACAAGCTAATTTTAACAGCTCCTGGTCAATGGAAGAAGATTGGAAGCGTACAGCCAATAGTAAATCTTATTTTGCAATAAACAATTTTATCACTTTCAGGAGTTCATGAATATTTAATTGTAATCCTTTCACACACACATTCTGGTGGCTTAACAAAAGATAAATAAGAACATAATCACACATGGATACTTCTCCCCAGTGGGCCTAACGCACACCGCCAAGGAAGCATCCTTCTCTCCCTGCCCAGTGAGTATAATATAAAATACACCTTAATCAGTATTCTATTATTATTAATAACTCCCATGATTCCATTATAATACACGACTAAAAAAGAAAAACGTTTATGCTGAGATTTTATAGTACTTTGAAAAAAGAGAGGGTAGGGATTGAAGAACAAATTCTGAACAAGCCATCTTCTGTAAAATCAGACATTATGAAGCGGTAGATGGCAGCAGAGAGATCCAGGCCCTTAACCAGGTCTGGCAAAGCAGTGGTGGGCTGCAGTGAAGTAGTGCGGTCATCTCCATAACAAGGGTAGGAAGGCTCTCCTTCTCAAGGTTATCTACGAAAGGCCAGCGCGTTACAGATTTAAACAAGCAGCCATCAAAGGAGGAAACACTGCTCTTCATCCAGCCTGGGTCAGAATAAAGTTGTTTTTCAGGCACATCAATGCTACTATTTTCTGCAGTGCGTGAAGAAATGATCAACACATTTTTTTAGAAGAGCAAATCTAACTAAGGTGCAGAGAGCCACCCAGAAGACACAGAAGAACTTCTAAGACCCATGATGGGGTAAGTCCCACGAGGAACAGGTGGCTGCCCCTCTGTTTGCAAAAACTGCTGCGGTGATTTTAACAACGCTGTTACCAGTTCTGAAACGGGGGCCCAAAAATGAAAACAGTGTGTAAGGGTAGGTTTGGGATGTTCTCATAAATTGCTTTTTCATGAGCCATTATATTTTCACTGGCTCATGTAATTAATTTCCAGTTTTCCTAACATATCTCAGTTTTATAAGCTTTAAATCAACAACTATGCCATTTATTAATTTTTTTAAAACATATGCATCAAACAGTATTAAGCACTACTGATGACTATTCACCAATACTTGGAGCTCTTCTTAATGTGACATTCATAATCTCCAGATAGGGGTCCTTATGCTTGTTAATAAAACACTAATAGGTTTTTTAATTACTGCTCTCTTACTCCTTAGCAAAGTTGGCAAACTAGGTTGTAATAACCTGCCCTTGTGAAGGCTTTGTAAGTCATTGGGTCCTTAATGGAATAGCCTATAACAGAAATTTTAAAATGTGCTATGTACTCTAAAATACAGGTTATGATATTAATAATGCAATAAATGGGAATTTGTTCTGCATAATTGAATTTTCCAAGAAACTGGTGACTAAATAAATAAATCTGTGCAGTCACTGCCCAGGGAAGGATGATAATTCATCTCCAGTGATGGAAAGATGATGATTCATCTCCAGAACTCTTTTGGATATGAACAAATTTTTCAACTAATTTTCATGTATATTGACTGTTTTCAAACAAAATAACACAAAGGTCCATAAACCAGGGATGTACACTGTTATAGTTTTTTAAATTGTACTCAGAGAATGTTAATAGCTTTAAATATCCAATCCAGTGGTTAATATACTTCCTATTGGAACTAAATTTCCAGTTTCTATCACATATCAAGCTAATAAAAAACTTCAATAAGAGTTCTTACCTTAGCTGCCAACTCCCCTCCTCCTCCAGTCTCTGCTTTACCCCTGGGGTAGCATGACTCATTAGTGGTGTGACAATTCTCCCACCGTAAGTCATCCTCCTACTTTTAAATCTTTAATGGATTTCCAGAGTAAACTTTCATTCTTCTAATGTTATTTCCTATATAATGTCCTCCATAATCTTCCTAGCCATTAATTCTTTACTTCCCAATGCTTTCATAGTATCTTCTTCATAGCACTTACATACTGGGTCTGATTATCTACTGCATGTCATCCCTGCTAGATGGTGAATCCATTGAAAACAAGGAATGCATCTTGTTCACTTTTATACCTCCCAGTCCAACAATGATTCACCAAAACATGAACACCACCACCAACAAAAATACCTAGTCATACGCATTACTAATTGCAAAGTTCAAGTCCTAACAAAATGACTTTTGCAAGGCAATCGGTTGATTTCTTGCACACAAGCAATGATAATTAGAATATGCATATGCAGAAGCCGTGTCATTTCCTACAGAAGCATATATTATTAAAAAAACAAGGGGTGCTAAGCAGCACTGATGACTGCTCACCAATACTTGGAGCACTTCTAAATGTGACATTCATAATCTCCGGTCCTTATGCATGTAAATAAAACATTAATCTATTTTTTAATTACTGCTATTTTATTCCTTAACAAAGTTTGCAAACTAAGTTGTAATGATCTGCCCCTGTTAAGGTTTTGTAAGTCACTGGATCCTCAATGGAATAACCTCTAACAGAAACTTTAAAATTTGTTGTACAGTCTAAAATATGTGTTATGATATTAAAAATGCAATTTTTAAAATTTATGACATTACCTGAAATCATGTACATAAAATTATAGAGCTTGACTTAGGGACCTGAATAAATGGGGAGAAATAACATATTTTGGTAATGGAAAGCTCACATTTGAAGAGCTGTTAATTCTTTAAAAATTAATTTATAAAGGCAATGTATTTGATGTCATAACTACAGCAGGATTTTAAAATGGGCTTTGTCAAACTGATTCAAAAGTTTATGTTAAAAAGAAAATATGCAAGATCTTGAAAAAGAACAAGAGAAAATGTCAAACAAAACATTCTATAAAATAGAATGACACAGTACTAATGCCAAAAAGAACAAAATACAATAAACAGAATCAAATCAACTCCTTAATACGAAAATTTGCATTAAGATAAAAATATCATTTCAAATCCATGAACAAGGAAGTCCTCTTAAATAAGTAAACTTGAAATAATTGGTAATAAATATATTAATATGAAATAAAATTAGACCCCCACTCCATTCTATACACAAAGATTAATTGGGAAAGGAAGGGTTGAGGAGATAAATGGAAAAACAAAATAGCATTTAAAGAAAAAATGGAATATTTTCAAAATCTCCAGGTGGAGAAGCCCTTCTATGTGAGACAGAAACAGAATGAGAAAGCTGTAAAAAGTAAAACATGACATATAAATTAAAAGTCTTCAAATGATGAAATACACCACAAAATAAAACATAAAATAAAATTGACATAGCATTGAGAGAAAATAACATAAAAATACATGCTACAAAAAGGATTAATATCCAAATGCATCCAAAATATAATAGGAAAAATACCTTGCCCATTTTTTATTACATTTTATCTTTCTTTTTTTAACAAGGAAAGAATTCACAGGAAAAAAAATATATAAATAGCAAATACATATGAAAATATGCACAAGTTAATTTAATGTTGAAGTAACAACTTCAAAAAAATTCATTTTTGCTAACAGACAGTTAAAAATTTTAAAGATGTGTAGTATTCATGGTCTTGGAGGGTGTGAGGGGATTGGGCCCTTGCATACACGGCTGATGGAGGGTTAAAATGGGAAAACCTTTGGAATACAATTGATAATATTTATCAAAAATTTTATTCTCTGAACTGAAACTTCAATTTGCAGGAATCAATCCTTTAAAATGCACATATGTATAACAATAGACTGTTCAAGGCTATTCACTTCAGTCTTGATTGTAAGTGAAAAATTAGAAACAATTAAATCAAGCTCCCAGACTTATTTTCTAAATAAGTCAGAGAACAAAATGCATTTCTATTCACATAAAAAAATAAACTATGGAAATATTAAAAAGTGGCTGGATCAATATACACCAAATATTAATCATTTCATTTGCTTCTCGAGAGGGTAAAAGTGATGGGAGGGAGTGAAGAAAATTTTCACATTGTATGTCTCCTTTGTTTTAATTTTGTACAATTAGCATGCATTCATATGTTTTTTATATATTTAAAAATGCACTATAAAAAGAATACCTAGAACATGTTTACTTAATTGCACAAAAAATAGTGGGCATAGAAGTTTTTAGCTTGATAATTAATAATTAATCGTCAATTCATGCAACAAATATATATTGGCACTTTTGTGTAGCAAAGATTAAGTTGGGCAGTAGTAATAAAAGGATGAGACAAAGTCCTATTCCCAACATCATTCAAAAATCATCAGGCCCAGAAAAGTGGTTGAGCTACAAAGTGGCAACTGCTATAACAAAGGCCCACAGGATATCTTGTTATTCTTACTGGTGAGGACAGAGAGGTTTCCAGTAAAGGAGTGCAAGTAAAACAATTGTTTTTTAAGGGAACAATAATATTCCCACAGACAAGGGGGTGGGAGAATGGGGAAGGAATGCCATATAACAGGCAAAACCACTCTGACTTGAGGTCATGGGCTCAGTTGTGCCACTGTTTGAGGTTGAGTCTCACCTTCCACCCCTCACTTAAAATCTGTGCAACCTTGGCTAAGTGACTTAACTCCTATTAACTTCCACATCTCAGCTATAACATGGCTATAGTAACCATACCCCATTATGGGTTTACTGAGAAGACTGAACAAGGCCATTCATAAAAGCCTCAGTACAGTACCTGGAATATAAATCTTAATAAATATTTGCTACTCTCCTACTTATTATCTTTAAAGACACCAAAAAGAGCACAATATGTTTTAAAACTGAAAAAAAGGTTGGTAGACATTGGTGGCAAAACTATGAAACATTTACTAGATTACAGTGACATGAATAACACTTAGCTCCAAGTAACTGCAGAACATTTACCTGAATAAATCTGATTTTGTATTTATTCACTCTCATGCTAATAGGACAATACATTCAATACAATTTGCATATCTTCCTGGTCAATCTGTATAAATGATAATGAAATTGTTTACTTCAAATGTTTAAAGCTTCCAAAATTGGAACTGAAAGCAATGTTCTGTCTTAGCCACCAAGGAATTTAATTCTTGAAGAAAAATAATTCATCCACTAAAATTAAAGAATTTATTAAAAAGTAACTTCTACAATTTAATGGAGATGAACCAAAGATCAATTTCCATCTGCCCTCCGTGTTTAGGATATCACCACTTATTTGCTTTCTCATCATCATATCCTATCCATTAGGATTCACATAAACTACCATTTCAAATCCCCTCAAACTTTCTATATTGCCTGGCTCTTTTATCATAATAAATAATATTTCTGTGACTATATATATATATATATGTATATATATATATATATAAAACAACTCTGGTTAACGGCACGAACTCTCCAGCTAGAACACCTGGCTGAAGCCCTGGCCCTGTCAAATACTAGCTGTGTGACTTTAGGCAAGGTACTTAACCTCTCTGAGCTTCAGTTGGCTCACTATAAAATGGAAATAATAGGTTCAGGGGGGAAAAAATGGTAGGAAGGCAAGGTGGAAACCTCCTCCCCCCTACACACACACCAAGGAAGCAACTATAGCAAATTCAACTAACTCTGAAAACAACCTGACAACTTCAGAACAGACCAGCTACACCTGGTGAAATAGAGAAGACCACACAGAGAAGGGTAAAGTGGCAGAGCCATCATGAATTGGGACCCCAGCCCTTTCCCCATCCCACCCCACAGGCGGGAGGAAGAGGAACAGAGTGGGGAAGGGACAGGCACTCAGGAACTCTGCACACCTGCCCTGGAGATCTGCTCTAGGAAAACAAGTCAACACTGCACTGGGTTTGGGTGATTAGCAGGGCTGCACACCACAGAGAACTGGAGCAGTCTAGCAGGCTGAGACTCCAGCTGCTTGTGGAGGACAGGCATGCTCAGGCTGTCAGGCTGAGACCCAAAACAGAGGCATCAATTTGAAAGATTTGCCGGAAGCAGGAGAGGTGCCAGAGGGGTGAGGGTTAGAGGACCTCTCTCTGCAGAAGGAAGGGCAGGTAGGTGATTTCCCCAGTGTTCCCTCAGCCCAACAGGTTGGGACCTTATGGGGCTTGAAACACTCCATCCTCCTTGTGGCAGCTCAACCCAAAGCCACTTCTCTGCACACCCACCCACCTGCCGGCTATGCCCAGCAATGACAGACCTTGCTCCCTGGCAGGCAGAAGGAGCCTTTTCCAGGTTTCTAGGCCCTGTCTAAGCCCAGCTAAGGAGGTCAGCTACAAGTGCTCCTTCCTCTTCACAGCACCCCAGCCTGGTGGCTTGCACCCCTCCATGTCCTTGTGACCATGTGTCCGGCCACCAGTGTGACCCAGAGCCCTTGGACCAACCTGCCCACCCTGTTAACCCAGTAGCACTGCCATCACTACAGGGCAGGCAGACAACATCCCTGCCCACATCAATCCCAGCAGAAGTGCAGTTGCTGGGCTCACAAAGGGCTGGCTGAGGTAAACTGCCACTGTGTGGACTGAAATAGACCACTGCCTGCAAACAGACAGAAAGGCAGCCCCACCCACAGCCCACCAACAGCAACTGGGGTTCTACCACAAAGGAGAACCAGGCACTGGAGAGGGAAGACTCTTGAACTTCTGAGCACCACAGGATGCTTTCTTCATAAAGCCATTACTCTCTAGACCAGGAAGCATAGCAGATCCATCTAATACAAAGGAAAAAACTCAGAAACCTTCACAAAATGAGGCAGCAGAGGAATATGTTCTAAACAAAACCACAGGAAAAGATACCAGAAAGAGGGCTAAATGAAACAGGGGTCACCAATCATCTTGATAAAGATTTCAAAGTAACAGCCATAAACATGCTCACTGAAGTTCTCCCTGAGATCTCACAGAAAAGTATTGGAGATCTCAGGGAGAACTTCAACAAAGAGATAGAAGAGTTGAAAAAGAGTCACTCAGAACTGAAGAATACAGTAACTGAAATGAAATATACAATGGAGGGAATGAATAATAGATTGCTGAAAGTAGTGGAGATAATCAATGAGATGGAAATTAGAGAACAAGAACACAATGAAGCTGAGGAACAGAGAGAAAAAAGAATCTCTAGGAATGAAAGGATGCTAAGAGAGCTGTGTGACCAATCCAAATGAAGCAATACTAGCATAATAGGGGTACCAGAAGGAGGAGAGAGAGACAAAGGCATAGAAAGTCTCTTTGAAGAAATAATTGTTGAAAACTTCCCCAATCTAGGGGAAGGAAATAGACACTCAGGGCATGGAAGCACAGAGAGCCCCTAACAAAAGAAATCCTAGGAATACAACACCAAGACATGTAATAGTTAAAGTGACAAATATTAAGGATAGGGAGAGGGTTTTGAAAACAGATGGAGAGAGAAAAGCAGATTACTTATAAGGGAAACCAAATCAGGTTATCAGCATACTTCTCAGCAGAAACTTTACAGGCCAGAAGGGAGTGGCATGAAATATTTAATGTACTAAATAGAAGGACCTTCAACCAAGAATCCTCTACCCAGAAAGATTATGACTCAAATTTGAAGGAGAGATTAAAAGTTTCCCAAATAAATGAAGACTGAAGGAATTTATAACCACTAAATAGGCATTACAGGATATGTTAAAGAGACTTCTGTAGATGGAAATGTTCTTAAATCTAAATAGCTTTCACCAGTGAAAATAAACCCACATTAAAAGTAGTAGACCAATTGCTTACCAAGCAAATATGAAATTAAAACAAAAGTAGTAAAACCAACTATACACAAAAAGTGCAGATTATGAAATCTAATACATAAAATGTGGAGAAGGAAGAATAAAAAAATAAGTACTTTGAGATTGTGTTTGAATAGAGCCATCAGCAATTTAATATTACTATTCTATAGTTAGGAAGCTATTCATGAACCCTATGGTAACCACAAACCTAAAGCCTATAATCGATACAGAAAAAAATTTAAAAAGAGAAGTCCTATCACAACACTAAAGAAAACCATCAAATAACAAGATACTAGTTAGTATAAGAGAGGAAGAAGGGAAACAGAGGGGAACTACAAAAACAACCAGAAAACAATAAAATGGCAATAAATACATACCTACCAATAACCACCCTAAATGTAAATGGACTGAATGCACCAATCAAAAGACATAGAATGGCAGATAAAGAAACAAGACCCGTCCATATGCTGCCTATAAGAGATTCACTTAAGACCCAAAGACATACACAGACTGAAAGTGAAGGAAGGGAAAAAAAATTCATGCAAATAATAGGGAGAAAAAAGAAGGAGTAGCAGTATTTATATCAGACAAAACAGACTTCAAAACAAAGAAAGTTATAAGAGACAGAGGACATTACATAAAGATAAAGGAATCAGTCCAACAAGAGATTATTATCATCATAAAAATCTATGCACCCACCATAGGAGAACCGACATATGTGAAACAAATACTAACAGAATTAAAGGGGGAAATAGATTGGAGCTCATTCATATTAGGAGACTGTAACACCACTTAACATCAATAGACCAATCAATGAGTTAGAAAATAATAAGGAAACAGAGGTACTGAACCATACATTATATCAGATAGAGTTCATAGATATCTACAGAACACTCCACCCAAAAGCAGAAGGATTCACATTTTCTGAAGTGCATACAGAATGTTCTCCAAAATAGATCATATGCTAGGTCTACAAAAGAGCCTTAAAATTTTCAAAAAGATTGAAATTGTATCAAGCACCTTCTCAGACCACAATGGTATGAAACTAGAAATAAATTACACAAAGGAAACAAAAAAGCCCACAAACACATGGAAGCCAAACAACATGCTTATAAACAATCAATGGATCAATGAACAAACCAAGACAGAAATCAAGCAACACATGGAGACAAATGAAAACAAAAATACAAGAGTCAAAAATTTCAAAAGTGGTTCTAAGAGGGACTTACATAGCAATACAGGCCTCCCTCAGGAAACAAGAAAAATACCAAATAAACAGTCTTAATTCACAATTAAAGAAACTAAATAAAGAACAAATGAGGCCCAACGTTAGTAGAAGGAGAGACATAATAAAGATGAGAGCAGAAATAAATAAAATAGAGAAGAATAAAGCAATAGAAAATATCAACAAAACCAAGAGCTGGTTCTTTGAAAAAATAAACAAAATAGACAAACCCCTAGCCAGACCTATCAAGAAAAAAAAGATGGCATAAATAAACAAAATTAGAAATGAAAAACGAATAGTCACAATGGATACCACAGAAATACAAAGAATTCTATGAAAAATTATATGCCAATAAGTTGGACAACCTAAAAGAAATTGACAAATTCCTAGAAAAACACAACCTCCCCAGACTGACCCAAGAAGAAACAGAGAATCTGAACAGACTAATTACTAGTAATGACACCACACAGGTAATTAAAAACTCCCAACAAACAGAAGTCCGGGAGCAGATGGCTTCACAGCTGAATTCTACTAAACACGTAAAGAGCTAATACTCATCTTTCACAAAGTATTCCAAAAAATAGAAGAGAAGGGAATACAGCCAAACTCATTCTATGAGGCCAGAACCACTCAGATACCAAAAACAGAGAAAGATACTACAAAAGAAAATTTTAGACCAATATCCCTGATAAACATAGATGCAAAACACCTCAACAAAATATTAGGAAACTGAATTAAAATATATATCAAAAGAGCACCACTCACAACCAAGTAGGAGTCATTCCAGGGATGCAAGGATGGTACAATATCATCAATCAATCAATTTCCTATACCACATTAACAAAAAGAAGGATAAAAAACACAGGATCATCTCAACTGATGCTGAAAAATAATTTGACAAATTTAACATCTATTCATGATAAAAACTCCCAACAAAATGGGTATACAGGGTACAGACCTCAACATAATAAAGGCAAATATGACAAACCCATAGCTAACATTATACTCAATGATGAAAAGCTCCAAGTTTTTCATTTAAGATCAGGATCAAGACAAGGATATACACTCTCACCACTTTTATTCAACAAAGTACTGGAAATCCTAGCTATGGCATTCAGACAAGTAAAAGAGATAAAAGGCCTCCGAACTGGTAAGAAAGAAGTTAAACTGTCATTATTTGCAGGTGACATATTACACATAGAAAACCCACCAGTATTCTATTAGAACTAAGAACTGGATTCTGCAAAGTTTCAGGATGTAAGATTAATACAGAAAAATCTGTTGCATTCCTGCATGTTTACAATGAACTAGCAGAAAGAGAAATCAGGAAAACAATTCCATTTACACTTGCATCAGAAAAAGCAAAACACCTAGGTATAAACCTAACCAAGGAGGTGAAATCTCTACTTTGAAAACCATGATACTCATGAGAAAAATTAAAAAAGACACAAATAAATGGAAATCTATCCCATGTTCAAGGGCAGGAAGAATTAGCATTGTCAAGATGGCCACCCTGCAAAACTATCAATGGCACTTTTCAGTGAACTAAAGCAAATAATCCTAAAATTCATATGAAACCACCAAAAACCCAGAATAGCTAAAGCAATTCTGAGAAAGAAGAACAAAGCTGGGGGTATTAGGCTCCCTGACTTTAAGCTTACTACAAAGCTACAGTAATCAAAACAGTATGGTACCGACATAAAAACTGACCCATAGATCAATGGAACAGAATAAAGAGCCCAGATATAAACCCATGTATATATGGTCAATTAATATACAATAAGGGAGCCATGAATATACAATGGGGAAAAGACAGCCTCTTCAATAGATGGTGTTGGGAAAACTGGGCAGCTACATGCAAAAGAGAATGAAACTGGATTACTGTCTAACTTCATACACAAAAGTAAACTCTAAATGGATCAAAGACTTAAACATAAGATATTAAACCATAAAACTCTTAGAAGAAATCACAGGCAAAAATCTCTTGAACTTAAGCAATTTTTTTCTGGACACATCTCCCTGGGCAAGGGGACTACATCAAACTAAAATGCTTCTGTACAGCAAAGGGCACCATCAGTAGAACAAAAAGGCAACCTACAGTATGTGAGAATATATTTGTAAATGATTTATCCAATAAGGGATTAACATCCAAAATATATAAACAATTCATACACCTCAACAATGAAAATAAATGAAAAACCTGATTAAAAACTGGGGAGAAGACATTCTTCCAAAGAAGAAATACACATAGTCAATAGGCACATAAAAAGATGCTCCACATTGGTAATCATCAGGGAAATGCAAATAAAAACCCTAGTGAAATATCTCACAGCAGTTAGAATGACCACTAAACAAAAGGCAAGAAATAACAAGTATTGGCCAGGATGTGGAGAAAAGGGAATCCTCCTACACTGTTGGTGGGAATGTAAATTGGCATAGACACTGTGGAAAGCAGTATGGAGGTTCCTCAAAAAACTAAAAATATTAATACTATTCAATCCAGTAATTCCACTTCTAGGAATTTACCTGAAGAAAACAAAATCTCTTAGTTGAAAAGATAAATGCACTCCTCAGTTTATTTCAGCATTATTTGCAATAGCGAAGTTATGGAAGCAACCAAAGTGTCCATAGATAGATTAATGGATAAAGAAGATGTGGTACATATACACAATGGAATATTATTCAGCCATTAAAAAAAAGAAATCCTGCCATTTGTGACAACATGGATGGAGCTAGAGGGTATTGTGCTAAGTGAAATAAACCAGGCAGAGAAAGACAAATACCATATGATTTCACTTATATGTAGAATCTAAAAACAGAACAAAACAAAATATACAAAAATAGCAGTAGATTTATAGACACTAATAAGTGATGGGTGGTTACCATGGGAAAGGGGTTGGGGTGGGTAGGTGTGTTTAGGGTGAGGGGGATAAAGGGGCACCAAAATTCTCTGTCATGATATAAGTTGGTCACAGGGAGGGATGGTAGTATAGTATGGAGAATATAAGCAATGATACTGTAACATTTTCCTATGTTGACAGATAGTAACTGCATTAGTCAGGGTGCGGATTTAATAATGTGGTAACTGTTGAAGCACTGTGCTGTATACTTGAAACCAATTTAAGATTGTATATCAATGATACTTCACTTAAAAAATGGGAATACTAATAATAACATGTATCTACATGTCTCATAAACATATGAGAATTTAATAAATTACTATCTGTAAAACAGAATAGTGTTTGGAACCTTTTAAGTGTTTGATTAGCTGATGATACAAGTTCTTTCCAGGTCTCAAACTTTTCACTGTATTACTCCTAACAGCTCTCCATCTTTTTCCAGCTGCACCCTTAGTGCAATGTTACACTGAATACATTCTCTTACTGGCTTTCTGCACTCCCTAAACTTATATGTCAAAATAATCTTCATGTCATACTTATACTTTCTTTAAAGTCTTCAAATCTTACAGTAAAGTAAAAGCTACATCTTAATCACTATCTCCACATATCGTTATCTCTATAGGCCCTCCTCCACGTCTATTATTTCTAACTTTTTGCCCAGTAATATCAGTTTATTAAAATTAAAACTGAATTGGATGTGAAGCAACACAAAATACTAAAAGGACTGAGTTTACTGCACTATTTAGTCTCGAAATTGAATAAAAAGCTTGGGTTTATAATCAAGGTTATTTTAAAGGAATAACTAATGACTATTCAAAGGAACAAATGATTTTAACATTATAAATCTAATTATGAAAATAATATAAATATAACTATACCCTTAGTACAACTACAAGTTTCTGCTATATATAAAAGATATATATTTTGTACAGAACAGCTTTTACCCTGTGGAATATTTCTTTCCATCTTGCAGCACAAGCTTTTCATAATGAATCACATTCAATGGAACATTAAAAAAAGATATACTAGAATACATCAGGAAAAAATTGCTGGTGCTTGAAGGTATTTTCATCAAAAATTAAATATGGCACAACTGTCATTTTGTTGAGTTCATTAATGAAATTGGGAAGAGATTATTAATCTCTGGAGTGTTCAATTGAACTTGCAGTGAAAATTGATTAAGCTTCTCCTGACTCAGAAATACCTTATGGACACTATTGATCAAGAGTTTGGGACACTGATTATAACTCATACCTAAACAAAGAACCTGCAATAGAACTGTTTTTAAAAGACTTCTTATTCAAGACATATGTACTATTTAGCTTAATAAAGGTGATCTTATGGGAATTACTGTGGAGAGCCACAGGAAAACATACCTGGCGAGGCTGAACGCATCGTCGATCAAACCCGCTCTGTTACTGACAGAGAGAACCTATGAGGTCAACCAGAAAAAGAAAATGGAATCACTTAGGATTAAAATAGCAGGTGTTTACATATTAAAACAGATCTTTGATGAGTAAATCCAGTTTACCTCATGGTTCCTGATTAATTGATCAATTAATAATCTCCAATTCTTTAAATCATAGTTGACTCTAAAATAGCCAGTTTGATTGATGTTTCCCAGCAACCAGCTTCCTTTGTCCAAAGAAGTTATTCTGTGGTGCTCTGAAAACGGCATTTTGGGGGGTAAAACAGATTTTACATTTTAAGGGTTCAAATGATATGGAGTGTGTTTTCTTAATACAATATATCGCAGTACCAATAATGAAAAGAGAACACCATCCTAAACACCTAATTGAAACCTACTCTTTAATCAATTAATCACTCAATCTAGAATTTACTAGAAAAGCTTTTAGTTGGTTACTCATTACCTCAATTAATTATCTTATAATTATCATTTTTGTTCTTGATAAAACCTTATTACCTATACATAATATTCTCTCCCAAGATAAATGTAACCAGGAAATCTACTATTCTTTTCAATGGTTTCTAGTTAGATATATGAATATGCGGCTAGAATAAAAGAAAAGGTTTTAGGGGCATATTCTACTTATTTTATTCAATAAGAAAGTGATTAAAACAATAGGGCTCATTTATTGGAAAATCACCATTGTTTCTTGCCTTTTTTTCCTGTGCTTTCTTGGATGTATTAATAAATAACAGACTTTCCAGCATCATCAATAATGTTGGAAAAAGGGACCTCATTTGTTTATGACTCTAATATTTCTACATATAATTAGAACAAAGATAATAAATTCTGTATGTTGGAAATGGTAACTTGATTATATTCACCAGCTAATTCAATTAAAGGAAGCCAGTAAAAGAAATCTTATAACTTATACACTTAACTCCTTCAAATATGGTAGATAGAGAATTCAATTCACTTTAAATTTAGTCTTTATTGACCTCACAGAACCAGAGTTTATAATTCTAGTCATTTTGTTGATGTTCTCAGAACTCACGTTTCATAGCTTATATATGAAGTTTATTTAAAATTTATATTTTATACTTTATACAAAGACACACACACACACACACACACACACACACACACACACACCACTGATCAATCTAATTTCTGCAATGACTCAAAACTAGAAAATGCATCATAGAAACCATTAGTTCATTCAGAATAAGAGGCACCATCTCTAATTCTTTCTATTATCAAGGTTTTTACACATCAGACTGTAAAACAGGTTTTCTTTCTATTTATTCATAAGCAACACTGAATTTACAGAGTACTCTCAAGTATAAGCCCTACAGGAAGAGGTCATATGCAAAAATTATTGGGTGAACATTAATGATCACTAATTGCTCAGGTCTGGAATGGGATGGGCTGATTAATCCAACACAGGTTACATATTACCAATTTTTAAAAATGTACAGTAAAACAAAAACTGTATCCTGAACATAAAATCTAAACTTTAATGTCTCAAACAGCACTTCAACATCCTGTTACTACCTTTATAAATAATATCTGTTGGGACAGATAAATAAATGAGGCTGGACAGATTAATCAAATTGTCCAAGAAAGCTTAGAAAGGTCCATCTCAGTTGTCCTGACTTTGGTCCTTTATACTATATTATACTCTATTGATACAAGATGGTATAACACTTTTGCTGTAATATGATATGCATTTTCACATTGTATACTGATTTAAAAAGGGTGAATAGTGTTGGAAACAAGTAGAATAGGAGTAGAGAGGTTGGATTCTTGTTTCAGCTGTCCTACACATGAATGTTTGAACATAGGTCATTGATTCTCCTTGGTTCTCAGTTTCCTAGCTTGTCACCTAAGGGTCCAGTAATGACATGTAAAGTCCCTTCCTTTTCTGTGAGTCAGTGGAAGAAGGGGCTGTTCTTAGAGATTTTACCCAGCTTAACCCACAGTACCTAGGGAAATAAATCTGTCAGAGAGCGCTCTAGAATATCCACAGCTTTCCGAGCTTCTGACGCCATGTATTTGCTTGTTCTCAAACACTCAGTGTGTTTAGCCACACAATTTATATGAAGCTTTAGAATGTCACCCCATTTTACAGATGTAAAAATAAACATAAGTAATTAACAATATGGCATTTTTAAAACTAAAATAACCTCATAAAAAGAGATTTAATTAATCATGTCTGACTTGAGTGGAGAAAAATTAAGACTGAAATACTGAGGGTATCTTTTCTCTTGAGTAACCCTAACACTGTTTACAAGAATACAAAGATTTTTATAATAACACATTAAAATTGTGATTGAATTCACTTGGGTTAAGAGCAAGTTTGATCAGTTTCATCTAAGAAGTAGGTGTTTTTCTTTTTTTTAAGAAATTACAATA
This sequence comes from Phataginus tricuspis, assembly GCA_029783875.1. NCBI lineage: Eukaryota > Metazoa > Chordata > Mammalia > Pholidota > Manidae > Phataginus > Phataginus tricuspis. The sequence continues at coordinate 2,489,194 of JAQQAC010008719.1, read as the reverse complement.
TTAAAGCATCATGTTAAATATATGAGCATATGATTTAGGTTTTTACAGTTTTGAAATGGTCATGGTTCTTATAGTAAATCTATTTTTTAAATTACTTCCTATTTACACATTTTAGGTAACTGGCACAACTTCACCTCATGGGATACAACTGGCTCTAGTTTTCAAACTTACTGAATTCAACAGCTTACAGGCGGCTGACAAAAGAGGAAAACAATCCCTATACCTTTTATGTCATATGATGAGACTGAGAGAGGCAGGTGTCTATGGTTTTGCAGTATGCTGTCATTAAATTGATAACCGAAACCTGAAGATTATTACTGTCCATGAACATTTTTACGCATTTGTTATAAATGAAATCTTTGGAGAAATGATTCCCAGGAATTTTGTAATGGATTTTTAAATATCCTTTTCATTCTAGTTAATTATACCTCAAAAATGTTTTTCGAATCAACTAATGGCAAGCAATGAATTTTAAAGCGCTCTTTTCCAATGGCCTAATGAGGCAGCTACGTGAATGAACACCATAATGAAAAGTGTGGAAGTTATATTTTGAGTGTTAGTAGTAACAATTTAAAATTATATTTAGAATGTATCCGAAATGGCACAAGACTTAGACTGTATCAAGGCACAGAGTAGTTAGGATTTTATAAGGTTTTATGTTTTTATATTCTATACTTTCTTGTGGAATAAAAAGAAAAAGATTAGGCCTTTTTCCTCAATGTTGGCTGGCTGCAGAAAATCAGAACTTAAACAAAAACCCAACTAAGGTAATGACTACAGCATTAAGCTATTTTTAATATTTACTTCTAATTTTCAGCATCAGTTTCCCCTTTATTTTCTTTCCTAACATTTCCCATTAAATCTCTTCTGTTCCACTGTACATTAATTAATAGCCAGTCAATATGCAAGATATTACATGTGTAAATGTCAGCCTTCTCAGTATTTTCATAGTAAAAATGAGATAAATCCTTTTACCTGCCTTCAATAACTTAAAAATTGGTTTTAAAACAATTTGGGGGCTAAAATTATCTATGCCTTAACTTGGAACTAATTAGATATTAATCTAAAGTGTCTTAAGAAATTAAAGTGTCAAAAGTATGTGATGGTGGATTTTGTTTCATATGTTGACAAGAATTGACCGGAATATTTTTATAATGTTTTTAAGGAGCAACACTTTTCCTTGATATTAGTTGACTCTATCTTGAATTTAGAAAAAAAAAAGGAAGAACAACACATAAAAGGAAGCAGTTAACAGTCTTTTTCCTAATCTTTGCCTGGTGTCAGTTTTCTATTCATCTTCAGAATGAAGGACTTGAAGATAAAACTAAATACAGTTAGAATGCGACTGAAGAGCGAAAATAGAAAGGTTGTCCCTCTTGGAAACTTCTTTCAGGTTTATGAATTTATGGAGTTGACAAGAAACATTTTACTTGGTATGGGCTCAACATTTCAATTGGGACAGTGTTTTAACAACCAGAAAACTCTGCTATGATTTCATGGAAAATGACGCATTATACTTTGTAAGTCGCCCACTGCATAACTTTGGGATGAAGGAGCTTGTCATTAGTAGCATAGTCTATGCACATATCACCTCCCAGAGTTAAGCAGCCCACAGACCATGCAGCTGTGTGTAACGACCATGTGTATTAATATAGCGGTATTTTAGGCAAACAGATGGTCTGATATACCATGTTATTATTATTCCTGATTAATAATGAAAGACTGTAAATGGAAACAACTTCTCAAATCCAACAACCTGTGGCTATTGGTCAAGAAAAGCGAGATAACTATTCTAGCTACTCTGCGGCATACGAGGATGCCGTGAATAACCACACGGAAATAACTAGGAAATGGACCTGGAGAGAGTATCTAAGAAAAATGAGACTAGCCCTGAATCCCAGCATGATCTGAAATGATTTTGGGCTGATCCTGACATTTGACCAGTATCTCCACTCCTCTAACTTTCCTGTGTCTGTTCTAGCACCTAACAAGAAATGTCTACTTTATTTCTAAGAACGGTTCTAGTTCATGTTCCTAGCAACCCTAAGGTTTGATCTGATAGGCCTTCTAATAGCTGGATCATTACAGTAACAACTCACTGTTTTCACTCATCATTTCATAATAAATTACACAGATAAAACAACTACACGAAGGTAAAAGAGAAATATAAAGACAAATAATACAGTGAGTGTGAATTCAGAATTATGATACAAATACTAACTCCAGGAAATGAAAAGAATAGATTATAATAAGCAATTTAAACGGGAAACACCAGTAATTTTTTAAAGTATGCATTTCAATGCATTTCAGTTTCACGTTACATATGAATGTCTTTTACACAATGTATATAAATGAAAGCACATCTTTTTATAATTGGTGATTATGTGTTAAAAATATAATAACATGAAATCTGAATAAAACTTCACCAGGAAACCAAGTGTTTATATTTCTGGTAAGCAGATTAGATTTTGCTGTAAGAACTATTTTTGTATAGATGTTTGTATGTATTTTGAGCACCTACAGCTCCCTTATAATAGCAAGACTGATCTAATAACAAAACAATACTTATTTTGTAATTTATTTATACCTTGCCTTTTTTCAAAAAACATGTGTGGCTGTTTAAAATGCTTATGAGATAGCAAGATAACATCAATTAACAAAATGCAAGAAAGGAGTAAGAAAAACAAAATGTGGACACACTTGACCATCTAAATCTATGTAAAAGATGATAATTGGCTTTTTCTTCAGTTCAATGGAAAACAAATAAAGAGACTGGGTTCACGCTTCAGCATAAAGGATTTAGATTGGATTTAGGAAATAGCTTTCTGACAGTGAACTGAAATAGGTCAGTATCTCCCTGGAAGATTTTTAGAAATTGAATAGAATCTAATCTTTCCCTGTTCCTTGGGAGTTGACCCTTCCTAGGAGATGACTTGGTGACCTATCAAGGCCCCTCCCTTCTGAATCTATAATTATCTAATTCTATGGATTATATTGCTTCATCCACTCTTTAAAGTGCCAGTCTGCTCAAGAGAAGACAGCCGAGACACAGACTTAAAAATGTGGCCGGTATTTCAGTATTTGTCATGCTGTTCCATTGAGAGTTATGATTGTAATTTAATTATATTTGGGATTATAAAATGATACCGTTTAAAACAGCTAAACTCGTACTAGAAATGCTTTGTTTTAAATGTTGTCTTTACCACCAAAGACACAAATAAATCTCATAATTATATAGGGAGACTGAAATTAGACTATAGAAACTATATTATATTTAATTTTTTGATTATCATTCCTCTAAATTCTTTCTAATTTGTCTTCATTTACATTTTTATAATAACTGAAACCAGAGGTTAAGTTCCTTAACAATTATTTGAAACCAAATAGTTCCTCCAGGGGAAATACGTATTTTACCTGATTTGTTAGACACCCAAATAATTGCTTCTGAAGACACATGGCTTCTATTTCCTACCACAATAGTTAAAGGAATCTGCCACAGGTAACTGCAAAATAAGAGAGAAACTTTAAGAATAAAAATGTTTATAACAAATAAATAACATTTGCTGTGCACCATCAGTGTGATTTTTATTAGTCTCTTTAAGGGAACTAAAAAGTTTCTCTAGTCATAAAAGGAAGAAATAAGTCAAGAAGACAAATTTACTCTTTCAATGCCACTAAGCAGACTTGGCCTCTAAGAGTTAAATTTCAATACAGAAGGGGAACTGCAACTAAATAATATATCTTTCAAAAATAAAAACAGATTTGCTTTTGCATTAGGATTAAAAAGTAACTAAAATCTATAAATCTGAGCCACACTATATATTGATTAAAGTCTCAAAATAACTCCTTTCTACTTGTTTCTACATTTGATTAATGTACATTGCAGCGGCTTTATGCATTTACATTTCAACATTCTCATTAATTTTGTCTATTCTAAAAATCCACTATAATCATACTTTATAGAAAGGTTAATGCAGCACACCTAGAAAGCAGGAACAAAAGCAGAACAAATCAGATGCCCCTAAAATCCAGATCAATATAAAGAACACCGTGGGACGCGCTCAGTGCTGTTTCCTGAAATGGAATTTCCAAATTGATGTGCAAAGTCATCCACCAACGTGCATAGATCAGTCATGAGTCTCGGCTATTAAAGAGAAGCATTTTCTAGAATTTGACTTTTTATAGGATAAAAATTGGGGCCTGTACTTGTACATGAAGCATATCAATTTAATCTCAAATGAGGAGGCAGAGACAAGCTAGAGGGCCTTACGATAAGTCCAGTGACTACACCTTGTTTGTTTCTCTAAACCATAGCCAGGTTACGTTGATGTAGTTTTGATTATTTTAAAAACATAAGAAGAGATACTGTGTGAGCTTGCCGGTTGTGAGAGTGAATGGAGAATTGAGAATTTTCAGGGAACATGTCTGGGGTTATATAAAACTAAAAATATAATGAATGTCTTTTTGGGTGATGGGAGGGGAAGGTATGTCCTTTCAATTTGTCATGTGGAATATAATCGTTTTATCATTTCATATTTTCTATTCATAATAAACAGAATTCAGTAATAGTGAAAGATCCAAACAGAAGACTGGAAGAAATGCACAATTTAATACCAACTGCTATCTCCAATATGGAAAGTTAAAATAATACGTTTAAGATTCTAAATTTTAAAAGTGTATGTTGTAGTTAATTAGATAAACATTTTTGAGTTGCCAGTATGTGGAGTTATACTGCAATGGGTTATACTGCAATGGACTCCTTACAATTGGTGAGAAAATTAACAACCTACAGTAGTGAAGCATGTACTACTTTTAAGGTAGAAGTTAATGAACACAACCCGCATAACCTCTTAACAAAAACCTCCAAGCTTCTGATATAGTATTAAAAATATGCCCAAATATTTAATAACATTTACTGTGAAGAAGACATAGAAAATTGACATATGGCTTTTTGCCGGCTGTTCTCTAAAAATAATGACCCTTTTCTGATTCCTTGGAAGAATTAGTTGAGACACTGATGCCTAACTCTGCATCCGATTCTCAAATTAATCTATGAGCTCATTTTGTGTACCTAAGATTTTGTAAAAGCCTAGAAAAGGGAGCCATTCCATAAATTGCTGTTGAATTGGATTGAATGCATTGGACTGAAATAAAAGGAACCAAATCAGTCTACAAGCAAGTCAGAGATTAACTTTATGAACTTGACTTTTTAGAACATATCTTCCACATTGAGTTTGATCCTCTAAGTATCAGTTAAAGGGCAAGAAACATAAAATTGAGGATGTTTAAAAATTCTCCAGGATAAATGTGTCTTTTTTGTAGAATGATCATAAAATGTTTTTGAAAAATAATTTGACACTAATATAAACACAATTTTGCATTTATTGAAACTGTATTCTTCTAAATAATGAAACTAGTAATTATGATAAAATTGGTATGTTTCAATATTTGTGTTTTAGCAAAAGTCTCTAAGGTATAGGGAAATGATTCATATCAATACTTTGTTGCTTATAGTCAATTATATGTATATTCAAGAAACCTTCTAAATGGCAGATGTTGTGTGTGTATCTGTACATTATCAGTCAGACAAAATAAAAATTACTAAATAACAAGCATATCAAAAATTTGTATTCATTTTTGAATTACTATCATACGATGTCATTTTTCCTAACTTTCCAAAAAGACACTAAATACTGTTGAGTGAAGAGCTCTGTGTGATAACGCTACAAAGAACTCTCAGGTGCAGCTGGTTATGTTATAAAAGGAAACCAGAAAAAAACTTGTGAAATTAGATTCGGTTCCAGCCACTTAAGTGAATTTTAGTCATCTCATTTTAAGCATAAAAAACCAAAACCAAAAAAAAAATGCATTTCAAAAGACCTCTAAGATATTTTTTTCTTTATAGACTCTGGGATTACCTCTCTTCATCAGTATTAAAAAACTATTAGGTTTTTTTTAATGATTACATTAAGGTAGAAAATAATAGATACATATTTTAGCTTGAGTGAGAAATCTTTTTTTAAAAATAGTACCAATATTAGTGAAGTGTTAACATAGGTTCTGTGAAAAACCATTCAGAGGTTGCTGTCATTGGGTCAATAACAATAGGAAAATATGACTGTGGAGATAAATATTAGTGAATTTTAGGACTCAGAATCTCTAAAAGTGGATGAGCAGACATTACTTAACACTGCAACATACTAACTTCATAAACAAACCAAAAACAGCTATCCAAATTCACAACTTCTCAAATTCCAAAATTCTAGCAAATATTTTACTCACTTTAACGTATCAAGTAACTATGCAATTATTTATGTAAAGAGTCTTCTTTTCTATGCTTTAATATAGCTACTACATATGAAAAATATAATCACCATATGCATTAAAAATGTTCTAGACATGTAATGATATTCCAGTATCCTCGACAAAATTTAAGACAAAAAATTAATTATACTGGCTCAGAAAATACCCACAATTTATGGGATTTCTGGCACAGATGGGCATCATGTTGTATTACATCTACTGTCTGCAGTGCAAATAAAAGTCTAGGAAAGCTATACACAAAGAGCAGATAGAATCAGTACTGGAGACTTGATCACAGTGGCATAGTGAATTAAATGATCAATCATATAAAATTGAATACTAAATTTTCAACCACAAGCTCCATTATTTCAAAATAAACAGAGGAGTTTTTTAGATTAAAGGGACAACATGCATTATCTTACTCTTGATATTTTATATGCCAAGTTCTCAGGGTTTAAAATCACCCATATGATCTCATAACTTAAGCAAAAGCAAAGCTTTGTAGATGTTATATATACTTAGAGTCTGGGAGTAATTCTTCCTTTAAGACTCAGACTCATGACCAATATATCTGATGCATGTTATAGGTTGACAGAATACTTTTGTTCAAACTTTGCTCTGTCATCTGCGTGTCCTTTATGTTTTTCTGCATCAGTGACGTTGTGTCAGACTGATCCATCCTCAAAGGCTGAATCTAACTTTGCCACAGTCAAGCAGGCTTCACGTACTTCCTGGCAAGGCCAGGGTTGACACCTTAGTAGGTTTGGCAGGGAACCAGACAGTGGTGGCTCAGAAGTAGCTTTTGGCAGCTGTGGGGAATCCAGGCTGGGTGAAGAAACATAGACAGTCAGACCCTGACCGTGTGGCAGGGTGATACTGTATTCCACAGGTCCAAACAACTGAATTGTAAGGGCAGTTTGTTGACGGCCAATATATACACACATTGAGCTGATTTAAGACAATGATTTCCTAAATGGGATTCCAAATTTAGTTACCAGGAAACATCCATGAATTTCTCAATTACTTCTACCTATACAGACCGTTTTGGAGCTAGCGTACTTGGTAATGGTTTCCAGTCTCCTTAGAGATAATAAAGAAAATTCAATACAAGCTTCACATCTCTTAATACTGGTGCATAATAAATGTTAGATTCCTAATAGTCCAAGATAATGGAAGACCGCATGACCAACCTTATCCAAACACCTCATTTTGTTTATTACTTTTAACCTCCATTCCTCTCTGCTCAACACCCACCCCAACCTCTTATCAGGGCACCCTATAAAAATTAAATGGACTAATTTCGATTCTACTATCTTTCCTTTGTTCGGCCTTTAATAAGACACAAAATAGTAAGAAAACATGAAGTAGAGAAGAAAGAAACACTATGTGCTGAATTTTCAGTCATTAAGTAAGAGTTTCAAAAGACAGTTAAAGTAAATCAAAATTCTGTTATGTTGTTGCTTAGTGGTTTTAAACACTAAAAATGAGGGAAGAGGTCACATTTTGATACTAAGTGGCACTGACACTTAGACCGTTTTTAAATGAATCTAGTTTTTGAATTCCTTAGGCTCAGACATTATTTTGTCTAGTTGTTATTTTTTGCTTGTTTTAATTAGTCTTTCTGGATTGTTAGTCTCTGTTCTCACCAATTTTATAAATCCCAATTTGCTCAATTCCATTTAACTCACTTCAATGCATCTTAACTTTCTTGAATTTAATTCAACGAACATTTACAGGGAAAGTAAAAAAATCACATATACATTTTTAAATCACTATGATAATTGAAACGCTGTCTTCTTAAAATAACTTTATTGTGCTGTCACCTTGACTGTTAAAATACCTGGAAATAGGAGAAAAGGGGAATCAAAATGAAACTACCATAGGTAAATAAGGAAAAGAAAACTATATTTCACTTACATTTCATAATTGTGTTATCAATGTTTTTAAAATATTAAAAATGCAAAGTGACACATAAGAGCAATTGTTTTTCATGTAAAAAAGAGAGTTATACCTGCTGTTTTGAAGTTGAAGTGCTTTAGTTTTAGCACTGATGTCATAAATAAAATGTTGTTGGGTAATAATTATTCTATTTTCTGCTGTTGCATTTACCAAGATGGTGATAACAGGATAACCCATCTGAAGTGTCCACTGATCCATTACTTCTTGTATATTTACATATTTTCCATTCCTTTTTAAAGCCTTTATAACCAAAATTGTATAAATTAGTTTTATAAACATGAACTATAAACATAACATTAAACCATTTTCATTTTTACCTTTGTGATTTACTTAAGTACAAAAACATTTAAAATCAGTGAAGCTGATATAATGTTAGTAAAATCAATCTTCTTAAGTTAAACTTCATGCCTATATGTAGAAATGAAAGCTTTATTAACATTAAAGCTTTTACCTAATGGAAGATAAAGCACATTTTCTAATTAAGGCAAGTACTCATGGCATCATTAAGTACCCCCAGTATGTCTAGTATCAAATTTAAGTTTATTATTCATAGATAGAAAAAAATTTCTTTAAGGTCAATTTTTCTCTCAACCATGAATACCTGATACCATATTAAAATAATATGTTAAAAGTATTATGTTTGAGACTAAAGTATCTTTTACTACCATTTATAGTGTCAGTAATTTTAAACCCCATTGTGTTACATTATATCAAAAATAAAACAAGAAAGCATTGTGAGGAAAAGGGAACTACAAGAAGTAAAAATAAACTGTGTCAATAAAAGTTATGAATGTTTTATAAACTCAGTTCAAGTATTAAAAAAGAGGTGTTGGTATTCAAGCTTCTTATACTTTACCTCTGACAGTGTATTCCAGAGATCATTTCTGGCTGCATTGCCATACTTATGAATGGTTAAGTAATCCTACAAAGAATATAAAATCGTAATTACAATTCAAAGGCTAAGCAATTTCCAGTAAACACATTTATTTCTCAATTCAATTCACCATTTCCATTTGTTGGAATTGCATTAATACAAAGAGAAAGACATGCAAAACGATAAAGAGCCTTATTTTAAAGTATTCCAGCATTTTAACTATAGCATATTTCTTAAGTCATCAAGCAATACTAATCTCTGAAAAAATTTTTTCATAGCCATAGCCACTCCTTAGGGATTCCCAAGTCAAAGATCCTCCTCTAATTTGGCAAGTCAACCTCGAACAATTTTGAGGACACTGCTACGTCCACTGTGACATATTTAGGGAAAATTTTCCCATCAGGCTTTCAGGGTGAAGTAGTGAAAAAATTTTGGTTTGGAAAAATAAACCCTGATACACGCTGATGTGTAGAGAGCAATTGCTTTGCCAAGAGTAACAACCGTTTCCACCTGCCGCCCAGTTCCCTCGTCTCTGCAAAGGACAGGCCGCCTAATACAGAACTGACTCATAGTTATTCCATCAGTTTGAAACACATACTAACACTTAACCAGAAAAAGTCAAACTTAAGTGTATTTAGTATTTGTTTTTCCCACTTCAGGCATTAGCAGTTAAACCTACACACTTTCTATCTGACTCATGTCTGCTTCCTTCTAAGAAGCAGACTCTTTGTCGCTTGTGGATGTATTATTTAGTCATCACTACTTGTCACTATTTTTTTCTGCAACCAAAGTGGAAAAGTGAATAGAAAATAGTGTTGTATGTTATGAAACAGAAGGTCCTCTTCTTCATTTGAAATTCCATCATCTCTACAACATGTAGATAGTAGACAAAACCCTAATTTACATGACAGAACTGAAACTGAAAAAACAAACTTGGGGGATGATTAAAGTTGGGGAAGCAAATTTTCTGAAGTACAAATTGTAGCGCCTGTGACAGACTCAACCTTGTCAGAGACCCAGCACAGCACACGGCAGCCCCGCCGAATCGGCCTCCTAGAGAGGCGGCGCCCAGCACAGGTTTTGTGATCGACAAATTCATCATCGTCATCGAGTGGTATGAATAACTTTATTTTTTTTAAAAAAAGCAACCCTGAATAACCAATCCGAATCCCAACTTTGGCTTTGAAATGCCACAGAAAGCGTTCTCCTTTAGAACCCAGGGACCAGGGTTTCAGTACGTTATTTCAGACTTAATTATCAGAATTACCTTATATGCTTTTTGAGGATTTACATGGATAAATTTGGAAACAATGGTGATCATGAAACATACGTTCGAATTTTATTTTGGCGAGACTATAATAAAAAGTATTACATTTAGGACTTTATTATTGGGTTCTGTTTATGGCAAGTGCTGCAAGGATAATCCAAGAGCAGGAGCAAAGGAACAGCACGTGGACCTTGAAAGACCCTTTATAGAACCACCTGCTTCTCCTCACAGACAGATCATAAGAAGCCAACTGTTCAAAATAGGCGTTGACCTTGGCCTAATATGGATCATCTCTTGGTTCCCTCCCCAGTTCAGGCTGAAGTTCACATTTACAGTTTAGGCAGGCTGAAATGGCAATGATCCAGTCTCACAAACGGCCCCGACTTGCCTGTCTCCGTATTCAGGGCAGAAAGCATGTCTTCATAGATTCCCAGCAGTCCTGATTTTTAGGTGTCATTGGAATTTTACATATATCATCTCTTTTTCCCAAAAAAATCCCAAAACGTTTTCCTTAGTTATTTTAGGCTTCCTCTTGCACAAAAAAATATATTTTGGATTAAGGAAATTTTGCTTTGACTTTGTAGAACCACAAAGAAACTTGAAGAGTGAATGTGAATTTCTGATATCAATCATTTATTTATTCTTTCAATCTACAAAATGGACGGTGCACTCCGCATGTGCTAGGGAACTTTCTAGGTGCTGGTGAAACTGGTGGAGAAAACTGGCTGAGAACAACTTCAAACAGTGAAATGCGATTTGTGAAGGAAGGTCTCTATGGCTGAAACCATAGATGTCTTGGTACAAAAACCACTTGACAAGATGAATTCAAACATTTGGTATGTGAACAAATGAGAGTTTAAGCACCTTTCAAATCTAAAAGTCAATGAACATGGAAATGTCTGGAGTTATGAATCTGAAGTGGAAATTTATGTTTATATTTATGTGTATGAAAGTCAATCAGCAGATTTGACATTATGATAGAAAATATAAGAATGTTGTAATATTAACTGTAAAAAGAACCATGGGTTCAAGTTATTTCAGAAGCAGTTATTGGAAAAAAAAATAAAACAAATGTGACCACTACAATATTCTTAAGGGATATAACCAACAGTATAAACTGATTACAAGTTAAAAGCGTATTAGGCAAAATTACATTCTGATATAAAATGCAGGAAGGGGACGCTGACTATCTGTGTTCAATGCCTCCCTCCACACTCCCTGCCTATATGATCTCTGGCAAGTTGCTGGACCTTTTTGTGCCTGTCTTCACATCCATACAATGTGGACGTGTTCAGAGCTGAACCCACTGCCCTCCCCGTTGACCAGCTCCTTTTGACAGCCCTTCCCCAGGGAGGACCTTTCCATTGCCTCAACCAAGGTGTTATCTTTGGTGTCTCTGTCTCCCTTCCTGCCACATTCAGGCAACGATCCACACCCCAAATACTTCCCCAAGATCCCTCCCTCTTATTAGCCGTCGGACAGCCGTGCTCTAGAATCTTCCTGGATGACCACTAGTGCCACTTCTGCTCCGTCCCCTTCAGAGCTTGTTTCTACCATGCACCCAGGATGCTTTTCATCAAATCGACACACGAATCCCTCCTCATTCAGTACATAGTACTGACACATAATGTAACTTAAAAATGTCCCTCATAGCCTGGCCCCTCTGTTCCTCTCCAATCCTTCTATAGTTCTCTGCACATGCAGTTCTGTACATATTCTTTTCTCCTTTGCTTATGTAAATTCAATTCAGTCTCCAGGACTTAAAACTGATGCATTTCCTCCTAAAACCCTTTCTTGCTTATTCCTATCCTCTTCCTCATTCTGAATTAAGTACCCCTCTCGTATTCTCACGTGTTTCACTATAAAAGCATTTATCACAGTATTATAGTTGCCTATCAGTCTGATTGCTCACATACTATGTGAATTCCATGAGCGTGAGGACACTGTTATTCCTATTTACCACTATTTACCAAGCCTCTCTGTGCCCAGCCTGGTACACTGTGGGTGTTCAATGTATTTGTGATTTCAGACTTTCCTCATACAACAGGCTTTTCTGTTAAGAACTGACAATGCAGGAAAGAGAAATTTCTTGTACTCATCAGGTTCCCCCAAAATGTCATATTTAAACACTAATATAGCACATAATTGATTATTTCAGAGCATATCCATCAGCTATGCATTTCACTAATACATGCAATTGCATATGATGTCATTAAAAGACTGAACTGTTGGGCCTGAGACCATTCGGTTTTACTTTCTGTGTTAACAAGTGACAAGGTCCATTACGTTTCAGGTATAAAAGCCAGGGGGACTAATAAAGACAAGAGGAAAAATAAAAAGTGAGCTGAGGAAGTAAAGCACTATTATCTTTTAAGATTTACATGGAGACAATTGTGGAACACTTTCTTATTAGTGAGTCCTTCGGCATGCTAAAACCAAGAATTAGCTGTACTAATGCTTTATTCCTCAGGACCCGGAGGAGCCGCTCAATGAAAACCAAAGATGGACAGGGTGCTCTGTGTGTGCTTAGCTGCAAATAACCCAAATACCCACCCCAGAATGACCTTTTTAATGACAAGATTCACTCTTTCCCATGGTAAGAAGGCAAAGCAGAGCCGCAGCTCTCCCTCTGGGATCCTTCTGGCCTCGACTTGACCTGCCCTCTGGCTTCACCCCCAGCTCGGGAGCCAGCTGGCTGCCGCCCCAGCATCACTGCCGGACAGGACGCCGCACAGAGGACGGAGCCAGGATTTCTTCTTGAGAATCTCTTTTTAAGAATCATGAATTTCCCCTCAAGTCTTGAATCAAACTCCCCACATCTCCCAGTTGTCAGTATTGTATCGCGTGCTCTAGCCCAGATCTGTTCCTGAAGCTTTAGGGACTCTCGTTTCGGGATGGCACAAGGCAGGACGGAGTCCTGTGAAGCACGTGGCTGTGCCTAACAGAGTGAGAACCTGAACAAAAGCAGAATTTGGTTAATAAGAGAGGAGATTTGCTTATGGGTGTTTTCTCCAATGAGACAAAAATGTTAGTCTGGGCCTCAGTGACACCGGGAAATAGGAGCCCTTCTACTTTTGAGGCTCGTCTGGGAAAGGCCAGGTAAATTCAGGCACTGATTTTTCTGACTATGTGACAGAAGGCTGAAGAGGGGTCTGAAATATTGTTCCTTTCTATTGAGAAGAATTGTACCTCAAAAAGTGTGTAGTGGCCATTTGTCATTCTTTTGGCTTTCTAACATTTAAACCCCGCTTTTACTTGGGGGCAATAACTCCTCGTGGAATCTCGGAGGAAGGGGAAGGCTCTGTCTCCCACTTGAAATGAAAGGGACAAGATGCCAAATACCCTCTCTCCACTCTCCCTGGCGGCTGAAGCACGGACACCTGCCCTGGCCTCAGACAAGTGGCTACTTCACTGCAGGACTGCGGATTCTACAGGGTCAACGCAAAGAAGCAGCCACAGTTGAAGGACTAGGCCTGGTGATGGCGACACTGAGAGTCTAGCGGTAGCCACACTACCGGCAGCGGCTGAACCAGACATTCCCATAAGTAACCCCGGTTAGGGTTCTTAAGTTTGAGCTCCCCTTAGTGCCTAGTATGTGTTTTGTAAGCCTGGTTCTCCTGCCTTCCCAGTAATTCCCAGGCTGCCCTACATCCTTCCAATACATTTCTTCTTGCTTCATTTAGCCAGAGTTGTTTCTATTGCCTGCAACTCAAAACCCTGACTGATACAACATGAACGGGTGATAAAAACAAAGCAAATAAGACATCTTAAATTTTATTGGTAACCTTATAAAGAAAAATAGAAATGATCTCTCACAACTTATACAAAATAAAAAATAATGTACTCCCAGTTCTATTTAGTGAATCTACTAGTCTTTCATTGCGTTATGAACATTAACTATGGAGGAAAGGGTTCAATGCTTAAATTAAGAAAAAAAAAGGCAGACAAGAAGGTTAGAGAAAAAGGGTGGGAGCTGCACAGCCAGGAGGGCACTTAGAGTGACGACATAAAGGTAAATCTCTGCAGAACTTTTCCTTAAAGCTTCTAGAGCAGGAGTTGTTAAATTGGGACCTATAGGCTCTAAAATTAAACATCTGTAAGCGTGTGCACTATTAGAGCAAGGTGATCTTACAGGGACCCATGAACAACAAAAGCAGATTAAAAACTGCCAGCTCACAGCAATGTCACACAAGGTTTAGATAAAACCCATTTGAAGCCTGGCCCATGCACTTCAGAGGGTGTTTCTACATTCTCTGACCTTGAGAAATAGAAGCAAGGAGACTGACACAGTGAAAGATGATGATCTGAGCTACGGGAAAGCTAGGCTAGGAAATAAGATATTCTTTTGGTTAATACCTGAAGATGGCTTGGAGATGAAGGGATTAGGCAAAAATGGGCAGCAAAGTATTGAAAAAGCATTATATAAAATAAAAAAATGTTTACATTGTTATTATATCAGATAAGAACCAAGGACAAAATGTATAAATAACTATTAAAACTTTATTGAATTACAAGTTTTCAGTAAAACAGGAACCATCACCAAATCTTTGTGGTACAGCAGTTTCTGGCCACATGACACAATAATAAAGAGGTGGAACTTAGGAAGAAAGTTATCAGAATAGATAGAACACCAGTAGTTGAAAGTCATTTATATCATTGCTTGCATGCCATTGATTTTGACTTTTCCAGTGTGTGCTGGGCCTAAATTTGCTTTTAGAGGTTGCTTACCCGGATATAGGAGTATTTGGATATTTCTCTGAGAACATGTTTTAGAAACCCATTATACCACTTAATGAGTGTAAATTTTATAAAAATCAGTATACTTTCAGTATAGGGGTCACTAATTACACCAGAAAATTAGAATACTTTGAATCAAAGGAACATGCTAGCACATGAAAGATTTTTCTGTGTGTCTTAAATTACAGACAATGGCATATTCTCACATTAGTTTTGCTGTCACACATCTTTTATTCAGTAATTACATGCATGCCATCGATGCCTCACCAGGCAGGAGCTCCACCAGAGGAGCAATACTGCCACTGTTGAGTTTACACGCCAGGCAGGAACAATCTGACACGGTCCTGCACCTGTCAATGAAATTGTGTGAATGTAAGTCGACAGGGGTGTTCTGAGGCACTAAGATAGCCCCACCTCTCACTTCTGCCACGAGCTTAAAATCTTACTGAGATATAAAATGAATCTATTCGTAAAACTGAAGTTTGTGAATTGCTTTTTCCAAATGCCCTGGTAAAGGGCTTTGGCCACAGCAAACTCACAAAATAGATAAATTAAATCCTGGATGGAAAATACACTGCGTTTTGTCAATCAAGATGTCCACCAACCTTAGACAGTGTACATGGGGTTCCCCACTTGCACTCCTTTCTATCAGCCCCTGGTGCTGGTGAGTAGTTGAGAAAAAAATGCAACTCACTTGAGGAAGAAGTGGAGCATATGTTCAGAAAACCTAAGAATTCATGTGGATCCTTACCAGTCATGTGCTCTCGAGTAAGGTATCTATTTTCTCTACACTTCTATTTCTTTGTGCACCGGAAATGACACAAACCAAGTAAAACTCTTAGAAAAATGCCTGCCATGCAAGGAACCTAAGAAACTTCAGTTATTTTAAGGCCAAGTTCAAAGGAAAGAAGTGTCTGTAATCAACATCTTCTGCAACCTTACCTCTAAGAGAAGCCAAAATGTCCCAGAGGCCCAAGGAAGGGAATTATCTGGACTAATTTGAAGAAGAAGGAAAGTGCTTGGAAGGAAAACATTTCAAAAAACACTTTAAAGTAAAATATAAGAAAAAAAAAACTGAGACCAAAGCTTCTTTAGACTTAAGGAGAACTTACAAATCTTTGCCTCCTCAAGTCTGGAAAAGAAAAGAGACGTGGAGAGCTCTGCAAGTTGTGGGGTTGAGTCCCATTTTTCACAGAGCTCTGCTGAGGGGACAAGGCCCCTGATGGGTGGCAGGGGATAGCCGTGCCTACAGTGGTACAAACGCAGCAAATACACTAAAACCTCAGATGACCAGAAAGACAAGGGTTGGACAGGATGTGCACCAAACACCGGGGCAACACACACTCTCTTCCTTTCCCGTTCAGTCATCAACCTGCTCCGTGAAAGCAAGAGGACTGACTGCACATTCATCAGCGTGGATGTGAACAGAGCGCTCTTCCACCATACGCTCTGGCCTGAACAAGTTCCCTGGAACATTCTCATATAAATGGGCATCACATAAAAGGGACTCAATTAAGGACAGATTAAGCTCCCCATAGGCTCAGAAGCATAGGGGATTTCTTTTATTCAGAGTTAAAATCACATCTACTTGCTAACATATTGTCTACTGTTAACATTATTAATGGCAGGCACTTGTCTATCAGATCTTTCCTATTTCTGTTTCCCTGATAACCTAGATTAGATTTCATAGTTTGTCTTAATCAAATTCTGGCAAATAGCCTATCTCCTTTGCAGCTCTGTCCTTCAATTATACTACAGGCAAAACCCCGATCCTGGATAAATGCAAGTATTTGCTTTCACCAGACCTGCACTCATGCAGCTAAACATCATAGGAGAAAATAATGCAACTGAGCAGTTTAGTTTTATTATAAATTTATTATCACCAAACTCAAATAGGCCCTCAATACTGCCAGGCAGCACACACCGACCTATTCTTCCCACTCCTCAGTCTTCAAATCTCTCTATCAACAAGCGTTACCTTGATTTTAGCAACTGAGCTTGAATCACAAAAACACTTAAAGAATAGAATGCATCAGAAAAGAGCTCCCTCATTTTCCTATTAACAAATCTCCAAATTTACTGGAAGTGCATCTCCTATCAAAGACCAGTCCTGTCACCAATGTCCCAGTTTCCTCTCACTTTTCTCACATCAAACCCTTCCTCTCCGGACTACTTCTCTACCAGCCTTGAACTAGCACAACTGTCTCCCATTTTTAAAAATGAAACAAAACAAAACAAAATCTCTTAGTCCTTATCACCCTCTGCCTACCTACACTGGTTTTGATCTTCACTGATAAATTTCTTTAAGTTTTATTCTATATTCACTGCCTTCACTTAGATATTTCCTATTCCCTTGTTACTCCATTCTATTGAAATCAGTAAAGTTGCAAGCAGCCAAAAGGAATGCTTTCAGACTTTATTCGCCTCTGCTTCTCAGTTGCATTTAATCTTGCTGATCAGTTTCTCATTCTTGAAATAAGCTGTTTCCTTGACATGAGGGTCATTGCACCCTTGATATGCCGCCCTCTCCAGCTGTTCCATCTTGTTCTTTTCCCCTGACGCCTCCTCTTCTCCAAACCTCCAGCGTCACGGCCCTTTGGCTTGATCCCAGAAACCTCAGAATCATTCTTTGGTAACTTTTCTTCCTCCCCTCTCTCAGCAAACTCTTCCTCCAATCTACCCCTAGGTCCATTTACTTCTCCCTTCCAAAAGCATTTTGAATCCATTCATGTCTTTATGTGTCTACTGACTCTTTAAGCCTCTACTGTCTCTCACTTGAATATTAAAATATTTTCTAATTTTACTGATTCCTCTTTCGGTAGGCTGATGGCCGCAATCCCAATGTATCACTACAAGTAGCCAGGTAACTGTTATAAATGTGAATGGAACTATGTCACATCTGAGTTTAAAACTGGCTAATAGCATCCCACTGTCCTCAGGACCAACCTTCTTAGCACCATCTCCTCGGGCACTGCATGGTTAGCGCCCACCTTCCTCTCCAACTTCATCTCTTGCCCTCACGAACTCTGCCCGCCCACACCATTTTCGTTTTTTCCTTGAACTTGCTCAGTCCTTCGTCTCAGCCCTCTGCACAAGCCCTCCCACCTTCCTGGAATGAATTTCCCCCTCCCCCAGGTCTTTTTTATCCTTCAGACCTCAATATACATGCCTTCTCAAGAAGAATTTCCCAGACGCCCGATCTAAAGTTGCCTGACCCACCCACCCATATGTTCTCTTGCGGCATCCTATTTTTTTTCCTTCCTAGCATCTATCACATTTAGTAAATATATATGTATTTGCTTTTTTCTTTTTTAGTGTCAATCTAATTCTACTGTATGCCTCCTGAGTTTGGGAACCACATCCACCGTGTGCAGCATGCCCTTTATACTTGGTACTTATCATGGTGTCCGACATACAGTGGGTATATAATAAGTATGTGTGGAATGAATGAGTAAATGACATGTCTGACGGGTGAGCAATGTGGACTTTAGATATAAAGCTAAGCAGAGACGGTGAAGGAAGAGGAATCACAATTTTAGTTTATTAGCATCAAGCATTAAGAAAAGATTTTAACACCAAAATGAGTTATTGCTCTTAAAGAGAAAAAAAGGATCTGTAAAAATAATCACAGGGAGAAACCTTGAGCAGAAGAGAAAAGGTAAATGTAAGAGACAGATTGCAAAAGGAAAGGAGATGCAGTATGGCAGATGGATATCACCATTTGTTTTGTGTATCATACTAACAGAAAGCCCTTCCTTCCATAGACAGAAACACAGAGGTAGATCAAAATATAGCTTTGAATGCATATGAACCTTTTGTAAGACAGGCTCTAAATATATAAGGTAGGAGAGGTCCTTACAGCACTCACGCCACTAATCTCTAATGTGTTTTTTTTCATAACAATAATTTTGACAATGTAGATATCACAGGGAAAAAAGAATTTGTAGTAAATATGTTATGGTTATTTTTATTTTATAACCATTTATACAAAGTTATGTAAAGAGAGTCAAACTTCAATTTTTAAACATGTAAAACATATAGATAAATATGTCATGAAAAAGGTGAAAAGAGTGAAATGCAAGAAAATATATAGAAAGTTTCCAACTTCATTTTTGATGAAAATCATACACTAAAGTAGCAATTGGGTAATTTTTTACTTATTAAATTAGTAAGAAATTTATTTTGAAAAAAGACCCAATATTATAAAAAGAGAAATTTCAAACTTTATTTCCACCATTACATACTCAATATTTTGAAAGAAAAATTGTTAATATGCTTCCAGATATATATATAAAGAGGTGATCAAAGTATAATGGAAAATCTATAATTTGAAGATTATTACAGTGTTGTTTAGCAAAACTTGGAAAGCAATCTAAATGTTCACAAATAAATAAAAAGTAAATATGTTATGGTATGTATATAAATACATATATGTATATGTGATATTAAACTGTACAGTCGACCCTGGAACAACATGGGTTTGACCACAAGCATCCTCTTATACATGGATTTTTTTCAATAAATATATTGAAAATCTTTTTGGAGATTAGCAGCAATTTGAAAAAAAAGCATTTGTTTTCTCTAGTTTACTTTGTCATAAGAATACAGTATATAATACATATGACGTACAAAATATGTGTTAATAGACTGTCACCACTAAGGCTTCCAGTCAACAGCAGGCTGTTAGTAGTTATGTCTTTGAGAAGTCAAAAACTATACAGGGATCTTTTACTGTGCAGAAGTCAGTGCCTCTAACCCCCATGTCATTCAAGGGTGAACTGTAATATAATCACCAAGCAATCATGAAAATGTGAGTGATGAGAGAAGAAAATCTTCCTAACTTAGGAGGATATTTTTAGCTTCAGAACTTACAACAATGCCAAATATGTATTTCTAGGCTATTACATGGCTGTTCTGAAAGTAACATATAAAATAAGAGAAAAAATAAATTTAAAAAGGAAAAGAAAGAAAAACACTTGTACAAGAGCTAAACTGAGAAAAATGCCTCTAGGGTGAGTTCATTACACTCCTGAACTAGTAATCCAACCAAATGGTAGTGTCTCCGAGGAATGAGAAGCAGTGTGCAGACAGGTGCCCCCAACTGTGGGCATATTTAAAGATCGGTAAGGATTTGCACACATACTAACATACGAATATATCCACCCATCAATCACATTTGTCTAATAATTTCACAGATACATTCTAAATAAAGTTATCAAAAGCATTGTTGGATAATTATCAACCCCATTAGCTAAAATGTATAATACATTGTGAGCCCTTAACTAACAGGTAATAGAAAACCAATAAAAATAAATTTATGAAGCCTCACACTGAGCCGGGTATATACCTGCAAGATGACCAGATAGAGATACATGTCTTTAATAGTAAAGGCTTTTTAGTTAATGCTACATAGTCACCGTGGTCAGTTAATAACATTTAACCCAGAGGCAAAATGATAAGGATTCAATCAGTAGTTTATATAAACAAATTAATTGAAACTGATAAAGATCATTTCTCTCTGATTGAGAAATATGAATACCTACTGCTATTTATTTTCTAAAATACTTGTTTTTTATTACATACAGAATTCTTGATTCTCAAATCCATGGAATCTTTCTGTAAAATTAATATTTTTTCTCTATAACATGTTCCTTAGCTTTTAGCTGTGAAGTTTGATCTTTTAAAAATTAAATGCTATTTAGGTTATTCCAATGAATAAATACTAGCTATAACATTATCATATAGTACTGAGCGATCACAAGGTGTTAGGAAGTGTAGGAAGTGGGGCCCTTTCTACCGAGAACATACCTAGAACTGCACAGTGATTTAAGTGAACCATGGAGAAATTCGAGCTGACACTGTCTGTGGTCATTCATTTAGATTAAGCGTGAGCCAGCCACCATCTGGATGAGAACATACACTTTCTCTTCAGAAAGGAAATTAACTTTGACATATTGTCTCTCTTCCTCTGTTATCTTCTGACTTCTCATTTATCTGAAAACCTACATATAAGGGAGCAAATACTCTCTCACAAACGTAAGCCTGCAGGTATCAAATAAAAATCCTGTGTACACATGTTAACATAAAACTTCTCATTAGAATACAAGTTGTAGAGTATGTGGTCGCTACTGATAATCCCTATGGCTTTGGACCTGTCATTACCTTCAGGCGATCAGAATTTTATGAGCACAGACCAATAATAATGATATTTCCCTTTGTGTTTTATCCACACCTCATTGCCTTACATTGATTTGCATAAGCAATTTCTGCCCTCATAATTGGAGCCAAACATCTTGTTGTAGGTTACCTTATGGAAAAGAGCAGTTAAACGCCAATCAAGAGAAATCTTTCTCTATTCAGCCATATTTTAGATGATAATGAATTACCTTCATTGGCTGAGCAACAAGGTGACTCACATTCTGATACGGATTTCAGGGTTTGAATTTACATCAAGCTTAACAATGATCTTTCTTCATAATTTCAATTCCCAGGTGTTGACTTATAACAACATGAAGAATGGGACTGTTAGACTCAAATCATTACAATAATATTGTTTTGTTTGAACAGGAAAAGCAATAATACTATGTACTAATTATTTTTTAATAGCTACTAAGCCAATCAATGTTATTGGAGGTTTTCATAATTGTACCTTTATTATTTTATTTCCATAAAATCAAAGAAAGAGAAAACCTGTAACTAGGAAGATTGCCATGAGAAAAAAATGAAATAAGGAAGGTCAAAGTCAGGTAAAAAACAAAATTCTATCTAAAAAAAATCATTACCTGAATTACTTAAAAATTAAGCCTGTAATAGTCATGTAGAATGAGGATTCAAATTATAAAAACAAGGCAGAAGAAGCAGATCCTAATTTATTGATCATATGTATAACCGTTGCTTCATGTAGGTGAAAATTAACTTACATGCACTTAAGAACCTTAGGAAATTAAAGATGTAAGAGTTGCTGAAAGATTCAGTAACTCTTAGAGTATCAGGGGTTGAGCATGGAGTGACCCCAGGAGAACACAGTGTCACCGGAGCCAGCTGAAGAAAGTGTTTCAAAGGACTCCTCGATTAAGACAGTGAATTAAAGAAATCCATCTAATTTCATTCCCTCCAAAATGTGACTGGACCTACACTGAATATATGGAGATTAGTTCCTTATGATACCTAAATTTCTTGATTTTCTTAAGCCTAGGAATGACTTTTCTGACCTTTATACTTCTAACCCTCCCAAAAGTTTTAGAAAATTTATCTACTCACTGTTAAACCCCTTTCTGCTTGATATACCTAGAATGGTTTGGTCTTTGCTACTGTGTCATGTAGCAGGAGTGTATGTTCCAGGAAACAAGACCATCAAAGATGGGAATCTACAATCTGTTTGCCTGTCTTGACTAGACTTAAATGAGGCAATATCATTGAATATGGGGAACAGATCCTGGTAATCCAGGATTTTGAGGTCAAAACATTGTCTGGAGTTATCATCTATAGTTGTCTAAATTGAAGAGTAGGCTTTGTGGAAACAAATGACTGTTTCATTAGAAAATTATGGTAGAATAGGAAACTACACAATCTTTGAGAAGAATGGCTATTTCTGACTGGATTGGAGACATTACAAAAAAAGAAAAATATGACCTTGTGCTTTCAATTCTCTGCTGAAGGTGCAGGCAGAGAACCAGAGATCTTCTATGACTATGCTAAAGAATCTTGTATCACTTGCAGCCTTAACATCAATATAACTGAAAAGGACTGTGGTTTGAAATTCTGAGTGGTAAAATTAAACACAACTCAAGTAAGTTGCATGGCTTTATTAGGTTTCAGATGTGAAAATTAGGGTATTTATTGAGAAAGTGTGGGATGCTGAGGATTGAAATTGAAACCTTCAAAGCCTAAATTCCACTGAGCCTCCCATGGCATCAAAAGCAGCTCTTCCTGCCTTTCAGAAAGTTAGTCATTCCTCGTGCGGATCCCTACAATGACCTCATTAAGGGGGATGCTCAGTCTCTTCCAGACAACCTCCAATATACCTCAATGCCTTCAGACCCCTATGTACAGTTGACTCCAGTCAATTTCACAAATACAAGTAGAAATTCGGACCTTAGCAAAGATAGCATAGGCACTGAAAATCACCAAGAAATTTCAAAAAGTAAGTCCTTAGAATATGTCATCTCAGACAACTGTACATAAACGTGTAAAGTATCTAGAACAAAATATGAAAGTATAACAAAATATGAAAAATAACTAAAAATCAAAAGAAATATAAGTTGCTTTTTAATACTGGCAAAAAGAAACATTATCAGCAAAAATTCTCTGTAGCAAGTGCTGGTGTAGTTCGATTACAGAAACAGTACTATATACATAGAAAGCCGTATAGTCTTAATACCCAGATGACTAACTGAAGATTCAAGAATAGGGAGTCAACTCACTTTTGCACATCTAGTTTACAAATTTTCCCAAAAAATTAAAACAGATGCCCCAAATTAAAGTAACAAGCCTAAATTGTCTAACTAGGAAAATGCATTAAATAAATCTGAGATCGAGAGAATCTGAAAAATGAAAAAATATTAAAGAGCATTTAGTCCAACTCTTGCATTTTATACATATAAGGTGAGAGGACAAGAAAGGTTTAGTAACTATTAGAAAGGTCACCATTAGAAACAGAAATGAGAATTTCTCCCTACTTACTCCATTGCCTCATGCTTCCCAAAATATGCCAGCTATTATTTTAGGAAATGGATTATGTAGAGCAGTAGAAATGTAGGGTTTGCAAAAATGTAAACATTCCTATGTTTTAAGAATATATTATTTATGAGTGGCACACATAACCCAACAAGGGTTCAAGTGTGGTTCACTTTAAGTTTCACATTCCATTAAAACATCAAAACAGAAACTGACATATTAACTGTAGGCAGGACTAATGTTTTATGAGTTTATATATTGTCTATTTACAAAAAAGTTTTGAGGCAATTTATTAAAAAACTATGTAAGACTGAACTATGTATCTAAACATCAGACAAAATTCAAAAAAGAAGGAAATTAAGTTTAAAAGAAATACCAAGACCAGCCCAAGGAGAGTTGTGATTATTCAGTATGAAACTGTTTATTAGACTTTCTAATAGCTGATCAAATGAATTATATGGCTATCAGAGCAAAACTTTTCTCAAAAAGTCTCTAGAGTCCCTTTCTATTGAAGAATACATGTATAAGTTGAAAATTAAAATATATTTCCAATACAAAATATAACAAATGTCAAAAATGTAGTTGAACTGGTACACAGATACTTTGTAAGTTAAATATAACATGTGAACTGGTCTAGAAACTTCTCAGAAACCTACTACCTTTAGTACTATTTTCATTATATTTAATAACCAAATGTTTTGTTTATAATTTACTTTATAACTATTTGTTATATATTTATATTCTACTTTAAATTTATATATATTATGTCCTACATAGTACATTTTATGTATTTGTGGTTGTATTTGGAAAAATGTTAGCCTTGTTCCCAAAAGACCTTAAGATGGGTCATAAAGATACAAAAATTGTAAAAGAACACAAATTTCAGAAGAAACTGGCATTCTAATGTTTCTGTGTGGAAAATGAGGGACAAGTTCCAAGAACTAAAAAAAGGAAAGGAAAGGAAAGAGAGAGAGAGCAAGAGAAAGAAGGAAAGGGAGGCAGGGAGGGAAAAAAAATGGATGAAAAACACACTATTTGCAATTTAGGATTGCCTACATCTGTAGATCTAACTGGGTCTCCACAAATATAAGCTTCATTTGACAACACAGAAAGAGCCATGGTTAATGTAAAAACAATTAATAGATTTTCCAGCAGAGGTAAATGGTGATAGTCCAGATTAGCTCTTTCAACATGTAAACCAAGACTCCCCAGAGCCTGTGGATAAGAAATATATTAATATCAACTCGGTGACCACTCGGCACCATGATACGAAGTATCTGTTAGGGAGGTCGTTTCCAAAATTCAGCCCATACATCTTCATGCACAAGAAATGAGAATATATCACCTAGTCGTAGGGGTCTGCTGTGAACTAATCCAAACCGCTGATGATACACTAAATCAGTCTGAGTGATGAGTGTAAATAAAGCTGCACGCAAAGTACTGAAGGATAGAGATCTATCTGATCAATGAGATGTCACAAGGCAAATGAAATGCGATGTTGACAAACACACATTCCCTCAGTTGAAAATTAACCAAATCAAGTATCAGAGCACACATTAATACAGGCTTCAGAGGTACGTTTAATATAATGGGAGTCAGAGGGTATATTTTAACTGTTTCAGATAAAACAGAACAGACTGGGTCAGTAGGAAAGGGTATGTTAAAAACTGATATATCTGCATAACATAGAAAGTAAGACAGGATAAAGAAAATGCAAAATAATAATCCTTTTTAAATAATGTAACTCGAGTTATTCAATCTGCCAAGCAAATCCATACACACAGATGAGGAAAAACAATAAAAATTTTATACAGAAAATGATTTCACATCAACTCGCAACCAGGAAATCAAATTCGATTTGTGTTGCCCTTATGAAAGCTAGATATTTTCTGTTACTGTCATGCTACAACTTCAGTGGGGAAACACAAAGGTGTGAGGATAGAAACGACATTCCCCCGGACAGTTGATATTCATGGAGAACGCTCCTTGAGAAATAAAGATTTCCCAACTATGTGATCAGAATAGAGATTTTAGCACCCGGCGAATAGGTTCGATGGAATTTAACTATTCTGAAGGTGTCCCTCATGGAAAGAGCTGATTAAAGTACATTTCAGCCCCTGCCGAACAAATCTGTAAAAATATTTTCTTAGGGAAATTATTCTTCAAGAAATGTATATATTTTTCTTTGTTGTGTTAGATACATATGGCTTTGTGTTAAGATATTTAACTCTTGCTTTGTATTTTACTTTTAGTTTATCTTGAATAAAGATAGAATTATACTACTAAAATACGACCTGAACCTATATGTAGTTTATTTAAATTTCAAAATGAAAAGCTTACTAAGAACAGATAAGATTGATTGCTCTCTCTGTCTTAGCATAATTGTATTTCAGGTGAACATCAATTTACTTTAAAGGACACTTCTAAGTAGCAGGATGTATCATAAATAATTCATCAATCACTGCTGCTGGGAACATGATTTACTCCAACAGAGCCAATGGAATAAAAGTTCTATTTTTCTGTGTTTGTATTTGCTTTAAAGAGTTTAAGACTCTACTCATATATTCTATACTTCATACACTAAATACTGCACTATAAAACTTTTTTTGCCTTTATTTAAAATACTGTATTTTATAATTTAAGAAACATTTATATATCTTTGCAACAAATAACAATTTGTTATATCAACATACAACATAAAAGGTTCATATCTGAAAAACAGCATTAAGATTTTTTCAAATATGTAATTCCAGTAAGGTTAACATAATTTGTTTTCACTTTACAAAAACTTTTAAGTGGACAAGAATGGAAGTAGGCATTCAAAAAATTATTAGTTTAGAGTAACATTAAGAATATTAAACAGATCTAAAATGCAAAGCAGTTTGATTTTTTTTTCTTTTTTCTGCCAGGCTTTATTTTATTTACTTTTTTTATAGCAGTTTGATTTTTATCAGTTGATACAGTGGGTATCCTATCTACCACTTCCATTTGTCCTATCAAAAGACACTGCTTACCTTATTTATCTTAAGGTTTTCCATCAAATTCAGCAATTTTCTTTAAAAACTTCCCAAACTGTGAAATTATCTTTAAAATAAGTATATTGACAAGGAAAAATGTAAGAGAAAATGGACAGCAATTACTTACTTGCAAACCTCTCTGAAATACTGAATGGCCCATAAAATTAGCCAGCATTCTAATTAAAGCAGCACCCTATAAGAAAGAGTATTAAAGAGAAAAAAGAAAAAAATTTCAATCAGGTAACAAGATTCTAAAATTATCCTGTATCAATCAAAAATAGTCTGCTTCATTCATGCTATTTTATTCTTAGATATAGTTAAGAAACAAGAGAATCATGAATACAATAACCTGCTTACAGTTAACAACTGGATTTTCGGTTTTGTGGATCTAAAAGTTTGATGGATGTAAAACCAACACCTTCAAAATAGAAGTCTCCTGGACAGAGGATCTCAATACAATAATAAGCTGTAATTCAGGGGTAATAAAAATTTTATTGAACACTGTATATGACAAAGTTAATAAAACATGGTTCTTGTACTTACAAGTTCATAACTAGTAAGGGAGGAATACCCATGCTAATAAATAATAATATTCAAATATAGCTTTGGAGTAACACAGGCACTTATTCCACCTTTGGCTCTACCAAAAGTCGCGCTGTGGAGGTGGAGACTAGGGAGTTCACGCAGCCGGACTGCTTGTGACATTTACTTGCCATGTTTACTCGGGAAATTACTTAACCTTTCTGTTCCTCACTTTTCTCACTTGCAAAGTGTAGGCAATAATAGTCCTTTTTAGTAATAGTCCCAATTATTGTATAATTTAACGTGGTTGTGTCCTGAAGCTTAAGTGAATTAACATGCGTAAGACAAAATGGGTCTGAAAAACACTAACTATGATATGAGCATTAGCTATCAGTACTGTTTCAAGCTAATATTTTTATTTCCTATTTTTTTTTAGGCTGGGCATAGCCCTATATGACTATAAAAGAAATGAATTATTTAGAGTAGCAGGAGAAAATACTAATATCAGAGTCTACCTCACTTTAAGAATGATTAGGATACATTATAGACAATATCAGTGCAAAAAGGTTGACATCGAATCACATATGAACATTCCAAGTAATGTTGGCTAAGCCTAAATGATCACAAGTTTGTATTTAAAATATAAATAAGCCTTCAAGAACATATTTCAATCTACAACAATTTGTTTTTCATATGGAGCAATGGATTATAAGCAGCAAAAGTTTATATATGAATGATTGACTGGTTTGGGGGGGTGGGAATCCCTTTATGACTACATGTCCACTTCATACTCATTACAAACTCACACCCTCCAATAACTCATTTCTTAGCAGGTATCTCTTTTTTATAAGAGAACCATAAGAACTACATATAGACATCCTCTCTGGGACTGGACCGCAGCAGCCAGTCGAGAGACACAAGATTGAATTTCCATTGTTTGTTACTAGAATTGTTTCCTATAATTCTGGAATTTTAATGTCATACAATACTCAGGCTACATGACTCACCATTAAAGAAATGTTTTAAAAATTTCAATCATCACTAAAATTGCTCCCCAAATTGGTATTTTATGCACAACTCAACAAGTGAAAAGCTGGACAAGATGTAGGGTCTTTAAGCCTCTTTTGATATATTTTCTTCCCACACCTACTCTTTGCTCATTCTTTTGCTTCTTCCTCTTTATCTTCTGCACACTTGTGTAAGTCCATAAAATATAAGCACTTATGATTCAATCTGGGGACCAGGTTAGAATTCCCTTTAGAACTTATCAGCTCTGCCCCTTCAATTTCCTTGACAAGATTTCCTTCTATACATTTCCCAGTCTAATCTACCCATCCCTAGGGTAGAAACTGTCAGTTCTGCAACACAACTAACCCTTGCCACTTGGGGAGTGAGACTTCAGATCTCTAGCAGTCAATTCAAACTTTCCTTCAGAACCAAAACGCCATCTTCAGAAGATTTAAGTGCTTCCCTCCAGGTAATGATGACTTGGTCTCTTGTCAGGCTGTAAAAACTATCAATTTAGCATGGTCTAATGGCAAAAGATTCTTTCTAATCATAAAGAATGTACCCTTTTTTTTTTTGTCTGGGTTGAACTGGAGCAGAGGGCTAACAGAAAATAAAACCTAGAAACAAAATCAATATTTAAAAGTTACATAATCACTGACCTCCCAATCATTGTATAATTTAATTAACTTTTAGAAAATATGTGTTGCCCACTTGAATATTTTAAATTCCTTAGAGTAGCACGCATTCTTCTATATTTAGCCTTTTCTTTCCAAAGCTAAATTTCAAAAATCCCTATTTCATAAAACTTGATAGACAGAAGGGCTCTTCAACTGTCGTCATTCAGCCAGCATTTACATAAGCAGCTGCTAGGTACGCGCTTTAACCAAGATTGCCCCTCTTCATGCAGGCATTACTCACCTCAGACCTTCTTTCAAAAAGAAAACACCGGATCCCCTTTCATCACGTTTTTAAAACATCTTAATATTTTAAATGTTAAATATATTTTAAACTCGGTTTATTATTACATTATTTATAATATTACAAATGTTATTTACAAGAATGTATCTTATACTTACTTGTTATTCAAAATTCCAGTCCTAATCAAAGACACTGGATTTTAGGTAGCCTAAGTAACTTCATGGGAAATAAATACACTGTTTCTGCAATATTTTTATAATTTTGAGACTTGCTCAGGAAAACCCTTCATCGTATTTGCTATTTTAAGGTCCAGGGAGACATTAGGATGGAAACTTTTTTTTTAGGCTTCATAAAGAATCTTCCACAAAAGTATTCTTATAAACTCACTCCTTATTTAGTAATTTTTCTATTTGGAGTATCTTTTTTCACATAATTTCCCAGGTGAAATTTCTTTTACATTATAACCATTTGCAGGCATGTCAGACTCAAAGACAGTTCACATATCCAGAGCAAGGAGTGTGTCCTCAGGACTTGGTACACTGGTCCCTGGGCCTGGCTCAGAGGAGGTGTTCCCTTAACATAATAACTAGATTTTGAGAGAGAAAGAGAAAGTAGTTACATGCGTAGCAATAACTTTGTACTCTTGAAGACCACTCAGCCAGGATATACAGTTTACTATTTTATCAGTGTACTTTAGCGATAAGTAATCACTTTTGAAGAGAGAGAGAGATTTGCTCAGCTAATTCATTCCTATAACATAGGCTTTTGAGTAGGGTGATGTGCTCAGTATCCTGTAGAGTATACGTAGGAATGCCCCAAGTCTCTGCCCTCGAGGACCTCAGAACCTCCAGGTGAGATGAGGAGATACAACAAAGCATATGATGAATGACAAAAGAAATAAAATACACTCCTGTGTTTCAGAAGAGAGAGAGGTATTATACGTGCAGGAATGAAGGATGAAGAGGATCCAAGGATGTGGCACCCATGTTGGACCCTGAAGGATGGATGGGACTCCATGAGCAAAGGTAAACAGAAAGTATGGCCTTTGCACCTTCATGCAGGCGTGACACCGAAAAACCCCAGTAGGAAAGGTGATACTGAAGGACAGAGGGCACATAACCAGGCAGGAGAAGATTTGATGCAATATAAGATTGAGGCAGACGTCAGAGAAGATTGAACCGCAGAGTCCGAACTTTGTTAGAGGATGAGGAAGGATTTTGGAAAGGTGGTTTAAAAACTCAGCATTTATATCTATGATTCTCCAAGAATGAAGTAAAATAAAGGGAAGCAAGTGGTAGCAATGAGGAGAAAAACCAGAAGTCAGTTTAAGGAATAGAATGAAGATTACTTTACATCTTAACGCCTTAGTGACTGAAAGATGATGTCAGCAGATATACAGAATTTAAAAGAAAGCATTAGATGAATATAGTAACATCTGTCTGAAACGTGGAATTCGAGGAACACGAGGGAACCTGAGGAATAGAAGGCAAGTGTGACTACACGGATGAAATCCAGGGGAAGATTATGGCTGAAGACATAAATCCAGATTTGTAGGGGTTGAGGTTGCCAAGAGAAAGGCGCTGAGGTTTTAGTGAAGGAGACAGAAAACAGAATCTCAGAATCTTTTTACAGATTCTGCATGACCTGCACCTGAGTACCACAATAAGCAGTTAATCAGTATTCTTTGAGGAAATCACTGAAGAAATGAAATTAAAAGCAAAGGATGACATATTATGATAAAAAATAGAAAGAGAAGTAGGCATAGTGTCAAATAAGTCATGTTTTAAGAATAAATGCTTCAGATTTCAAGGGAAAAAATAGCTAAGAGAAGACTAGTAGGTCATGTTAGAGAGGTATTTAAAATAAACTTGGGATGAGCATCTATATGCTAACAAGCTGAAAAACATACAAGAAATGGGCAACTTCTTGGAAAAATACAACCTTCCAAGACTGACCAAGCAAGAAACAGAAAAACTAAACAGACCAATCACTAGCAACGAAAATGAATCGGTAATCAAAAAACTACCCAAGAACAAAACCCCGGACCTGATGGATTTACCTCTGAATTCTACCAGACATATAGAGAAGAAATAACACCCATTCTCCTTAAAGTTTTCCAAAAAATAGAAGGGGAGGGAATACTTCCAAACACTTTCTATGAAGCCAGCATCACTCTAATACCAAAATCAGGCAAACACCTCACCAAAAAGAAAATTACAGACCAATATCCCTGATGAATGTAGATGCAAAAATACTCAACAAAATATTAGCAAACTGAATTAAAAAATACATCAAGAGGATCATACACCATGATCAAGTGGGATTCATCCCAGGGATGCAAGGATGGTACAACATTCGAAAATCCATCAACATCATCCACCACATCAACAAAAAAAAGAACAAAAACCACATGATCATCTCCATAGATGCTGAAAAAGCATTTGACAAAATTCAACATCCATTCATGATTAAAACTCTCAACAAAATGGGTATAGATGGCAAGTACCTCAACATCATAAAGGCCATATATGACAAACCCACAGCTAACATCATACTTAATAGCGAGAAGCTGAAAGCTTTTCGTCTAAGATTGGGAACAAGACAGGGATGCCCACTCTCTCCACTGTTATTCAACATAATACTGGAGGTCCTAGCCATGGCAATCAGACAAAACAAAGACATACAAGGCATCCAGACTGGTAAAGAAGAAGTCAAATTGTCACTACTTGCAGATGACATGATACTGTACATAAAAAACCCTAAAGACTCCACTCCAAAACTACTAGAACTAATATCTGAATTCAGCAAAGTTGCAGGATACAAAATTAACACACAGAAATCTGTTGCTTTCCTATACACTAACGATGAACTAACAGAAAGAGAAATCAGAAAAACAATTCCATTCACAATTGCATCAAAAAGAATAAAATACCTAGGAATAAACCTAACCAAGGAAGTGAAAGACCTGTACTCTGAAAACTACAAGACACTCCTAAAAGAAATTAAAGAGGACACTAACAAATGTAAATGCATCCCATGTTCTTGACTAGGAAAAATAAATATTGTCAAAATGGCTATACTACCTAAAGCAATCTACAGATTCAACGCAATCCCTATCAAACTACCAACAGCTTTCTTCAATGAACTGGAACAAATAATTCTAAAATTCATATGGAACCAGAAAAGACCCTGAATAGCCAAAGTAATCCTGAGAATGAGGAATCAAATGGGGAATTACGCTCCCTGACTTCAAGCTCTACTACAAAGCCACAGTAATCAAGATAATTTGGTACTGGCACAAAAACAGACCCACAGACCAGTGGTACAGAATAGAAAATCCAAACATTAACCCAAACATTTACAGTCATTTAATATTTGATAAAGGAGCCGTGGATATACAATGGGGAGATGACAGCCTCTTCAGCAGCTGGTGTTGGAAAAACTGGACAGCTACATGTAAGAGAATGAAACTGGACTACTGTCTA